>CM024468.2:43155196-43463692 GCA_014182885.2 Eucalyptus caleyi
GGCACAGTATGGGCCTAGATATACTGGTGTTGGTGCACAAATTCTTGGTGCTGATGACAAGTATATTTGCCAATTCTCTGAGGAATCTGCCAACTTTTGGGGAAGTAAGGCTTTGACGTTTTGTACAGTAATACTTGATATGAAGTATGTGCAAATAGTGTACGCTTACCCATTAAAAGCAGTAATTTTGCAGTTGACTTTGTTAAGATCTGTCTTTGAAGTAGATGCTCTTAAAACAGAGACATCTTATACTCAGTAACGAGTGGAAATTGGTGAGGTAGTAAACTGTGCTTTTTTCAGCTACTAGATGGGTAGCTATTTAAGCTCTCATCATGGTTTTTGGATAAATAATAGTGTGATTTATGGTTTACTATAGGAAACAACCTTGGCCATTATAATACATATTTCTGTCAATCAGATATTATCCAAAGCAAATCCTGTTGTGATTACCCATAACTCACCTAGGTAGAGCCCGTTGGACGTGCTCTTAGCCTGTAAATTTGGGGTCTTTTGCAGAAAATTTGGCTAGATCTCCTGCCGCCTTAACACATAATCAAAACCCATGCGCAATAACATGTGAGCAGCACTCTGCTTGAAGTGGCCGTTAGCTTCTTAATAACACACAAAGTACGTGAATACTTGAGGAAAGGAATCACACTTTGGACCTTTGCTGTTGCTTCAAGGATAATCCCATGCTTGGCTTTTCCTCCTAGGAAGACACAGATTAGAATTTTAAGTTGTCTTTCTTTAAATTTGGATTTTTTGTATCTCACACATGGTCTGTGTGCACTGTCATCTATTATATCTCCCTGTCTTCTTTGAACCATTGCTGTTATTTTTATTCCGTTATATTTCAGGTCTATTCTAATTCTCTGTTTGGGATTGTCTTATTTTTTTGGGTTGAATTGATTATCTTCTTAACTCTTCAGGCAATCAAGTCATGTGTCATACAAACTCTTTTCTAATGGCTTGCTTTCAATGCTCAGGTAGGCATGAGCTTATATTGGGAATACTTTTATGGCTGAAAAAGATGCAAAGCCTCCGAACAAGGAGGTTCCTCCTCAGGTAATTTTTTTGTCATTGGGGTTCATTGATTTGCAGAACTTCTATCATTTGTGATTTATTGTCGCTTTGAGGTTTTATGACAAGTTAAAAGACGACGTCAGTACTATCTTCCTTATTTGGTGTTCTTTTCCTCCTAGTAAGTTGAAGGTCAGATTATCATATTGACTATGCCATTGTACTATGACTTTTTAGTCTTGTAGGAGGTTCCTGCTAAAGTAATTTTCTCAAGTTTGCAAAAGTTTAATAAATTCTTTTAACACTTGCTTAATTTGTAGCTACAACAGAAAAGAGGATGCTGGAAGTAAATTTTTCGTCTCATCTTTCTTTTACCTTTTCTCTTTTCAATTATTTATTTCACTTTTGTTATTAATTTGATTAGAAGGCCACTTGTAGATACAAAAAGGAAACAAGAATGAGGAAAGACAAAAAAAAAAGGATGAATGTCAAGCGGACCATCTCTTATCTTTGCCCTTTTTCTCTATTTTTCTAATATTGTCTTCTGTCTAGCTCCCCTCTTTTCTGGCTCTGATGAGTGATGATCCTAGAGAAAAATCGCTGATGACAAGTTGAGTGAAATGGATGTCTTCATAATATGTAGGGCTCTTAATATTTTTGCTTTGCACAGGAATTTAATAAAAGGGTAGCGGAAGGTTTTCAAGTCAGCCCACTTTGGCATCAAGGTTTCATACGAGATGATGGCAGGTTGTTATCATGCTTTTCCCATTTTGTCTTGATGTTTCCTGGTTTAATTCCAGCTGCTTGTTAGATCGTCCATCATGCATAGGCACAATACCCTCGTATGGTGCAGAATACATTTTACATTTTTGGAGATCCCAAACAGAATTCCCATGAGCTTTCCATCATTCTGGCCATTGATAGCTAGTGATGGTTATAGCTATCTGTAAGGGATGGAGGAATTATAGAATGATCAAAGGAAATGGCTAGCCTATGGTTGTAGCAGTTTTGTAATATTCCATGTTCTATATAGCAATTTGTTCTCAACTTATTTCATTGGTATCTTTCTATGCTTTAACTGATGTAGGTCTATCGTTCAAAAACAAAAAAGAAAATTGAGGGGTTCAATCTGCTAGATAGTACTTTAGTCTTGACTATGACCCTTCTTTATTAATTTCGCTGTTTGCCTAATATCTGTCTTTCTCACAGGACCTAGATTCTAATGACAGGTCAGATTACGTGGAAACTGTGAAAACTGCACGTTGGGAGTATAGTACCCGCCCTATCTATGGATGGGGCAATGTTGGATCACAACAGAAGTCAACTGCGGGTTGGTTAGCAGCTTTTCCTGTATTTGAACCCCATTGGCAAATTTGCATGGCAGGCGGGCTGTCAACTGGTTAGAATCTAGTCTCTTGCCTTTTAAAGTTGATTTGTTTGATAGATTGGCCCATTCTCTGATGTTGTCTTTTGTTTTAATAAATGTTTAAACTCAAGTGTCGGTTTAATGCTTTTCTGTTTATACTGACTGAATCAGAAGTCATGTTTTGTGGCTATATTCATCCATCCTATCCTTAATTTAGGACTCTCGAATCTGTAGCTTCAACAATGAGGGATTGTCATGTTAAACTCTTGTCAGAAGGACACAGGCTTTATATGTACCTTGACTACAAATCTGATTCACGAACTATTTCTTTTCTGATAGGCATATGGAAAGTTGTAGGAACAGTGTTGAGTAACAGAACCAGCAAGTTTAGAAAGAGCTTTACTTTCTGTTGTTCTGACAAAACACAATTTCTTAATTTAATCATTGGTGGTTGATCCTTTAAGTAGAAGGATCGATAACTATGACAAAGAAGAGCTTCTAGAAACTTAATGATAAAAAGTCAAATGGATGTGATTATCATGCTATCCTCATTATATGTTTATTTTAATTTTTTAACTTGTTCATGGTGTTGAAGCGGTTCTTTGTCATAAAAATCTGAACCCTCCCTTGGTTATTAGGGGGATATATGAAGGGTTGAACAATCTGACTGTGCATAATGTGATTCTTTATCCTTGGGACGTTCTTCATTATGTTGCACTGTAAACTGTAACTAACTATAGCAATCGAATAGTTCTCTTTTCTGCATATATTATTTTAATTTTGCATGTAGTAACGTTGGAATGGTAGATTCATTTATAATAAGTTACTTTCTCCTTGACCACCCTTGGCTCATAAGCATGTCATAGCACTTAATCTGATTTGGCTATTTCCGATAACAAAAAAAAAAAAAAAAAAAAAAAAAAAAAAAAAAATGATTTGGCTATTATTTTAGTATGTGTTTAGAATGTGTTCAGTATTTTCAAGCGTTTCACTTAAATTTTCCTTGAACCTTTCCTTTTGTATTTCTAGGTTGGATAGAATGGGAAGGAGAAAGATTTGAGTTCCAAGACGCGCCCTCTTATTCAGAAAAGAATTGGGGTGGGGCCTTCCCAAGGAAGTGGTTTTGGGTAAGTGTTGCACACCCTACTTTTGACTGGAGCCAAAAAAAGAGGAGAGGTCAGCTCATTTAGTTGATTATTTTCCTGTCTCAGTTGCACAGATGGACTATATGGGTAAGTTAGGCTTAGGTTGTATTTTCCTAATTAGTGAACTGGCTTTGGGAGCCTCCCTCATTTCTTATGAAGTTTACAGCTGCAAGGAAAAACAAGATGCAGAAAGAATATCTGCTGGCAGCTTTATGTCAATGAATAGCGCTGTAGAAACTCTCTTGGTGATAAAACTAACTTCCTCTTTTAGCTAATTGGCAGTATTGATTTGAATTTAACTAATATTGTAAGCTTCTAAGTAGGGACCTTCTATCTTAGGCTTTGACTAGATGCTGCTTCTTATCCTAGCACTGAAGTGATGTCATCATGTGGTCTTCGTAATTGTTTTAATTTGGAGCTTCTTTTATTGGCCTCTTAATACAGGTTCAATGTAACGTCTTTGAAGGTGCAAAAGGAGAAGTCGCTCTGACGGCTGCTGGTGGTTTGAGACAGCTACCCGGACTAACCGAGACATTTGAAAATGCTGCGCTGGTACTTTTCCCCTAAAATCTGGGATCTGTTTAAATGTCTGTATGGTTAATCAGAAAAAAAGAAAAGAAAAAGGAAAGAGGAGGAATCTTTGACTCTAATGAAAGTAACAAAGAACGGCAGTCTTGGGAAAATGGACCTGATAAATGTGTTACTCTAATGGCCTTTTAGTTGGTAAAAGATCAGGGGATGCTGTTAGCAATAAACCCATGGTAATGGCATGTTTCAATCCCTTAGATTCTATTTTCACTATAGCTTTCTTGGATCTACACATAGGAGAGTTGGGATGGTGATGGCAAAATTTGGTTTTATCAATGCCCATTTTCTCCTTTAAGTGTTGTCCCAAAATATGTTTTTGGATATGGGTTCTGTTAGGGAGTTAACTTCAACATGAGAGATCTCTACTCATGATGTATCATCTTCTTTATCCGGTTGCAGATTGGAGTTCACTATGATGGGATTTTCTATGAATTTGTGCCTTGGAATGGTGTTGTCAGCTGGGAAGTTGCTCAATGGGGCTCATGGTACATGGAAGCAGATAATGAGACTCACAAGGTAAATATAGTTTTCTGTTATAGCTTATGCAATTGTAAAGTAGAGTCTCTCGCAGCCATGACTAAGCCATTTAAGAGGGCCAATGATGCATTGAAGGCTGCTATAGTTTTCATTGTGTAAAGTCCTAAACTTTATGCAGAAATTGCTTTGTATTGTCCGGCCGCACAAGCCTGTTTTACAGTATGTGCATATGTCGTAAATTGGCTTTAGACCTTCTTGGCAAAAACAAATTATCTGATTTTGATCAGTAAAGTAAAGTGAGCAGAATTTGTTGATTCTTTGCAGGTTGTAGTGGAGGCAACAACAAAGGATCATGGCACGACATTGCGTGCTCCGACTGTAGAGGCTGGCCTTGCTCCAGCTTGCAATGATACTTGTTTTGGTGATCTAAAGCTGCAGATATGGGAACGGAGATACGATGGAAGCAAGGGGAAGGTATGTTTCATATTTTGGGCTGATCATCCTAAGCTGAAGTAGCAATGGAGTTAACTTTTTACTTTGTGCTATAAAATGAATTTTGTATCATTAGCTGATTCTAGAACCTCCTCTTATATGAAAGCCTCCAACACCAATACTTATGGGCAGTTATGTGCAAAATCTTTTGTTTAGCTGAAAAATATAATGGAAGTGTCATAAGAGATTTTTTGGCAGTGCAGTACGGAAAGGATCAAAGATAAATCCTGTAGTATATTAGTTAAGTACTTTATCCAAGTAATATGTCTTGCAATTTCATTATCCTAAGAGTTAACAGGGCTAGGGCTGTCTTCCTCCTATTTGATGGCCTAGCTATGGGAAAATAAGAGATGTTAATGTATGAACTCTTGGCAATAACTGTTGGTAGGGTCCTTGTTTTGGGTGTGCTTTTACCTACTCGGTAAGGCGAAGAGCAACAAAAACCCCAGAAAATGACATTTGTCTGAGTTCAATGTCTGGCAGAAAAGTAAGTTATGCCAAAATATGGGGAAAATGAAATCTGGGACCAATTCAATTAAATCAATGGTTTGGATGGTCATACTTATAATTCCTATATTCCCTTGCTTAAATTTTATTAATGTCAACTTCAGGCATTCCAGCTCTTGTTCTGGTACCATATGGTTTGTTATCTTTTTTCTAAGTCAGAAGATATGATCTGCAGTTGATCTTGGACGTGACGAGCAATATGGCAGCGGTGGAAATTGGAGGAGGGCCGTGGTTCAACACTTGGAAAGGCAAGACCTCCACGCCGGAGCTTCTGAGTCGTGCTTTACGCGTCCCCATTGATGTCGATGGGTTTTTCGGTTTGGCTCCATTCCTCAAACCCCCTGGTCTATAGTTGATGGCTTCTCTTCACTCTGTGGAGCAAACTGATCAATGAATGCCATTGAGGTTTGCAGGAAGAGCTGTCACAAACTTTTCGCTTTTAAGGAGAGCATTTTCTACAATTTGGAAGGACAGGTTGAGATTAAAGACAATCTATAAACAATACTTCTCTAGACTTTCCTGTCGTTGTTATGGAGCACCATCTCAAATAATACATAGACAACTTCTTTCTCGGGTCTTTTACCTGGCGCAGTGTCTTTTACTCGACACCGTTGGAGATTGTTGAGAATCGTCGGCGAAGATTAATTGATGCCGTGGAAAGGGTGGGGCCTCAAGATGGATAAGATTTGAGTGGTGCCGGCGCTGGTTTTAGCAGTTCCACAGTGGTGCAACTGTGATGGGGGAATTCGCACGTGGAATTCGTTGCTTAATATGTGCTCAGATGACCACGCGCGCGGCTTAAGACCTCTGGTCCCGATTCAAGCTTTTATTGCTGGGTACGCCATGTCCTATTCAATCTGCTAGAGACATGATTCGATTAGTGGCGAGTCCATCGCGGAAGGCAGCCAAAGGAAATCGGAGTTGCCCTCCCTTTAGGGAAGCTTATGATTCAGTGCGGTGATTCGTAGACTTTGTTTGTTTCGGAGAACAAATGATATGAAGATTAATTTGTTATAAATGCTTGAAATAATTAAGTTGATTAAAAATATTTTTATTATCAACGACAGTTTATATTTAAACATTTTTATGGATGATGAAATTTTTTTGTTTATTTATTTTAGTAAGTGATTCAAGCAAACACCTTCGATTGAATGAAGGTCATTCAATTTTTCGTTAAAAAACGAAACTCTAAAGTGCGTTGCTTTTCCTTGCTTTTACTGTGTAGGAAGCCCCATCCTTCGAAGGTTCGATTCTTGTCTCACAATGGAGTGGAGTTTCTCCAAGTTCAGTTAACCCTTGCGTGCAGCGAGAAAATAAAGAACGAGAGCTTCCTTTCTTATTTTATTGTCTCCCCAGTCTTTGCATAACAACCTTACCGTTTCATTCCTTATAATATTTTTCGAGCATACAAATTTCCGTTGATTAATCTATGAATGATCTGGATTCCTCCATTTGAGCAATCAGATGACCTGTTCATGTACACCCTCGCTGCATTTCACTAGTCTAATAGTTTGTAGCCCTAACATCTACTCAAGCCTATATCGAGTTGGTTCTTGGTATGTTCCCTTTCCAGCCCTGACCACTTCTGAGAACTGCGGCCAGCTTTGCCAACTCGGAGGCCTTAAGATATTTCTCTGATCCAGGTTTTCCTTCCATGTTCTCTATCAGGATTTATCTCCTCCAAAAAGAGAGGGGAGGTCAGCTCATTTAGTTGGGAATTGTTCCTGTTTCCATTGCATAGATGGACCATGTGCGTAAGTTAGGCTAAGGCTTCATTTTCCTAATCATGGAACTGCTTTGGCAGCATCCTCTTACGAAATTTATAGCTGCAAGGAGAAAAAAGACGCAGAAAAAAAATATCTGCTAGCCAGTTGTATGAACATAAATAGTGCTGTATAAACTCTCTTGGTGATAAAACTCTCTTCCTCACTGAGCTAATTGACAAAATGGATTTGCGTTCACTAATATTCTAAGCTTCTAAAAAAGGGGGGCCTTCCATCTGAGGCTTTGACTAGATGCTGCTGCTTATCCTGGCACTGAAGTGATGACATCGTGCCATTGTCGTTTAGGCCTGCCTAATTGTTTTGATTTGGAGCTTCTTTCATTCGTCTATTGCAATGATATGTTTTTAGATATGGGTGTTGTTCGGGAGTCAACTTCAAATGGGAGATTTGTTCTCCTGATGTATCATCCTTCTATCTCCTGGGGCAGGTTGGAGTTCACTATGATGGGATTATCTATGAATTTGCGCCTTGGAATGGTGTTGTCATTGGGAAATTGCTTTAGGGGGTGTCTGGTGTATGGAGTCAGAAAATGAGACGCATAGTTTCCTGTTATAACTTTAACATAATGGTAATGGGAGTCCCTCGGCACAACTGTGACTAGGCCACTTAAGAGGGCAGAAGGTGTGTGGATTGCTGCTATTGCTACCTCTATATGTTCTAGCTTTCATCCAACGTGAAGTTATATACCTCATGCAGAAATTTGTTTGTATTCTCCGGCAGCACAATGCTGTTTAACAGTATGTGAGTATGTTGTAAATAGGATTTAGTCCTTCTCAGCAAGAACCAAGTATGTGATTTTGATCAGTAAAGTGAAGTGAGCAGAATTTGTTGATTCTTTGCAGGTTGTAGTGGAGGCAACAATCAAGGATCCTGTTACAACATTGCGTGCTCCGACTGCAGAGGCTGGCCTTGCTCCGGCTTGTAATGATTCTTGTTTTGGTGATCTAAAACTGCACATATGGGAATGGAGATATGATGGAATTGAGGGAAGGCGAGTTCCATATTTTGGACCGATTATCCTCTACTGCGTAGCAATGGTGTTTAACTTTTTACTTTGTGCTAGAAGATGAATGTGGCATCACTAACTGGTTCTGGAACCTCCTCTCATATGGAAGCCTCCAACACCAATAGTTATGGACAGTTAACTGTAAATTTTGCATCTCTGCAAAATTTCTTGTTTAACCAAAATATATTATAGAAGTGGCACAAGATATTCCTCAGCCTTGCAGTACGAAAAGGATCAAAGACAAAAATCTTCTTGTATTAGTTAAGGTCTTTATCCAAGTAATATGTCTTGCTAAGAGTTAGCAGGGCTAGGGCTGTCATCCCTCCCATTTGATGGCCTTGTTTCGGGTTTTGGACATTACCAACTTGCTAAGGCGAAGAGCGATGAAAACCTCTGGTAAATGGCATTTTTCTGAGTTCAATGTCCGGCAGAAAGAAGTATGCCCAAGAATGGGCATATTGATCATTCCTACCTTTCCTTGCATAAAGTCATTGTCAACTTCAGGCATTCCACCTCTCGATCACGTATCATTCCTACCTTTCCTTGCAGTCATTGTATTAGGTAAGACCTCCACGCTGGAGCTTCTGAGTTGTGCTTTAAGGCTCCTGTTCATGTTGATGGGTTTTGCGGTTTGGCTCCTTTCCTCAAACCTTCGGTCTATAGTTGATGGCTCCTATTTACTCCGACGTTGTCCGGAAGAGGTGTTAGTAACTTTTTCACATGTATAGAGAGGTCTAATTCCGGACGGGTTGAGGAAGACATTATTTGTAAAAACAGTAGCTCTCTAGACCTTCCTCTCATTGTGGTCTCCAGGCACCGTATCACTGAAATGACGCCCATGGAAAACTTCTTTCCCGTGTCTTTTACCTGACACATGGGTCATAACCTAGCTACATCGCGACACAAGGACGATTCCTGCACGATTTTTGTCACTAAGCACCGATGGCGATTAATTGATCCAGTGGAAAATCGATCCTTCCGAACGGACGGGGCCACAGACCGGATCAAATTTGAGTGGCGCCGTAGCTGGTTTAGGTGGCTCTGCATAGTACAACAATAATGGGGATTGGCATCTTTTGCACGGCGGAAACTGGTGGTTAGGAATCTGTTTCCAGAGGGACCAAGCTCGCAGTTAAAGCCCTCTCATGGTCCCAACTCAAGCTATTATTGCAGAATATGCCATCTGCTATTCACCTAGTGGAGACATTATCGATTGATAGTGTTCGGGACAAAGCTTGAAGGGAGCGAAATGATGTCATTAGAGTCCTTTCCTTACAAAGCTTGAAGGGAGTGAAAGGACATCAGAGGCCTTTCCCCCTTTTATTTGACATCTACCTTAGTTGCCTTGATTCGCAGTATTTGTTACTTGGTTATTGGTCTAAAAGAAAAATAAAGGGGAAAACACGGCGGGTAGGCTTCCTGTCCTGATCCGCAGTCACACTCGCCATGCAGGAATCTCTCCTTTCAAAGTGGGGACTTGTGATCGACATCGGAGTTCCCTTGGGATTAATCCACATTCCCAAGAAAATCAAGACTGGCCTTTCTTCCTTCCTTTCCCATTTCTCCGATCCATGCCTAACAGCCGTACCGTTTCTTTCCTAATGATTAATTTTTAAGCATACAAGATTCCTTCCATACATTGATAATGGCGGAGATCGAAGAATTAATCTACAAAATCAGTTTGTGGACGATGTGGATTCCTCCTTTTCAGCAATCAGATATGACCTGTTCATCTAAACACTTGCTATATGTCAAAGTTATTTTGCAGACTAATCTTATAGTTTGTAGCGCTAACGACATGGAGTGGTTCTTGAAATGTTAAAAAGATGTAAGTGGGGGAATCCAATTCACTTTACGAGAACTGCGGCCAGCTTTGCGAAAAGTGGAGAAATTAAAAGTTGAACGGCGACAAAAGTTGTGTGATCAAATCTTCCATTCATTTCAGCCTTTACAAAAATACAAAAAAAAAAATATATATGTACTAAGTAGGGGTGAGCGCAGTTCCGGTTCTAAAGACCGGTTCGGTTCCTAGTTCCCTTTTTCTGGGAACTGTTAGGTTCCAAAAAAAGCCCTAACAATTTTAATGTTTACCCTAGTCTCAGTTCTCACTCAGTTCACTTCACACTCACAATTCTCTGTCTCTGCTTGATGCTACTCACCCTCGACAAATCTCCACACGGAGTCGGGTCTCAAGTCTCTCGACGAGTTCCTCTCTGGCAAGACCTACATCTCTGGTAACGCTTCAATCTCTCTCTCTCTCTCTCTCTCGGTTCTTCACGCGGGGACAATCGGTTGATTCGGTATCTTGGGCCCCCTTGCTTGTTTGGGATGTTTATCGGTGTCGTTTTCGATGGTCGAGATCAGCTCACGAAGGAGGAAGGACAATATCAAGGTGTACACCACGGTTCTCGAGAAGCCCCAAGGCTTGTTCCCGAATGCCGGCAAGTGGTACGAGTGTGTGTCCTCACGTCTTGCCTCAAGGTTCGTTTCTCTCCTCGATCTGGCTCTTATTTGACCAGTAAATGAATTCTAGATTCAGCTTTGCCTGTTTATTTATCCTTTGGGTATGTTGTGAGCTTTTCTTCTACGTGGTAAGCAATCTGTATCCTCTATTGGTTTGAGGTTTAATTTCTAGGTCTTGATTGGAATTTGGACATCCTAGCCACTTGGGCTGTTCCTGGCTGTGCATACTTTTCCTTTTCTTTTAGAATCTTTATATGACATTTCTTGAGTAAAGAAGTCGTTCTTTTGCCCGACTCGCCTAAAGCAACAATACTAAGGACTATCTAGGTTTCCCTTCCATATTCTCCACCAGGATTGTTCAATTCTCTCCGGTTGCACCGGCTAGTTATATATGTGCTAGATTGTATTTTCTTCTCCTTGAAAGTACCCTAAACAATGTCAGAGTCGAGCTTTAATTTTTTCATGACTCAGTCGTGTTTTCCTTCATCTCGGATTGGAGGGAGTGTTCTAATTAAAATCTCAAGTCTATCCATATTGGTCCCCACGCGCTGATCTTCCTTTCCCCAGGTGCTGATCCACATAGAACGGTTCTCTTATGTTCTATATATATATAAAGCTGCTGGATTCTCAAGCATTCAAGACCCTCAAAGCTTTGATCCATTTTCTCCAAGAACTCAACAAGTCCATATAGAGAAGCAGATGGCGGTTGCTCACTGGCTGGTTCTTTTTGTTACGTTAATTGTGGTGAGCAATATGCGGGATGTGAATGGCGCGTTACCAGCAGCGACCTTGGAAGCGATAGCTAAAGCTAACGCGAATGGCCCTTATATCGGCATCGTGATTCCCAACCTTTTCGAGATGGGTCCACTTCTTAATTCATCGAGCTACAGCGCTACTGAAATCATAGATTTCTCAGGTAACAAGTGTATTTTGTCTTGACTTATAGAGTTCCCTAGAAAACATGGAAAATGCTTTCTTGGTCGGACATAAATATGGACTCTTTGTTTACCAATATGAATGTGTGGATCGGTCATGAGAGTGATCGGTTTTCGGTCTGGTCCGATTTTATCTAGGAACCTGGGAACTAGACCAAGAGGATCGATTTTCAATTTTGGGATTAGGAATTGGACTGGACGGTCCTAGGACCAAGGTCTGGTCCCATGGAACCAATCATTTAGCAAAAACAATAAATAATAAAAAAAAAAAAATACTAGAGTTGTTACTATTTTAAGGGTTTGTTGCTATTTTTATGAAATTAAAAAGTATAGATTTTTAAAAAAAAAGAGTCAGTCCAGTTCGGTCCGATCCCCCCCTCGGAATCGGGAATCGGATCGACAATCACTAGTTCCATTTTTATGGAACTGGGGAACCAGCCTGATCCTGTTGGGAACTAGATCAAATCGGTCGATTTGGTCCGATTTGGGCAATTCTTGTTTTGGACGCTCCGACATGCTCACCTCTAATTGGTCAAAGATCATGAGCCTTGAAGGAACAATGTTAGACATATCAAGAGTTTGATAAAGTTCTTTGACTATTGTCAATTAGTAAGTACAGTTTCATTGAGGTCCCGTTTGTCTCGTGGAAAATGTGATATTGGAAAATACATTTTGGGAAGTCTTTTTTTAGGAAAATGACAATATTTTTAATTGTTTGTTGAAAGTTGAAAATGAGTTGGAAAATATTTTTTCCCGTTTGGTATAAAAAATCTGATTTGATTTTCCAAGGGAAAACTACCAAAATATTTGAACTTATTTATTTATCTATTTATTTATTTTTTTCCCTTCTTCATTGGCCGATCGTCAGCCGCATGTGAGGGCCAAGCTCACCCAAGGCCGATGAGGCTTGAGCTTGCCAAATTCTAACTAGTCGAGCTTTGCCAACCTTGGGCGAGGCTTTACCTCACCAGATTTGGCAAGCTCAAGCCCCACTAGATATGGAGCTTCAAGCTCACTATAGGTCGGCAAGGCTCGAGCTTTGCAAGAGGTTGGTGAGCTCGAGCCTTGCTGGCCTTTGGTGAGCTCGTCCCTTGCTTGTGCCGGTTGGTGGTAGTATCGTGACTGGCAACTGACTTAAGCACCAATACCTAGTTATATTTTAAAGAATATTTTTTAATTTTTATAAGAAAAATAATTTTTCTGAATCTAAGCATAGGTTTTTCATCAATTCATTTTCTTAAGCAAATCAAAGTGATTCACAAATTTTGTGTAAGCATTTTGTACGATTGGTTTTTTTTTTTTTTTTGTCATAGATATCAGTAGTTAATTAATAACTCTTAATGACATATGGGAAAAAGTAGACGCTGAATTTTTTTGGGGCATGTGTGGCCACAAAATTTCAATGAAAATGAAGTAACAAGGAAGGATTGAAGCAAAGAGATGTAGATTGACAATGAATTGTAAAATAGTTAGTTTCCCTAATAACGTTCAGGAAATTATCTTTCACTTTATCCCTGACACTTCTCCACACTTCTCCATCCCTTGACGGACTCCAAGGTAGAAGATTTCGATTCGGGACAGTCGAAGAGAGGAAAGTCATACTGGTCATGACAGGACTGAGTGTGGTATGTGTCCCGCTACTGTTTTCTTCAAAATATTGTGCCTGTCTTGTCAAATTTTCAGAATATATTTCAACAACGGCTTAATTTGGTTGCGAATAACGCGCTCGTGCGTCGTGATATTGAGGGAAAGTACGTATGAACTGGTGCAGATAAACGCAGCCATCACCACGCAGCTTCTGCTGAGCTTCTTCGATGTGGAGGGAGTAGTTCATTACGGAATTGCTGGGAATGCGAACCCCGATTTGCACATCGGAGACGTCGCTATTCCCCAGTATTGGGCACATACCGGTCTTTGGAATTGGCAGGTTTTCCACTTATCAACCCGATTTTTAGATTCATCCACCCAATTCTTCGATGTGAAGGGAGTAACTTGACTTTTCTTTTTCTTTGCCTTGAAATTGTGGGGGAAACTCTACAGTGGTTCTCGAAGTACATGAGAAAGAAACTGTCAATGCGATTCGTTATTCTTCGTTTTTTCCTCCTAAGTTGCAAGTGGTTTTATTAGATTGACATTTTTATGGAGATGTTCACACTTAGGAGAGAGACTGGTTTTTTTTTTTACTCTATTACCTACATAAGCCTACCGTGCACGCTTTTATATTCTAAGAAAATAATAGCAATGGGGTGGCTTTCATAACTTGCGTGTACTAGGGAAAATTATCCAAAAATATTTAAAGTTATTGTGCGGCTGTCAGTTGAGTTCAGATTTTTTTTTTTTTTTGGGTGACCCAGGGAACCTCCGTGCGCCGCTTCGCGGCGTAGTAAACCCTGGGGTGAACTGGGCCCCCACCACTGACCCAGCCACAAGTGAATCGCGCGTTTGCGGACGCGGAGTCTCGAACCCTTCCCCTGGCGGATGGGGTACTAAGTCTTAATCATCGCGGCCACCGCAGGCGGTGGTTTGAGTTCAGAACTTTTTGATTATGCAATTAACACTAAATCTTTTGATAGTTTTCAAATGTGGTCCATTCAGTCAATTGTAACTGCAAATTATTGATATAGATCTCAACTGTCTTATATGGTATGGCTAGTGCAAACATGTATGTTTTTTGCTTTTAATTTTTTAATTTTTTTCCTTTTCCCCTATGGCCTGTTTAAGTGATGGTATGCGACTATCCCTTGCCCAAATCTAAGTGAGCATAGCCCTTGCCTATGGTTGTTGCCGGTCATTGTCAAGATTGGCTGTAGGCAAAAGAAAAGAAAAAGTAAAGATAAGAAAAAGGAAAAAATAAAACAATTCAAAATTGTTAAATTTTTTTTTAAAGATGTCCACATTTGCACTGATTGTGTCACATAGATGGTCGATGCTAATTAGATCATCACGTCAGCGATTTCCGGATAAACTGGTCGGAAGGATTACATTGAAAAACATAAATAAGATTTATGATTAAATTAATCAAATTAAAAAGTTCATAATTGAATTGGCCGCATTGCAATAAGTTGAGGGCTTTTTGGATAATTTTTCTCACATAACCTACACAGGTCCAACCAAAGTATGTAAACATACAAAATATATGTTACTATGACTAGTGCGATAGAATACATCAAATCGATGACATTTCAAGAAAGAAGGGTCTTACAGGAAAAACTATTCTTTAGCGTGTTTTTTTATGGCGATGGTCTGGTACAATAGTTGTTTTTTCTTTTTGTCACTTGACTTTAGTCATGTATAATATATTTATCGTTTCTTTATAAACAATGGTTGTACTTTATTCGGTCATCCACACTGATAAAGATCAATACAATGGTGTGTGAACAGAGATACGGGCAGGGTCCAGAAGATGAACTCGCATTGGAATCAAGCGGAGACTACACGAGAACGCTTGGGTACTTGAGGTTTGCGAATTACACTACAAACATCACGGGTTGTGCTTCACACGACAATCTCTTGAACAACATATGGTATCAACCGGAGGAAGTGTTTCCCGTCACTGGAACTCCTGAGGAAAGACAGCATGAGTTCTGGGTCCCCGTCGGTTCCACCTACTTCGAGGTGGCCAAGAAGCTTGAGGTACTATTGCTCGATACTTTCTAGGATTTGCTGTCGTATCTATATATGTTGGGAAAACTTTACTAGAACTGATTTATAAAGTGAATATATGGCGAATCTCAGGAAAAAGTGCGCCGGGACCTCTAGGGCTTTCGGAAGAGTTTTACTCAACCAAAAGAAAGTCAGATGAGATCAGTACATGGAAAGGCATTATTTACATGAAGAGTAACTAAATGACTTTAGCCAAAAATATCATTCTTGCTTATCACTTGAATAACACCGCTTTAGATATTTCGAACCATTATTTGGAAAGTATCACGACCGTGTGGAGTTTCATGAGTCAATACTTCAATAGAGAGAAATTTTGGCCACCTTTCCTGTCTATCCAAATTAATCATTTATGATGAAGGGTCTAATTCACACATATTTTTGATGTATGTCACTCCTTAGGGCTTGAAATTGGAATCTTGCGTGAACGCGACCGCGTGCTTGAACTACACGCCGAGTGTAAGCACCGTTGAAAGAGGCGTCAGTGCCAGCATCTACCTAGACAACAGCGCCTACCGGAGCTTCATCTACGACAAGTTCAATGTGAGCCCTGTGGACATGGAGAGCGCATCGGTCGCCCTAATCTGTTACCAGCAGAATACGTCTTTCATCGCCATCAGGGCGCTCTCTGACTTGGCCGGCGGTGGGTCTGCCGAGTCGAACGAGGCCGACACTTTCGTTGACCTCGCCTCGGACAATGCGGTGACGGTCGTGGTGGAGTTTATAAAGCAGCTTTCCTCCAGTACTCTCTAATGGCAAGATTGGCAGCCTAATATAATATTCTATTGTCAATAAAAAATGCAATGATCCATTGCGTTTGTGTCTATTTGTGTAGCAACATGAACCCTGATGGGCCTTGGACCTTGGCATAGCTGGGGAAGAAACTTCAGCAGTGACCGACTGCCTGAAAAATTTCTCATATCATTTTCCTTACTTCAAATCCTCCCATAGTAATAAAAGATCAAAGTCACGAGGGTTTGATGATTCGAAATGCTTTCCTCACACTTATCTTTGATTGAATTATACACTGGATATTCATAGAATTGACTTTACTCAATTATCTATGAATTTGCGCCTTAGAATGGTGGTCTTTGGGAAGTTGCTTTATGGGGTCTGGTATGTGGAGTCAGAAAATGAGACGCATAGTTTCCCGTTATAACTTTAACATAATGTTAATGGAGAGTCCCTCGCCACAACTGTGACTAGGCCACTTAAGAGGGCAGAAGGTGTGTGGATTGCTGCTATTGCTACCTCTATATGTTCTAGCTTTCATTCAACGTGAAGTTGTATACCTCATGCAGAAATTTGTTTTATTTGCCAGTAGCACAATGCTGTTTAACAGTATGTGCGTATGTTGTAAATAGGATTTAGTCCTTCTCAGCAAGAACAAAGTATGTGATTTTGATCAGTAAAGTGAAGTGAGCAGAATTTGTTGATTCTTTGCAGGTTGTAGTGGAGGCAACAATCAAGGATCCTGGTACAACATTGCGTGCTCCGACTGTAGAGGCTGGCCTTGCTCCAGCTTGTAATGATACTTGTTTTGGTGATCTAAAACTGCACATACAGGAATGAAGATACAATGGAATCGAGGGAAGGCGAGTTCCATAATTTGGACCGATTATCCTCTAGTGCAGGTGTTTAACTTTTTAATTTGTGCTAGAAGATGAATGTGGCATCACCAACTGGTCCTGGAACCTCCTCTCATATGGAAGCCTCCAACACCAATAGTTATGGACAGTCAACTGTAAATTTTGCATCTCTGCAAAATTTCTTGTTTAACCAATATATATCATAGAAGTGGCACAAGATATTCCTCAGCATTGCAGTACGAAAAGGATCAAAGACAAAAATCCTCTTGTATTACTTAAGGACTTTATCCAAGTAATGTGTCTTGCTAAGAGTTAGCAGGGCTAGGGCTGTCATCCCTCCCATTTGATGGCCTTGTTTTGGGTTTTGGACATTACCAACATGCTAAGGCAAAGAGCGATGAAAACCTCCGGTAAATGGCATTTGTCTGAGTTCAATGTCCAGCAGAAAGAAGTATGCCCAAGAATGGGCATATTGATCATTCCTACCTTTCCTTTCATAAAGTCATTGTCAACTTCAGGCATTCCACCTCTCGATCACGTATCATTCCTACCTTTCCTTGCAGTCATTGTATTAGAAAGGTAAGACCTCCACGCTGGAGCTTCTGAGTTGTGTTTTGAGGTTTCTGTTCATATTGATGGGTTTTGCGGTTTGGCTCCTTTCCTCAAACCTTCGGTCTATAGTTGATGGCTCCTATTTACTCCGAGGTTGTCCGGAAGAGCTGTTAGTAACTTTTTCACATGTATAGAGGTCTAATTCAGGACGGGTAGAGGAAGACATTATTTGTAAAAACAGTAGCTCTCTAGACCTTCCTCTCATTGTGGTCTCCAGGTACTGTATCACTGAAATGACGCCCATGGAAAACTTCTTTCCCGTGTCTTTTACCTGACACATGAGTCATAACATAGCTACATCGGGACACAAGGACGATTCCTGCACGATTTTTGTCAGGAAGCACCGATGGTGATTAATCGATCCTGTGGAAAATCGATCCTTCCGAACAGACGGGGCCACGGACCGGATCAAATTTGAGTGGCGCCGCGGCTGGTTTAGGTGGGTCTGCATAGTACAACAATAATGGGGATTGGCATCTTTTGCACGGCGGAAACTGGTGGTTAGGAATCTGTTTCCAGAGGGACCAAGCTCGCAGTTAAAGGCCTCTCATGGTCCCAACTCAAGCTTTTATTGCAGAATACGCCATCTGCTATTCACATGGTGGAGACATTATCGATTGGTAATGTTCGGGACAAAGCTTGGAGGGAGTGAAAGGATGCCATTAGAGTCCCCTTCTTTTAGTTGACGTCCACCTTAGTTGCTTTGATTCACAGCATTTGTTACCAGGTTATTGGTCTAAAAGAAAAATAAAGTGGAAAACACGGCGGGTAGGCTTCCTGTCCTGATCCGTGGTCACCCTCGCCATGCAGGAATCTCTCCTTTCAAAGGGGGGGATTTGTGATCAACATCGGAGTTCCCTTTGGATTAATCCACATTCCAAAGAAAATCAAGACTGGCCTTCCTTCCTTCCTTCCCCATTTATCCGATCCATGTCTAACAGCCGTACCGTTTCTTTCCTAACAATTAATTTTTAAGCATACAGGATTCCTTCCATACAATGATAATGGGGGTGGTCCCGAGCAGGACCTTAAAATGCTCCCCCAAGCCCGTGCGGGGTTAACCACCGGGTATGGAGTTCTATCCTAGGGGACTCCCAAAAACCCCAAGGAACAAGGTGGGCCACCACCAATGAAGGGACCCTCCCTGGGGTAGGGAGGGTCTGCCGAGGCGGGACCCGTCCCAAGGTAGACCTGAGCAGGTCTTTAAACTGCTCACATGGTTTCTTGGGAAGGGTTTCCCTAAAACCCCTCTCCACAGGGCTCTCCACCACAACCCAAACCCCCTTCGGGGAGGAAGGGTAAGGATCCCACCCTGATAATGGGGGAGATCGATGAATTAATCTACAAAATCAGTTTGTGGACGATGTGGATTCCTCCTTTTCAACAATAAGATATGACATGTTCATCTAAACACTTGCTATATGTCAAAGTTATTTTGTAGACTAATCTTATAGTTTGTAGCGCTAACAACATGGAGTGGTTCTTGAAATGTTAAAAAGATGTAAGTGGGGAATCCAATTCACTTTACGAGAAGTGCGGCCAGCTTTGCGAAAAGTGGAGAAATTAAAAGTTGAATGGCGACAAAAGTTGTAAGATCGAATCTTCCATTCACTTCAGCCTTTACCAACATATGTACTAAGGATTATCCGGGTTTCCCTTCCATATTCTCCACCAAAAGTTGTGTTAGATTGTATTTTCTTTTCCTTGAAAGTACCCTAAACAATGTCATAGTGGAGCTTTAATTTTTTCACGACACGGTTGTGTTTTCCTTCATCTCGGATTGGAGGGAGTGTTCTGATTAAAAGGTTACAAGTATAAACATCACCCACATTTATATTTAGATATATTTGAGTGTCCATTTCATATAGCCTTTGATCGGATGTATGGTTTGCGGTGAGCAATGAAGGTATAGGTCACAATATTCTATGCCTCTCAATTCCCCTTTTTTAACCATGTGCAACATAAGGTTCTGATCTCCCGCCGGACGCCTTTCACGTGGTTCGCTGGTGAATGAAGTCATGAAACATGTCCTACAATCGCTTCTCTTCAAGGGTTCATTTTTCTAATAGCAATAATTTAGAACCTCCGATTGAAGTTTCTTATGCAACTGCATAATTTAAACACGTCGGCCTTTCTTCCATAGATAAATCCTTCGCTCTATCGCCACTTCACCGAGCATGAAACTCGTGCATGATAAACCGACATAAACTTCACCAGAAACGCGTCAAAACACTAGCAAAACCCACAGGAAAGAAAAAACACAAAACAAAGGAAAAGCCCGGCACTACCAGACGGCAAGCAAGCATGGCGATGCGAAAACCAAAACAAAACACATGCATCATGAGTTACCGGCTTATTTTTTAGACGATCTCGGACGGATATCGTTAAAATACTGCCGAGAGCTTATAACAAAAAAGCACTTCTCCCGCATATTTCTTGCAACCTGTTCCACGTGGCCATCGATCATTACGCATGCTTTTGTCCGTCACCTCATAAATAAAATCTCAAGTCTATCCATATTGGTCCCCACGTGCTGATCCGCATGAACGGTTCTCTTATGTTCTGTATATATAAAGCTGCTGGATTGTCAAGCATCCAAGACCCTCAAAGATTAAATCCATTTTCTCCAAGAACTCAGCAAGTCCATAGAGAGAAGCAAATGGCGGTTGCTCACTGGCTGGTTCTTTTTGTTACGATAATCATGGTGAGCAATGCGCGGGATGCGAATGGCGCGTTACCAGCAACGACCCTGGAAGCGATAGCGAAAGCTAACGCGAACGGCCCTTACATTGGCATCGTGATCCCTAACCTTTTCGAGATGGGTCCACTTCTTAATTCGTCGAGCTACAGTGCTGCTGAAATCATAGATTTCTCAGGTAACAATTGCATTTTGTCTTGACTTATAGAGTTCCTTAGAAAACATGGAAAATGCTTTCTTGGTCGGACTTGGACATGGACTCTTTGTTTACCAATATGAAGGTGTGGATCGGTCATGGGGGTGATCGGTTTTTCGATCCAGTTCGATTCTATCTAAGAATCGGAACTGGATCGGAGAATTGGTTCCCAATTTTGGGACTAGGAACTAGACCAAACGGTCCTAGGACCAAAATCAGGTTCCATGGAACCGATCATTTAGCAAAAAAAATAATTTACTAAATACTAGGATTGTTATTATTTTTAGGGTTTATTGTTATTTTTAAGAAACTAAAAATATATTTAAAAAAAAGTCGGTCCAGTTCGGTTCAGTCCCCCCTTGGAACCGGGAATCAGATCGACAATCATTGTTCCATTTTTATGGAACTAGGAATTAGATTGATCATTCCGGGAACTAGATCGAATCTGTCGGTTTGGTTCAATCCAGACAAGAGGCTTTAGCCCCACTAGATCTGGAGCTTCAAGCTCACTAGAGGTCGGTGAGGCTTGAGCCTTGCAAGAGGTTGGTGAGCTTGAGCCTTGCTGGCCTTGGGTGAGCTTGTTCCTTGCTTGTGCTGGTTGGTGGCCGCATCGTGGCTGGCAACTGACTTAAGCGGCAATATCTAGTTATATTTTAAAAAATATTTTTCAATTTTTTATAGAAAAAATCATTTTCTTGAATCCAAGCGTAGGTTTTCCATCAATTCATTTTCTTAAGTGAATCAAAGTGATTCACAAATTTTGTGTAAGCATTTTGCATACGATTGGTTTTTTTTTTTTTTTTTTGTCATAGATATCATTAGTTAATTAATAACTCTTAATGACATATGGGAAAAAAGTAGACGCTGAATTTTTTGGGGCATGTTTGACCACAAAATTTCACCGAAAATGAAGTAACAAGGAAGGATTGAAGCAAAGAGATGTAGATTGACAATGAATTGTAAAATGGTCAGTTTCCCTAATAACGTTCAGGAAATAATCTTTCACTTTATCCCTAACACTTCTCCATCCCTTGACGGACTCCAAGGCAGAAGATTTCGATTCGGGACAGTCGAAGAGAGGAAAGTCATACTGGTCATGACAGGACTGAGTGTGGTATGTGTCCTGCTACTGTTTTCTTCAAAATCTTGTGCTCGTCTTGCCAAATTTTGAAAATATATTTCGACAACGGCTTAATTTGGTTGCGACTAACGCGCTCGTGCGTCGTGATATTGAGGGAAAGTACGTATGAACTGGTGCAGATAAACGCAGCCATCACCACGCAGCTTCTGCTGAGCTTCTTCGATGTGGAGGGAGTAGTTCATTACGGAATTGCTGGGAATGCTAACCCCGATTTGCACATCGGAGACGTCGCTATTCCCCAGTATTGGGCACATACCGGTCTTTGGAATTGGCAGGTTTTCCACTTATCAACCCGATTTTTAGATTCATCCACCCAATTCTTCGATGTGAAGGGAGTAACTTGACTTTTCTTTTTCTTTGCCTTGAAATTATGGGGGAAATTCTACAGTGGTTCTCGAAGTACACGAGAAAGAAACTGTCAATGCGATTCGTTATTCTTTGTTTTTTTCCTCCTAAGTTGCAAGTGGTTTTATTAGATTGACATTTTTATGGAGATGTTCACACTTAGGAGAGAGACTGGTTTTTTTTTTTTTTTCTATTACGTACGTAAGCCTACCATGCACGCTTTTATATTCTAAGAAAATAATAGCAATGGGGTGGCTTTCATAACATGCGTGTACTAGGGAAAATTATCCGAAAATATTTAAAGTTATCGTGCGGCGATCAGTTGAGTCCAGAACTTTTTGATTATGCAATTAACACTAAATCTTTTGCCAATTTTCAAATGTGGTCCATTCAGTCAATTGTAACTGTAAATTATTGATATAGATCACAACCATCCTATATGATATGGCTAGTGCAAACATGTATGTGTTTTGCTTTTCATTTTTTTTTAAAATTTTTTTTTTTCCATTTCCCCTATGGCCTGTTTCAGTGATGGTCCGCAACTATCCCTTGCCCAGATCTAAGTGAGCATAGCCCTTGTCTATGGTTGTTGCCGGTCATTGTCAAGATTGGCTGTAGGCAAAAAGGAACAGAAACAAAAAGACCAAAAAAAAAAAAAAAGACAAGAAAAAGGAAAAAAGAAAACAATTCAAAATTGTTAAATTTATTTAAAGATGTCAATGTTTGCACTGGTTGTGTCACATAAATGGTCGGTCCTAATTGGATAATACTTTATTTGGTCATCTACACTGATAAATATTAATACAATGGTGTGCGAACAGAGATACGGGCAGGGTCCAGAAGATGAACTCGCATTGGAATCAAGCGGAGACTACACAAGAACGCTTGGGTACTTGAGGTTTGTGAATTACACTACAAACGTCGCGGGTTGTGCTTCACACGACAATCTCTTGAACAACATATGGTATCAACCGGAGGAAGTGTTTCCCGTCAGTGGAACTCCTGAGGAAAGACAGCACGAGTTCTGGGTCCCCGTCGGTTCCACCTACTTTGCAGTGGCCAAGAAGCTTGAGGTACTACTGCTCGATGCTTTCTAGGGTTTGCTGTCATATCTATACACGTTGGGAAAACTTTACTGATGCTAATTTAGAAGGTGAATATATGACGAATCTCAGGAAAAAGTGTGCCGGGACCTCTAGGGCTTTCGGAAGAGTTGTACTCAACCAAAAGAAAGTCAGATGAGATCAGTACATGGAAATGCATTATTTACATGAAGAGTAACTAAATGACTTTAGCAAAAATATCATTCTTGCTTATCACTTGAATAACACCGCTTTAGATATTTCGAACCATTATTTGAAAAGTATCACAATCATGTAGAGTTTCATGAGTCAATACTTCAATAGAGAGAAATCTTGGCCACCTTTCTTGTCTATCCAAATTAATCATTTATAATGAAGGGTCTAATTCACACATATTTTTTTATGTATGTCACTCCTTAGGGCTTGAAATTGGAATCTTGCGTGAACGTGACCACGTGCTTGAACTACACGCCGAGTGTAAGCACCGTTGAAAGAGGCGTCAGTGCCAGCATCTACCTTGACAACAGCGCCTACCGGAGCTTCATCTACGACAAGTTCAATGTGAGCCCTGTGGACATGGAGAGCGCATCGGTCGCCCTAATCTGTTACCAGCAGAATACGCCTTTCATCGCCATCAGGGCGCTCTCTGACTTGGCCGGCGGTGGGTCTGCCGAGTCGAACGAGGCCGACACTTTCGTTGACCTCGCCTCGGACAATGCGGTGACGGTCGTGGTGGAGTTTATAAAGCAGCTTTCCTCCAGAAACTCTCTCTAATGGCAAGACTGGCAGCCTAATATAATATTCTATTGTCAATAAAAAATGCAATGATCCATTGCGTTTGTGTCTATTTGCGTAGCAACATGAACCCTGATGGGCCTTGGACCTTGGCATAGCTGGGGAAGAAACTTTAGCAGTGACCGACTGCCTCAAAAATTTCCCATATCATTTTCCTTACTTTAAATCCTCCCATAGTAAAGGATCAAAGTCACGAGGGTTTGATGATTCGAAATGCTTTCCTCACACTTATCTTTGCTTGAATTATACACCGGATGTTCATAGATTTGACTTTACTCAATTATGTTCGAAATTGGGCTCAAAATCAAGAACCAAAGGTAACATATAGGTCTACTTCAACATGAACTGTGTGTCGGTCTAGTAAAAGAGAAGATAGTGTCTAACTTTATTTAAATCTTAATATTAACAACATTTCCTTTTTTCTATTGAAAGTAAGAAAGAACATTTCATTGTTCAAGCTAAATCCATGAAAAAAGAAAGTCAGATCTCATTTTGACATTGTTGGTGAGTTTGTTTAAACTTTTCAGGTCCAAGTATTATTGGGCCTGGACTCTTCTTCTCCTTTATTTATTTATTTCTTTTACAGATATTTTGCTAGAACTTATTTAAAAACCAGGCAGGCCGAATGAAAGTCGTGGGCCTAGCTAGGGGTCGTTCCAATCATACAGTGAGAGATAAGGTCAGAATATTATGATGGGTTAGGCCCATTCATTTAGAGATGAATTGCCTTATTTGCGGAGCAAAAGTCCAAAAAGCGGTTGGTCAAATGCTTCGAGGAAGCAAGTCATGAACATTTTGGCAGCATTATCAACCACCATTCACCAATACCACACCGTTGGAAATGCTGCATGTCAAGTAGTTTATAGTCTCAACTATTTAAATTGCAACATTTAGAGAATCATTCATCAAAATCTCATCAGTTGACT
Source organism: Eucalyptus caleyi (assembly GCA_014182885.2). Lineage (NCBI taxonomy): Eukaryota > Viridiplantae > Streptophyta > Magnoliopsida > Myrtales > Myrtaceae > Eucalyptus > Eucalyptus caleyi. Next base: position 43,180,024 of record CM024468.2, read on the forward strand.
TGATTATCCATAAATTAAAAGTTACCCACAATATATATCCATTTGTGATAATCGATACATATATGGATCCGGCAAAGTTCATATGGTTAGGCCTGATCCATCAACAATTCACCGACTTTAAAGATTTGTACAACATGTGTATCAAATTCACATGAATTGATACTCAAAGTCAATCACAACTCATATCATGTCGATAAATCCATAATTTTAGCAAATTGAAAGGTGATAACTTGCTTCCTTTGATAAATCCTCCGTTGTGTAGCCCCACTTCACCGAGTACGAAACTCGCGCATGATAAACTGACAAAAACTTCACCAGAAACACGTCGAAACACTATCAAAACTCACAAGAAATTAAAAAAGGCAAACGAAGGAAAAGCTCAGCACTATCAGACACCAGGCAGTTTGTTGGGAAAACCCAATGAAACGCCTGCATGTTGCCTGTTGCCCTACTTCACCGGGCACGAAACACGTGCATGATGATTTACGGGCCTAATTTAAGACAGTCTCGGACGGGAAAATACTGCCAAAAGCTTATAACAAAAAGCATATTCTCCCGCATATTTTCTGCAGTTGATTTTAGGGTCAACATGATTCAAGAGTAAAACTTCAGATTTAAGAATCGGACTAGTGAGAACCTATCTAGTTCCAGGTTCAATAAATGCAGGTAAGTTCTAGATTTCAAAAATTGGAAAACTTGTTTTGACGAGTAGATTCTAGGTTCTAAATTGGAGGGATCTGGAGCTTGGAATTTATAACTTGTAATCTAGAATTTGGAACAAGTTTTTGGATTTTTCTTGATTTATGCCTTTGTGCAATCTTGCATTATTCCACATTATTTGATGGTGAATGTATAATCTGGAACTACTATTGTGAGTTTTCATTTTATGATTGAAACTTTTACTTTGTTAATGTTTCATATTTTTCTTGTATCTAAATATAAGTTATAATAAGTGAATTGTAACAGCCAGGTAGTAATTATTAAACGTTATAATTCACTCTAATCATTCAATTAATAATACAAGTGAAATATGGTAGACCGTGGAACTTGTAATAGGGTATATTCCAGGTTCCAGACTATGCGGGGTAGGTTTCATATTTCAAAAAATGAGAAACCTAGAATTACTTATCTCTATTTAGTTCTACGTAGTCATCGCATCATTACACAGGTTTTTGTCCATCATCTAATCACTAAAATCTCAAGTCTATCGGTATGTGTCCCCACGTCCTGATCTTCATTTCCCTCATGTAGTTGCTGACTTCAGAGATACCGCATTCATTCCACGTGCAGTATATACACACAGATATTGCAATCATCTGATCCACATAGAATAGTTCTCCTATGTTCTATACATATCAAGCTGCTGGATTCTCAAGGCATTCGAGACCCTCAAAGCTTTGATCCATTATCTCCGCCTGTTCTCTTCCTCCAAGAACTCAAGGAGTCCACATGACGACGCGAATGGCGGTTGCTCACTGGCTGGTTCCTTAACTTGCAGAGTTTCCTAGATAACATGTCAAATGCTTTCTTGGTCGAACTTGGACATGAACTCTTCCTTTTCCTTCTTGCTTGGCCAATCGTTAGCCACAAAAAAGGAACATGTTGAAAGATATGATTCGGGATAATATCCCAAGAGATACTGAAGTTTTATTTTAGTCAATTTAGGATTAGATCTGATACTCATGGATTAGAAAGATATAATCATTCTTTTTTTTTTATTACTAGTCATTTGTATTATATAATGATTCCTTTTGTACATTACATACAGTGAATGAAAATACACAGAAAACAGAAAATTCCCCACGTCTTTTTTCTCTTCTTCTTTAGTTTTTGTCATGGTATCAGAGCATACGCTCTTGACCTAGCTTCCGCAGTTTTCATACTTGATTGCCCACCGGATAGAATTGCCCCTTTGTTGTTGTAGGAACTCTAGCCTGCAAAACAAGGTTAGCACTCCAGTGTAGGAATCAATGTCTGAATATCTTTAAAAAATCAAACTTTTTTTTCTTACCCTTTACACTTACCGACACCATGCCTAAAGATCCTTCGTCGATGCCAGAGGAAGGAACACTGAAGGAATCCATCATACATCAAGAAGCTGATGTCTCGGATCTGTCTGCTGGTATTGCAATTCAAGAACAGAGGGCTCAGGCCCAGCCCAACCAGGGACAACCCATCACGGGTCAGTCCATCCAGTGGCTGCCTGTCCAGATGGCGCCTGGCCCATGGTTTTATGGACCCACACCAATGAATCAAGGCCACGAAGTGCAGGCCCAACCCGATGGAGGCTCACCAACTGTTCCTGGGGCAGGCTCATCCACTGGGCCGAGTATGTTTTATGCGGGGCGTATGTCCGAATCGGGTAATCCGGGTTCAGGGTCAAATCCCTACCTGGTTCCCTAACTCGGATGTCTTTTGTATCCATATGTCACCACCAGTGGACGCCCGGAGCCCAGTGACCCGCTCTACACCACAACGGCCGACGGACCGGAGTTGCGACTCATTACCCAGCAACTGTCCGGCACCGATAACTACTCAAGCTGGGCACGGGAGTTTCGGCGAGCGTTGGTGACCAAAGACAAAGATGAATTTATCGACGGGATCGTCCCAATTCCATCCGACGAGTGGCAGGCACGACTATGGAGGAAATGCAATTAGCTTGTCCGAACGTGGATCGGAAATTGCATCACCTCCGAAGTCGCGGCCGGATTACCTCCCACGGAGGATTCGAAACGGATGTGGGAAAATATAAAGGAAATGTATGGAAAATTAGATCGAGTAAGAATTTTTTCGCTAACCCAGCAACTTTCAGATTTGAAACAGGGGAACCTAAGCGTAGCCGCGATTTACAACAAACTCTCGGCCTTATGGAACGAATTAGAAGCGGTGGAGGAGAAATTGGAGGGACCCGACTCGACTTTGCAATAATACCAAGTGATTCGAGAAAGAGAGAAGATTACCAGATTCCTCTTGATTTTAAATGAGTCCTATCTCTCGTTTCGGTCACAAATACTTACCATGGAGTTGACGCCGACACTTGGTCGAATCTATCAACTTGCTGTGTAGGAGGAGAGCCAACGCCTTGCTGTTTCTGACCTCAAAACCGATGGTGGAATGGCGCTGGCCGTTCACAAGAACCTGTCTCAAAGAGGAGTCACGAAAAAGGGGGCAAGGAGACCAAAGGAACGAATTAGAGTTTTCTGCTGAAGAACTCTGAAACTTTAAGAGAGGGACGGATAGTCCATATCCATTTGCGCGATTTGACGGCCCACGAGGGTCGTATCCACTGATTGCATCCGACGGCCTGCGTAGCCCCTTCTCTCTGACAGCCCACACGCCTTCTCGCCCTTAAAAGGATCAGATGGCCCACGGAATAATTCTTCATCCGACGGTCCACATGGAGTGATGATGGCCCTTGTTTTTAAATCATCAATTGGAGCCACGGCATCAAAGGGAAATTTCAAGGGCAAAGGTAAATTATATTGTGACTATTGCAAGCGGCCACATCATACAATTGATAACTGTTGGAAATTGCATGGAAAGCCCGAAGAAAAATAAAAAATGGGATTTTACAACAGCTTTTCAGGTTACAGGTCAACGTGCTGATAGTTCTAATCAGCCAATTAACTATGAACTATATCAAGAGCTTATGAGGGCCTTCAAAAAATTGGATTCGTCTGACAAGGCTGGGAGTTTCACAGGTACTTCATACTGCTTAATGAATTCAATTCCCAAGGATAGATGGATAATTGATTCGGGAGCTAGTGACCACATTGCCTGTGATAAATTTTTTTTTTCAAAAACTCAAAAATTACAAATACCAGCTTCAGTACAGCTTCCAAATGGAAATACCACATTTGTCATGATGATTGGCACAGTGAAACTTAGTCCACTAATCACACTCAAGAACGTACTCTACATTCTAGATTTCCATTTCAATCTCATATCTGTCTCTCGAGTCTGTGAAGAAAATTCATGCCGAGTCCTGTTTAATTCTGATAGTTGCTTATTTCATGCCCTTTCGACTGGCAAACTGATGGGCTTGGGTAGCATTTCGCAAGGGCTATATTTTTGGATGAATTTTCCTAGCAATTCCAATTTTTCATGTATTGAATTAAATAATCAATCATTGTGTAATTCTGCTACCAATGATAAAAATTTCCTTGACCATCAAAGACTGGGTCATAGTGCATTCTTTCCTTATCCTCAATGTGCCATTTGTCCCTTGGCAAAACAAACTCGTGCACCTTTTCCAAACAGCTCTTCTCGTGTGAAAAATCCTTTCTCCCTAACTCATGCTGATATTTGGGGCCCTTACCACACACAACATCATGATGGATCTCATTTTTTTCTCACAATCGTGGATGATTTTTCACGAGCCACTTGGGTATTTCTCATGCAATCAAAAAGCCAAGTCTTCCATTATCTGAAAACATTTTTTTCTTTATCCAAGAATCAATTTGGAAAATCTATTCAGCGGATTCGAACTGATAATGGAAGGGAATTCTTTAGTGAGGAATGCACAAGTTTTCTTTCTTCAAATGGAATATTGCATGAAAGCTCGTGTGTGTACACTCCACAGCAAAATAGCATTGTTGAGCGTAAGCACCGCCATTTATTAGAAGTGACACGAGCTCTTAAATTTCAAGGTTCCATTCCTGAAGAATTTTGGGGAGATTGTGTTGTCACGGCTGCTTATTTAATTAATCATATGCCGAGCTGTGTCCTTAATGGAAAAAATCCATTTGAAATGCTTTATGGAAGAAAACCAAATATTCGTCACCTAAAGGTTTTCGGTTGTTTATGTTATGTAACAACGGTGGGCCCTAAGGACAAGATGAGTCCTTGAGCTCGTAGGTGCATATTCATGGGGTATCCAAGTCTGCAAAAGGGATATAGAATCCTTGATCCATCCACTGGAAATTTCTTTATAAGCAAGGACGTCATTTTTCATGAGAAGATATTCCCTTTTCGAGATGAATCACCAGTCTCTAAGAATTCTGACAGAGCTAAGGATTCCCATCGTTCTTTATCGGATGAAGACTTACCTTCTGGTCATTCATATATAGTGGGGTTTCCAGAGAGTGATTCAGAGGTTACAGCACCATCACCAATTTCGGAGGGGATTTCTATGGATGATACAAATACGCATTCTTCTATGGGAAATACGGACGAACTAGATTCTTCCACAAATATGACATCTCCAGCACCTGTTGATCCTAAAGAAATGCCCAGAAATGAGGAGATATCTTCCTTTTATCCGTCCCAAATGCCAAGACGTTCTGGCCGTATTACTCGTCCACCTACATGGACAAGAGATTACATCTACACGGCCTCAAATTCATCAGGTACACATTATCCAATTTCCTCATATGTCTCCTTCCATAGATTGTCGCTCGACCATATATGCTGTATTAGTTGAGTATTTGAGGAGCGAGAGCCATCTCATTACACTGAAGCTGTAAAAGACTCACGTTGGCAAGACGCTATGGAGAAGGAATTACATGCCTTGATGGAAAATCATACATGGGATGTTGTACCATTACCACCTCATTGCAAGCCGATTGGTTGCAAATGGGTATACAATATCAAATATAGGGCAGCTGGCTCTATGGAAAGATATAAGGCTGGCTCTATGGAAAGATATAAGGCTCGATTAGTGGCCAAAGGCTTCACACAGAGGGAAGGTTTTGACTATCACAAAACATTTTCTCCAGTAGCAAATGATGTCACAGTCCGCACTTTCTTATCCATTGCTGCATTTCGTGATTGGTCATTACACCAAATGGGTGTCCATAATGCATTTCTCCATGGAGATTTAGATGAAGAGATTTATATGGATATTCTACCGGGTTTATGGAGACAGGGGGAGTCCAGGGTATGTCATCTCTGTGAATCCCTTTATGGCCTCAAACAGGCTTCGCGACAATGGTACGTCATTTGTCTACTTGATGATATACGTTGATGACATATCTATAATGGGAAATGATGAACTTGCTGTGAAGAATCTTAAAGAAAATCTTCACTCCACTTTTCATATCAAAGACTTGGGGCCACCGAAGTATTTTCTTGGTATTGAGATAGCCCATTCAGAACAAGGTATCTCTCTTAGCCAATGAAAATATGTACTGGAAATTATATCAGAAGTAGGATTATCATGGTGCAAACCAGCAGTCATCCCTATTGAGCAAAATGTCAAGCTAACAACTGCAGATTATGATGTGGGTCTTCAGTCTACAGAAGATGATCTATTGCTGAAGGATCCATCAAGCTATCAGAGACTAGTTGGGAAACTCATCTATCTGACTATGACAAGGCCTAACATCTGTTATGTTGTTCAAACACTCAATCAATTCATGCATAGTCCAAAGCAGTCCCATATGAATGCTACTTTGAAAGTGGTGAAGTATTTGAAGAAATGTCCGGGACTAGGAATTCTTTTATCACGCAAGTGCAATATGGAAATGGCAGCCTACTGTGATGCGGATTATGCGACTTGCCCTATGAGTCGAAGATCTATCACTGGTTTTTGCATCAAACTTGGGGAATCATTGCTCTCATGGAAGACAAAGAAACAAACCACTGTATCCTTGTCATTGACAGAAGTTGAGTATGGGTCATGGCTAAGGTAGTTTGTGAGATTGTCTGGTTACGAGGCTTGCTTTTGGATCTTGGAGTAAAGGTTAGAGGACCAGCTTTATTATTTTGTGATAATGATTCTGCACTTAAACTTGCCGCAAATCCTGTGTTGCATGAGAGAATGAAGCACATAGAAGTCGACTGCCACTTTACTCGAGAGAAGATTCAAGAAGGAATAATTGAAGCAAGAGGAATCAGAACCATAGAACAACCTGCAGATATCTTTACCAAGCCTTTGTGTTAGAGGTAACATTCATATCTTCTAAGCAAGCTTGGCATCTTGGACATATACAAGCCACCGGCTTGAGGGGGAGTGTTGAAAGATATGATTTGGGATAATATCCCAAGAGATACCGAAGTTTTATTTTAGTTAATTTAGGATTAGATCCGATACTCATGGATTAGAAAGATATAATCATTCTTTTTTTATTACTAGTCATTTGTATTATATAATGATTCCTTTTGTACATTACAATACAGTGAATGAAAATACACATAAAACATAAAATTCCCCACGTCTTTTTTCTCTTCTTCTTCAGTTTTTGTCAGAACAAGCTCGCCCAAGGCTGTCGAGGCTCAAGCTTGCCAGCTTCCGAGTAGCTGAGCCTTAGCTAGATCCAGTGAAGTCGAGCTTCTTAAGGTCGGTGAGGCTTGAGCCACGCAAAGGGTTGATGAGTTCTAGCTCTACCGAGGCTGGTGAGCTTCGAGCTCGAGCCTTACTGGCCTTGGGTGAGCTTGTCCCTCACCTGTGGCCAGTTGCCAGCCCTCACCATGGTCGCTGACTAGCCAAAGAAGAAGGAAAAAAATAGAAAAGAAAAGACAAGAAAAGAAAAAGAAAAAAAGATTAAAAAGATTTTTTTTTAAAAAGAACATTTTTATAAGAACGAACATTTTACAATCTTAAGCATGACCTTAAAAGGCTTCATCTCTTGTTATATTTGAATCTCGGGATCCTTGAGATGTAAAACATATAGATGCCGTGTCAATTAGAGGTTCGAGGAGAGGGAGTACTGACACGTTAAAACAAGGAATACATCCTAGCATCTTGTCCCATAGGATGGGGACATGCGCAAGATTCATTAACTAAGGCCTCAAGCTTGAATGTTGAAGATTCGAGCATGACCTTTGTGGACTAGGCCTGAGTGCGGGGACTCGAACATTGCCTTTATGTACCTAGGATCAATGCCGAGCTTTGGGCCTAGCCTTGATGGACCCGGGTGTGGATGTCAGGGCTTGGGCCTAACCTCAATGGACCCGGGCTCGAGCCAGGGTGTCAGAAACCTAGTCCTGAATGTTGGAGATTCGAGAATTAGCATTGGTGTTCTATGTTCAAACGTAGAGTTTTGCATTTAGTGTTGTTATTTAGTCATATTTTGAAAAATATTTTTTAATATTTCAAAGAGGAAAACATTTTCTTGAATTTAATCATAAATTATCCGTTGACTCGTTTTCTTAAGTGAATCAAATACCGAAAAATGAGGAAAATTTATTTTGTGAAACAAACAAAGTCTAAATACTTTCATTTTGTGTAGCATTTTGCATACCATTAGTTAATTAATAACTCTTAATGATGCGTGGGAAAAAGTAGACGCTGCCCGCAAATTTTTTCGGGCATGTGTGGCCACAAAATTTAACTGAAAATGCAGTAACAAGGAAGGATTGGAGCAAGGAGAAGTAGATTGACAATGAAGTGTAAAATGGTTAGTTTCCTTAATAACGTTCAGGAAATAATCCATCACTTCAACCCTAACATCTCTCCATCCCTCGACGGACTCCAAGGCAGAAGATTTCGATTCGGGAAAGTCGAAGAGAGGAAAGTCATACTGGTCATGACAGGACTGAGCGTGATATGTATCCCTCTACCCCTTTTCTTTTCCTCTGAATTTTCTTATATTTTGTGCCCTTTTTGTAAAAATTTTCAAAATATCTTTCAACGATGGCTTAATTTGGTTGCCACTAACGCGGTTGTGCGTCGCAATATCGAGGGAAAGTACGTGTGAACTGGTGCAGATAAACGCAGCCATCACCACGCAGCTTCTGCTGAGCTTCTTCGATGTGGAGGGAGTGATTCATTACGGAACTGCTGGGAATGCAAACCCTGCTTTGCACGTGTCGGAGACGTCGCTACTCCCCAGTATTGGGCGCATACGGGTCTTTGGAATGGCAGGTCTTCGACTTATCAACCCAATTTTTAGTTTTTATCGAAATCTGACAAGAATGGTTAAAAAATTGTATGATTCGAAGAAGATCATTTTATCTATTTATTTATTTTTTGGCCTTGAAATCGCGGGGGAGACTCTAGAGTCGTTCTCAAAGTAAATGAGAATGAAAACTTCGATGCGTTTCGTCATTCTTTGTTTTTGCCTCTTAAGTTGAAAGGGGTTTTTATTGGATTGACATTTTTATGGAGATGGTCCCACTTAAGAATGGCTTTTAAATACGTACATAAGCCTACCATGCACTATTGTGGTGCTAGTGATAAAGGTACAAAAGGTAGGGCACTCTACCACTCTCTTGGCTAATACTCTAAGAAAATAGTAGCAGGAGGGTGGCTTTCATACCATGTTCATAGTGGGTCAAATTGTCCAAAATGCTTTAGGCCCGTAGTGTAACGGTCATTTGAGTCCCAAATTTTTTAATTTGATCAATTTAATCTTAAATTTTTTTGACGATTCTTCAATATAGTCTATTAGGCCCATTTTAGTTGAAAATTTGTAATTTAGACCTCAACCATTTTATTTGACATGACTCATACTGATGTATATATATATATATATACTATTTTATTTTTCCTTTTCTCTTGTGCCTATCTCAATAATAGCTGGTAACTATCCCTCACCTAGATATAGGCTGATTGCCGGCCATCAAGACTGGATACAGGAGAAGAGGAAAAGAAACATAAAAGAAAAAAAAAGGGTGGGTGCAGGGGGGAGGGGAAGAAAGAGATCCAGAATATTTGTTTATCCTTTTGTGACCTATTCATGTGTAAAGTATTTCATTGTTTCACTATGAGAAATGGTTATACATTAACCTGCCCCCTTTGCCAGGAGGTAGGCCTCGTCATTTCTCTGTACCCAGCCTAGTACACTAGGAAAAGGGCATCGCGGAGATCAGAGGGGGTTCTCACTCCGTACAGGAGTTGGCCGGGATTAGCCTTGGGGACCTTATCCCTTGTTTCTTTCCTTCACTTGCCTTTAAATGGCTTGTGGGGGAGAAGACACCCAGGGATATCCAATTCAGGATGGAGCAGTTTAAAGACCTGCTCAGGTCTTATAGCTGGTAACTATCCCTCACCTAGATATAGGCTGATTGCCGGATAAAGGAGAAGAGGAAAAGAAACATAAAAGAAAAAATAAAAAATAAAAGGTGGGTGGGGGAAGAAAGAGATCCATAATATTTGTTTATCCTTTTGTGACCTATTCATGTGTAAAGTATTTCATCGTTTCACTATGAGAAATGGTTATACATTACACGGTCATCCACACAAATAAGATCAACACAACGGTGTGCACACAGAGATATGGGCAAGGTCCAGAAGATGATCTCGCATTGGAATCAAACGGAGACTACACGAGAAAGCTTGGGCACTTGAGGTTCACAAATTACACTATAAACGTGACGGCCTGCGCTTCGCACAATAATCTCTTGAACAACTTATGGTATCAACCGGTGGAAGTGTTTCCCGTCATTGGAACTCCTGAGGGAAGACAGCACTAGTTCTGGGTCCCCGTCGGTTCCGCCTACTTCGCCAAGAAGCTTGAGGTACTCTTGCTCGATGCTTTCTAGGGTTTGCTGTCGTATCTATACACGTTGGGAAAACTTTACTGATACTGATTTATAGAGTGAATATATGGCGAATCTCAGGAAAAAGGTTGTTATGAGATTTCTAGGGTTTTTCGGATGAGTTTTACTCAACCAAAGAAACCCAGATGAGATCACTACATGGAAAGACATTATTTACATGGAGAGTAACTAAATGACTTCAGCAAAAATATTCATTCTTGCTATCACTTGAATAATACCGCTTCAAATGCTTCGAACCGTTATTTGAAAATTATTACGATCATGGAGTTTCATGAGTCAATACTTCATTTTGCGATGAAGAGCATATAAGGGTACTCCTGAAATTTGGAAAGAGACAAATTTTGGCCACCTCAAATTTATCATTTATGATGAAGGGTCTGATTTGAGCATATTTTTTATATATGTTGCTCGCTAGGGCTTGAAATTGAAAACTTGCGTGAACGTGACCATGTGCTTAAACTACACGCCGAGTGTAAGCACCGTCAAAAGAGGCATCAGTGCCGGTGTCTACCTTGACAACGTCGCTTACCGGAGCTTCATCTACGGCAAGTTCAATGCAAGCCCCGTGGACATGGAGAGCACGTCGGTTGCCCTAATCTGTTACCAGCAGAATACGTCTTTCATCGCCACTAGGGCACTCTCCGACTTGGCCGGCGGCGGGTTGACCGAGATGAATGAGGCCGACACTTTCAGCGACCTCGCCGCAGACAGTGCGGCCACAGCCGTCGTGGAGTTTATAAAGCAGCTTTCCGCCAGCATGCTCTAATGGCAAGATTGGCCGCCTAATATAATCTCCTATTGTCAATAATAATGCACTGATCGATTGCGTTTGTGTCTGTTTGTGTAGCGACATGAACCCTAATGAGCCTTGGACTTTGGCATAGCTGGGGAAGAAACTTCGCCACTGACCAGCTGCCTGAAAAATTTCCCATGTTATTTTCCTAACTTTAAATCCTCTCATAGTAATAAAAGATCAAAGTCACGAGGGTTTGACGATTCCAAATACTTTCCTCACACTTAACTTTGGTTGAATTATACACTGGATATTCATAGATTTGACTTTACTCAATCATGTTCGAGATTGAACTCAAAGTGAAGAACCAAAGATAACATTTAGGTCTACTTTAGCACGGACTGTATGTCGGTCTACTTAAAGAGAAGATAGTACCTAACTTTATTTAAATCTCAATATAAACAACGTTTCTTTATTTCTATTGAAAAAAAAAAAAAAGAAGAAGAAGAACATTTCATCCATGAAAAAAAGAAAGTCAGATTTTATGTTATTTTGACATTTTCGTTGAGTTTGTTTGAACTTTTCAGGTTTAAGTATTATTGGGTCTGGACTCTTCGACCCTATTTGGTAAAATTTGTTTGTGTTCTCTGGAATAACTATTTTTGTTCTTTTATTCGGAGAACGAAAAAAAATAAAAAAAGAATAAACCTTGTTTGGTAAAATTTTTGTTCTAACAAAATCCATTTTTTGTTTCCGGAATAAATTTGGAGCTGAAACAAGAAATAGAAAAAAGTAGTTTCTTGTTCCCGGAAATAATTTCTAGAATATATTTTTTTTCTTTCTCTCTTCTTCTCTTTTTTTTTTTTTTTCCTTTCTTCTTCCTTTTGGCCGGTCGCCGGCTTTGGCCATGGCTGGCATCGCGATTGGCCATATGAGAGTTGGTGACCTCGCTAGCCCCCGGAGATGTCGAGCCACGGCGAGGCTCGGTGAGGCCGAGCCTTGTCGGTGGCTGGGCGAGCTTGGCCTCACCAGATATAGGTGAGCTCAACCTCACCTAGCCAAGGTGAGGCCAAGCCTTGCGTGGCCACGGCGAGGCTTGGCCTCCCCATTCGATGCAAGGTTGGGCCATGCCAAGCCAAGCTAAGGCTGAGGCTGAGGCTTGCCATGGCCAAGCTGGCCTCCGACGAGCTCGTCGGGCCTCGCCCAGCCGATCGGCGCCACATCTGCGTGGCCGGCGGCCACAAAGAGAAAAAGAAAAAGGAAAAAAAAAAAAGAAAAAAATAATAAGAGAATTTAAAAAATAAAAGAAATAAAAAATCTAACAATATTACCAAACGTATTTCTATCCCGGAATAAAAATTTTGAAAAGTTACAAAACACGTTCTTTTATTTAAAATTATTCCCCAAAACAAGATTGGAAAAAATCATTTTTGATAAAAAGTTTTTCTCTAGATTAGAAACGTTACCAAATGTGTCATTCTTCTTCTCCTCCTTTTATTTCATTTATGGATTTTTTGCTAGAACTTATTTAAAAACCAGGCAGGCTCAATGGAAGTCGTGGGCCTATAGGTAGGGCTCTTTCCAATCATAGAGCGAGAGATAAGGTCAGAATATCATGATGGGTTAGGCCCATTCAATTAGAGATGAATGGCCTAATTTACAGTGCAAGAGTCCAAAGCAATTGGTCAAGTGCTTTGAAAGCAACTCATGAACATTTTGGCAGCATTATTAGCCACCATTCACCAATACCACACCATAATGCTACTGCATTTCAAATGGTCTCAACTACTTAAATTGTAATATTTTGAGGATTGCTCAAAATTATTAGATTAGTTGACTAAATTATTTACGACTGAAAGTTACCCACAATATGCATCCACCCATAATAATCAATACATATATCAAATATTTAGATCCAACAAAGTTCATGTGATTAGGCCTGATCCATCAACAGTTCAATAACTTTAAAGATTTGTACTGCATATGTATCAAATTCAAATAAATTGATACTCAAAATTAACCACAACTTATATCGTCTCAACAAATCCATAATTTTAGCAAATTGAAAGGTCGCAACTGTCAGCGGCTTATCTTCTTAAGGACCAAAAATGAAAAAAAAAAATGTATCCAACAACCCCATCTGGGTCCATAATAAGTATCCTACCTACAAAGTTCCTTCTATTAATCTAGGGGAATCTTTTGCAGTTGCACGTGTGGCACAGCTAAGCTGGCACAGCTAAGCTCTTCAGTCTGTTCATTGACTCGCGAAAAGATATTCCTTTTCTCCCTGCTTCAATTATTGCTCCAGGGGCAATGGGGAGTCATCATGAACAAGATGACAAATTCATCAATTACCCCTTCCTACCTCTTTTCAATAATGCAAATTTAGTGGCCGTCATTTTTAGCCCCACTACCGTTCGTTCTTCCAGCAGTTGGAGGCTCTGATGAAAGCAAGATATCTCCTAGGAATACGTGCGGATGATTTGACATGAATAAAAGAGGGAAGAAAGAAAAGAAAAGAGATTGAGCTCAAAAGAATCGATGGAATAATTGTCTGAATCAGCGAGGAACATGAGGTCTCGTCCTCACAAATCTTCTAGGCCATGACAAGAATTGCCCTGTCTTTGATCGGAGCTGGAGAACCAGGTTTGTCTCGATGTCCGATGCTCAATTGCGACTCCCCATTTCTCTTTATATGTTTAACTTAAATGGGTGACTGGCTTTATGTATAATCATGGTCAATATTTTTATATGAAAAGTTGAATCTGGGTCTTGAACCCATAAAGTATTGGATTGATTGATTGATTGATTGATTGAGGTTTTCACTATTTTAAAGTCAAAGAAACACAGGCAAAAGCATAGTGAAAAGGGTACGATGAGGAAGACAGCACCAAACTCCACACTGGGAAACACTCTCATAGCCGTAATAAATAAAGAAAAAGAAGCTTTAACATAAATAATAAATGTAAAGTAACCTAATCGAGTGGATTAAGACACGGAGCGGGTAGCACTTGCATCTCGGCTTTTGCGTTGGTGGGTGGATCAATGTGTATTATGAACCTTTTGAACAGATGGAGGTCGAATAAAGACAATATATATTATCGAGAGCAACTTCTACTCGGGAATCACCTCGTTAGTGACAAATAGCCCCCTGCCTGGACATTGGCATCGGTCGTGTAACCGGTGTTGGAAGTAAAATTCTAGAAGTACATTATAAGTTTAATGTATTATTCGGATTGATCAATGGTAGGTGGATTATCTTCTCATTCTTGAATTTGGATCAAGTCATTTCTGCACTTTTATTTAGGCCACTTTCTTGGGCAGTTTATATTCGTTGATAACTCCACGGACAATGTAAGGGGTAATGATATTTTCGAGAAAAGTACCAAAAAAGTTATAAACCTATTACATTGATACTGCAGTTCAGTTCTAAATTTTTCAATTGAATCAATTCAGTCCTAAACATTTTACTATTGATACCAATTCAGTCCATCCGACCAATTTTAGCCGATCGATGTTAATGTGGACGTCGGCCGGATGCTGATGTGGCAATTTTTAGGATTTTTTAATTATTTTTTTCAAAATTTTTATTAATTTTTTTCTTTTCTTTTTCCCTTTTTTTTTTTTTTTGTCTTCTTCCTTGCGTTGGCCGGCAAGCCGCGGCGAGGCTAGCCTCGCCCAAATCGGCCATCGGTGAGGTCTTCGCCGGATCTGGGCGAGGCTAGCCTCACCCGCGTGGCCCTAGGCGAGGCCGAGTGACCCTTGCCAACTGCTGGCAAGGGTCACGGCCCTCGCTCAGCCTTGCCCAAGGCCGTGGGCGAGGTGGCTTAGCCCAGATCTAGGCGAGGCCGAGCGAGGGCCGCAACCCTCGCCGGTGGCTGGCGAGGGCCACTCAGCCTCGCCCAGGGCCACGGTCGAGGTTGGCCTCGCCCAGATCCGGGCGAAGCCTCCTCACCGTCGGCCTTGGGAGAGGTCGGGCGAGGGCTGCGACCCTCGCCAGCGGCAGGCGAGGGCTTCGCGGCCTCGCCCAATGGCCGGCGAGCCTCACCGCCACCACTAGGAAGAAGACATAAATTTTTTTAAATAAAAATAATTAAAAAATCGAAAAAATAATTAAAAATCATAAAAATTTCCACGTCGGCATCTAGCCATCGGCCGATGTCCATGTCGATGTCACCGGCCAAAATTGGCCTGGATGAACTGAATTGGTACCAATAGTAAAAGGTTTAGGACTGAATTTGTTCAATTGAAAAGTTTAGGAACAATTTGTACTAATACAATAGGTTTAAGACTTTTTGATACTTTTCCCTGAGATTTTCTTTAGAATCTTATTGATAAGTGTCTCAAGAGCACTTAAAAAGTGTAATAAATGTTACGTCTACACGATGAAGTCGAAGTAATGGAAACTACAAATTTTTCTTTGTTAGTTGCTTTGCGAGTGCTTCGACAAATTTATTTTCTTTACAGCTTTCTTTGATTTCTCAGTAGAATAATTTTCTCAAAATTCCTACTAGATCTCATATACAGTAATCTGCCTCTTCAGTCCATTAAAAGGCAAAATATCCACGCCGGGATCACAATAATAACTTTCCTTTATCTATTTTCTCGAGGATCTGACTTGTTGCATGAGTTTCAATTTGAATTTCGATAATATTGTTTATCCTTAAAAAAGGTATTAATATTTATCCCATAGAAAGATCCAAATTATTAGTAAACCGAAAAAAAGAGAGGAAAGAAGTGGGAAGAGATGGGAAAATTATAATAATATTATTCGGTTGTTCACGTGATTTCCTTACAGAGATAATGCACATGCAATTGCAGGCATGCCGTCATAATTCTTGGCTCATGAACGAAAGGAAACTCTACGAGCGTTATAAAATGGGGTGTCATTGTACTTGAAAAGGCCAGTACTCCTTTGAATGTTTCCGGGAGGCCTCTTATCCTCATCGTCCTTCTAAACGAGATAGATAGAGAGAGAGAGAGAGAGAGAGAGAGAGAGAGAGAGAGAGAAAGAGGTCTTCATCCTCGCAATCGGCCGCAAAAATGGCGAAAATCGCATTGGGAAACAGCCGTGAGGCCACTGAGCCGGGCTGCCTCAAGGCCCTTGTCATCGAGTTCGTCGCCACCTTCCTTTTCGTCTTCGCTGGAGTTGGATCTGCCATGGCCGCCGGTAATACCTCTCGGTCGTCTTGATAAAGAATTGATGGTTATTGTCGTCTTAGTCATCATAGAGCACGTCTTATCATGATGATGTCAATAACAAGATTTTGCATATAGCTTAGAGTTTGAACTTCAGAATTCTGGGAGTATATTTCTCTCTCTGGTCATGACAGTAGGTTAGACCGTATAAATAACAAGAATTTTGGTGAATCTATACGATCAGAGAGGCTAGCGTCAGATGCTTTCGTGGGGCTGTTTGGCGTGGCCATGGCGCATGCGCTCGTGGTGGCCGTGATGATATCTGCCGGCCACATCTCCGGCGGCCACCTCAACCCTGCCGTCACACTCGGCCTCCTTTTCGGCGGTCACATCACCGTCGTCCGATCGATCCTGTATATGATCGACCAGTTGCTTGCCTCGGCTGCAGCTTCTTTTCTTTTGCAGTATCTCACTGGAGGACTGGTAAGACATTCGCTCTTCAGCCTAGTCTTTTCAGACACGAACGAAAAGATCAATACACAATGATCGCATACGGTAGATCACAGAGTACGCAGTACACTAAGAGCTAAAGTCTTTTAGATAGCAAGATTATATGTACAATAGATCGATCTTTATCCCGTGTTCAAGCAATCTGAGATTCTATTACTGCACTAGCTTCGCCAAGCATAGTGTATTATCATCTGTTTTTTTTCCGTAACAATCGCAAAGTTAATTATCTAATCAATTTTTTAATGACACTTTTGCGAAGGAGCTTCACGTTGTAGCACGTTTTCTCTGAAATGGGCGTTATTTCTTTTCTTAAACTAAAAGATAGAGAGAGAAAAGTAAGAAAAAGACAATCAAATGATGGGTCTCCGAGCTGTATATTCTTGTCCTCACTTCACATTTTTTACAAAACTTTATGACTTCTTTTTCTCGTGCAGGCTACACCAGTACATACCCTTGCAAGTGGAATGACCTACCTCCAAGGGATAATATGGGAGATTGTCCTGACGTTTTCCCTGCTGTTCGCGGTCTACGCCACTATCGTGGACCCCAGGAAGAGCTCACAGGGGGCCCAAGGCCCGATCCTTGTTGGGCTTGTCGTCGGTGCCAACATCCTGGCCGGCGGAGCCTTCTCAGGGGCCTCGATGAACCCGGCCCGCTCCTTCGGGCCTGCCCTGGCGAGCTGGGACTGGACCGACCACTGGGTCTACTGGGTCGGACCCCTCGTCGGCGGTGGCCTTGCCGGGTTGGTTTACGAGAACTTCTTCATCTGCCGGTCTCACGATCTCCTTCCGACTGCTTAGCCTTTCTAATTCTAAGTGATGTTTGTAATCGGACGTATGTAATGGTGGGTTTTGAATATTACTCTGGTAGTCCAACCCAGTCTATGTAAAAATCCCGTGTTGCTATGCTGCTGAATGAAAGTTATGTCGTGAGATCCATTTGCAATCAGCTATTCGTTTGACCGAAAGAAGACTTTGGTTAAGATAAGAAAAAAAACCTGATTTTAACACAGACTATTTTTGTTAACAGATATTGTTTCTACGTACAATGCCATGGGCTTCGATGAAAAGGAAAACCCATCATAGACGTACCAACATGGGCTTAATGAATAATTAGATAAAAAGCAGCATAAGATGGGAGACAGAAGAATATGAAGGATGAGAAATGATAAGGAGAAAGTAGAGGGAGGTTTTTTTTTTTTTTATAAATCTTTTCTAAGCAAAGTAATTAAAAAGAAACCGTCATTTTTTTTTTTTTTTTGGGTTTGTGGTTATGGCGAAAATTACTTTAGGAATTGGCCGACAGTCAGCCAAACCATGATAAGACCATTGGCACGTTAGAGTACCTTGCCACCTTCCTCCTTGTCTTCACTATGGTCGTATCCGGCGTGATTATCGGTACAATATGGCATGTGATAGTTGTTGACACCTAATATTTTAAAATAATAAATTAAATAAAATTCGATTTTTGAAAATCTTTATTGTTGAAAGTATATTCTCATTTCAAAATTTTAAAAAAATTAACTGTCTGATTTTGGAGCCACTTTGTTGTTGAGAGGTTGAGCGAAAATCTCCACCGGCGAGAGGTTGAGCGAAAATCTCCACGGGCGAAACGAACTCGAGTTTTCGCTTTATAAATGGGGGGCTGCTCTTCACCTTTCGGGGGAGGGAAATCGAAAAATTCAGAGCAAATTCAGAGCAAAAAGTGAGAAAAGGGGTTTCCAAGGGGGAAAGAAAAATTGAAAAAATGAAAAGAGAGAAAACAGATGAAAGAGTGAAGGTTTGACTTTTGCTGAAAAAGCAAAAAGCAAAAGCAGAACGGAGAAGACGTGAGAGTGACAGGAGAGAGGGGGAGAAAAAGTGAAAAAAAAAAAAACTACTGTTCATCTTCTCCGAAGCTTCCCCGTCCGCATCCGCTCGACCAGTCATCCGGACCTCCGCCGCTGCACGTCCCAGCGTCCAGCGACCGCACCTTCGCCGGAGCGAGACGCCATCACCTCCACGTCCGCCCAGCGCCCGACGTCCTGCCGACCCGCGTCGCTTGCCGTCTCGAAGCCAGCTGCGACCGCCACGCCCCGAGTTCCTCTGCTGCAGACCCGCGACCCCCTGTTCGCTCGCCACCGTGCCGGAGTGCCACCTAATTCACCTCCTCGCCGCGTCTCCTTCTCGCCTACATCCCGCGAGTCTTCGATCCCACTTTCCGCCAGCCGCCGATCTCCTCGCCGGCGCACCAGCAACCAGGCACCGCCCCGTCGACCTTCACCGCTTTCCTCCCGTGACGCCAGTGCCTGACGCCCACGGCCAGCCTTCGCCTCTGTCCTCAACGGTCAGCCGACGCCGCACCTCCGTTCTGCCGCAGCTTGCGCCTCTGTACCCACGAGCTCCGCCACCGCGTCCCTTGCCCGAAGTGACGTCACTCCACTCCGGCGCCCAGCTCGTCCGCCGGTCTCCGCTACTGCTGTGCCCACGAGCCACGTGCTGCCTCCCCTGTATTTGTTGCAGGTCACTTGAGGCTTGAGAAGGGTGAACTTGGCATCATTCCTCGCCGGTTTCCATCTTGAAGATAATTTTTCCGAGCTAGGTAAAATTTTTAGGCTAAATTTGGTTAGAGTGTTCGGGCTCATAGTTTTTTAATTCTAATATTGATTTGTTTTGATTTATTCTTATCCGATTAGGAAATTTGTCATATTAAGTCATAATAATCAAAAATATTGAGCCGCGAGACGTTGGGTTAGATTTTTGACTATTTTGACTTTTCATGACAAATTCATGAATTACTTTGCATCATTGATTCATATTAAAATGACATTGATTTACATGGATTGATTTTTTATTTTAACGTGTTATTATTATTTGCTCATCACATATCATGCATCAAATGTCATATCTAGAATTTAGATATTTAGGTCCATATGCATTTCATATTTAAAACTTCGCATTCTAGTTTTTTCTAAGATTCATGTAGAATTATGATGATTTTCCTTTAATAAAACCAAAACAAAAAAATGTTATTTAGCTTATATAGATTTCATAATGTGCACATTACATATTGCGTTTTAATTAGTGGGTTATAAGTTAATGTTTTAACATTCTCATCATGTAGTATTTTTTTAAATATAAAAATAAAAAATGCCAAAAATTAGCATTGCATCATTACGTTACTTTTTAATAAAAATTATCAGGTCATTTCATTCTAATTTAAAAAAAAAAAAAAAAAAACACAAAAGGTCTTTTATTTGGTTAGTTAATAGGTTAGCTCATAATCAATCTCATTTCATGTCATCATTGTTAGTGTAGGTTGCATATGCGTAATAAAAAAAATCATTAAAAAATCATAAAAAGAACATGCATATAAATTATCATGTCATACATCTCATATCATGTAGTACATGCATATTTAGGATCATGTAAATAAGATTGCATACATATAGTGATAGTTCTAGTCATACCATATGAATTGCATCTTGCGTGTCATTAAAATAAATCCATGCATATTAAATTTAAATTAAGATTGCATATAATTGACATTTAAAAAAAAAAGAAAAAAAATTAGGTGTCTTGTCATTTAGAAATCATGTTTAGGGCATGCATTTTTATTAGCATTTTTCATTGAATGTTATTTTATTGATTGTGCACCCGCATAACCACCATTTGCATGTTAGTAGTTTATGTTAAAATTAATTAACATTGTCTGCTAAATATTTTTTAAATTAAAATAAAAGGTACCGAAAGGGCGTTAGACTAATCTAGCGTAATCATGTCCCTGGATTTATTGAATCTCTGGTTCGCAAAAATAAAGTATTCTCCTATACTTTATTTGGGTTTCTAATCAACCCACCAAAAATAGATTAGTGGCGACTCCTGATTGAAAATCATTTGCATATTAAGAATTCAAACATAAGTCGTGAATTGGTATGGACTTGGGAGAGCTCGAGCTAAGCTTAAAGACTTAGTAATCCATTAACCTAAACTTTAGGATTGCCCTGAAAAATTAGGTTGCGACAATAGTACACTTAATTGTACATGAATAATATGACCCTTCTTTGGAATCTCTCCTTTCCGCCAATTACCCTAGCCAAATAGTATCACTTCGTACATGAATAAGGGTAATTTCTTCTTCTTCTTCTTCTTTTTGGTTTTAAATCTTAATTAAGATTAACTTCCTGTTGATTGAGATTAAGCTTCTCTCTTGAAGGCTGTTAATTTCCAGTGTCGTTCTCCTTTTGGAGTCTAAAAGGTCTTGGCAATATTTTCTAAAAAGTCCAAAACTTATTACTTTTTTATCAATTCAATTTTAAACTTTTCAATTTTGCCATTTGAATCTTAAATCTTTTCACATTTTATTAATTGAGTTAATTTGGTCAATTTTAGCCGAAATCATTGACGTGGACATTAGTCATTCTATGTGATATGATTTACACTAATGTGGATAATTTCAAATAATATTTCAATTTTTTTCAAATTTTTATTGTTTCCTTTTTTTCTTTTTCTTCTCATTTCCTTCTTTCGCCCTTTTCTCTTCTTTAATTTTTGTTTTCTTTTTCCCTTTTTCCCTTAGTTGTTCTTTTCCCTTTTTCTTCTTCTTTTTTTTTTTCTGTATTTTTTATAACTTTTTTATTTTTATTTTTGTAACTTAAATTTGAACGAAGAATGAATGCATTCCAAAATTGTGCAATGCGAATTGGGTGAAGGAATGTGAAGTTTTATAAATGGCACTTTTCACGGTAGTGCTATATATTTGACAGCCATAGTGGGGTTTCTTTCATTGTTAATGCAGGCTACCGCAAGGCTTTAGTAATTACAAGCTCATATTAATTAAGACTTTACAATATAATGTACTTCCTGGATTTATGTGTTAGTTTAATAAGGTCCTGCCTATTTTAGAGCTTATTGTATAGAGAATGGGGGGAAAGAAAGAAGTGGGTCATTCGTGACATGAATATGGGTTTTTGCTTCTATGCTCTCAAGAATCCCACATCTACGGCAATGCTCTTTTTGAGATAGATTCAAGCCTCGGAGGGTACAGACAAAGCTTTTAATAAGTACTATGCGGTTGGAGCTCTCGATGTTGTTAGTTGTGAAGGGACCTTAGGTTAGGTTAAGAAACTCAATCTCATAAAAATTAGGTTAGGTTGATAAACTTAGGGCGCGTTTGGTAAAGTTCTGTTCAAAAATTGTTCCAGGGAACAGAAATAGAAAAAAGTGTTTTTGTTCCAGGGAATAATTTTTGACCAAAAAGATGCATTTGGTAAACTTGTTCTGGGAATAAAAATGGGCTGCATGGCAATGTTCTTTTTTTTTTTTTTATGAACATAAATTTTGTTTTTTTGTTCCCGGAACAAAAATGCGTTTGTTTGTGGTTTTGTTCAAAATTTGACTTTTTGTTCCCGAAACACAAAAAGAACAGAAATGATAAACAAAAAAAAAAATTGTTTCTTGTTCTAGAAACACTTCTCTCTCCTCTTTTCTTCTTCTTTTTTTCTTTGGCTAGTTGTTGCCCTCGGCCATGGTCGGCGACCACTGTCGAGGGGCTGGCGACGCCGTCGAGGGCGGCAACCTCGTCGGAGCGTCGTCGGCCCCACGGCGAGGCTCGAGCTCGACCTCGCCGGATCTAGGCTCGGCTTAGCTCGCCCAACCACCAACGAGGCACGGCCTCGTTGGATCTGGGCGAGGCTGTTGGCCCTGTCGGCCGGTCGCCGGAGGGGGTCGGTCGTTGGAGGCCCGGCGACCGGCCGAAAGAAGAAAAATAAAAAGAAAGGAAAAATGAAAAACAAAATAAAAATATTAAAAAATTAAAAGAAACAAAAAAAAATATAAATTTACCAAACGTGTTTCCATTCATTTTTATTTCCGGAACAAGTTTACCAAACACATCTTTCGATAAAAATTGTTCCTTAGAACAAAAACATTTTTTCTATTTCGTTCTCTTCCTGAACAATTTTTGAACAAACGTTACCAAACGCACCAAAAATGAATAAAACACGTTTGGTAAATTTATATTCTTTTTGTTTATTTTAATTTTATAATATTTTTATTTTATTTTTCATTTTTTTCTTTATATTTTATTTTTCTTCTTTCGACCTCCGGCGACCAGCCGATGGGGCCGACCAGCCGACGGGGCCGGCCAGCCTCACCCGGCCACGGCAGGCTTGCCACCCCAGGCGAGGCCGAGCCTCGCCGTGGTTGGGCGAGCTTGGCCTCGCTAGATCTGGGTGAGTTTGGCCTCGTCGGGGGCCAGCGACGCTCCAACGAGGTCGTCGACCCTCGACGGCCGATCGCCGGCCATGGCTGAGGCCGGCAACCGGCCAAAGAAAAAAGAAGAAGAAAAGAGGAGAGAGAAGTGTTTCTTCAAAACTGTTTCTAACAAGAAACAATTTTTTTTTTTTGTTTCTCATTTATGTTTTTTTGTGTTCTGGAACAAAATCAGATTTTGAATGAAAACGCAAACAAACGTGTTTACTTTTTTTTTTGTTCCCGAGAACAAAAAAAAAAAATTCTGTTCATAAACAAAAAAAAAAGAACATTACCATGCGGCTGCTTAATCTCATTAGGCCAATGTTAGCTTATTTGGTCATCAAACTTTAGGGCTTGTTTGTTTGTGTTCTTTTTTTGTTCTTCGTAACACAATTTCTGTTCTTTTGTTCCGAGGAATAAAAAAAGAACATAAACGCGTTTGTTTACACTTTTGTTTCTGGGAACAAATTTGGAACCGAAACAAAAAATAAGAAAAAGTTATTTCTTGTTCCCAAATTGAAGAAACAAAAGAACAAAAACACAAAACTTATTTCCTTTTTATTTTTCTCCTTTTTATTTTTTTCCTTTTTCTTTGTCCGGTGACCTCACTGGAGCGTCACTAGCCCCCGGCGAGGCTCGGCCGGCCTTGGCTAGGTGAGCTCGAGCTTGCCCGGATTCGGTGAGGTCGAGCCTCGCGCGACCACGGCAAGGCTCGGCCTCCCTAGCCGGCATGAGGCCAGGCCTCGCCAAGCTAGGGCAAGGCTGACCTTGTGTTGCCTTGCGAGGCCAAGCCTCGCTGGGGCTAGGCTAGCCTTCGGTGAGCTCGCCAGAGCCTTGCCAGGCTAGGGTGAGGCTTGGTGAGGCTCGGCCTCGCCAGATTTAGGTGAGGCCAAGCCTTATCGATGGCCTGGTGAGGCTTGTTAGGGCCAGGCTGGCCTCCAGTGAGCTTGCCGGACGTCGTCTAGCTAGTCACCGACCACCGAGAAAAGAAAAAGAAAAAAATTTTAAAAAAAAGGAAAATTAAAATTAAAAAAATTAAAAGAAACAATAAAATTATATAAGTTTACTTTCTTTTTCTATTCCGGAATAGAAATTTTGTATAATTACCAAACGCATTCTTTTGTTCAAAATTGTTATTTGGAACAGAAATATTTTTTTCTATTTCTGTTCCTTGAACAATTTTTGAACATAAACATTACCAAATGCACCATTAATTGTCGGTGGAAGTGATGGATATTAGATTTTGTAAACTATATGAAAATGAAATAGATAACCTCAGGTACTAACATAACGGTGATATTAGTTGAGCGACGCATTATTATTATTATTATTATTACCATTGTGTTGATTAATGGCTCGAAGTTAATTTTAATTGCAAGGAAACCCGACCCTTAGTAGGAAAGTCCAATTTGAAGTCCTTGTCAACAGGATCGCCGGTGATGCATAGAAAGGCAATTAATTCCCCTTAAGATTTCTTTCCCTTATCAAAGTTAAAGTCTCCACGTGGGCGTCAAAGAGGAGCTCATGGTTTCCTAGATATAAATATCCAGTGGTCAATTTTGATATCTAGCGCACTGTGGGTGCGCTTTCGATATGCATGAACTTCGCGAGAGATATGGAGAGCCATCATCCAAGAGAGTTCAGAGTATGAGAAAACTCATTTCTCGTGATCGATTCTTATCCGTTTTGATTTAATCTAGGATTGAAAATACTCATGAGTGAGTGTAATGAGCAATTTTAATAATATTTTTGGTAATTATAATAGAACTACTCTCTTCGATCTCTTTTTCATGGAGTAAGTATATTGCTGAATTACGTAATTATGCCGTGTTTAGATTTTATTTCTGTATTTCATTTCTTGCTCAAGTGGTTTCATTTGTTCATGCCTTCGCGTTAGTCATGTCGAATCATCTTTATTATTGATCAGATTGATCAAGTATTGGTCGACTTAGGTTAACTACAAAGACCTACTAAGATGTCGCAATCTAAGCCCATCGTCAGACATCTCTTTGGGAACCAGAAAAATGATTGGATTACGGACCCTATTTGATCCAAGTAAATTGGTTTGAATGTTGGTTATGAATGTTCTTAATGATAAACAAGCACGGCAGACGTAACATAAGCACAAGAATCATTACGTATCACAAACATCAGATGCAGTCACTCTGCAAAAAGTCAACTTCAATGATGTATATGTGGGCGAGAATATATTACCATCTTGTAATCTCATGTCTTTAGGCACGCGATTTCCTATTGCCGTCCTTTGTCAGACAGTGACAAAGACCTAATTATCTCGAAAGCTATGAAATTGTCGGATCTCTCTTTTCTAATGTTGCATGGACCGCCTATTGCATCACCTAATTTTGTCTTGTTTGAAACTTGCATTTGTTTTATCAAGTCGGTTCGAGGCCTGGCCGTCTTGGTCAAGAACGAAACTTTAGTCTATTTGCAACTATAGCGTTTAAATATAACAAGAAATATAAAACCATCGTATTCCATTTTTATGTGCAGAAGTACAGCCCAGGAATAGTATCTAGTTGGAGGTTTTTATGATAATGTAACATTTGGGATTTTGGTAGAGATGCAAAATATAGATAATCTAAGAAACCATGCGCAGTTTACAGCTTGAATTTCAGGATGATCTGATGTATGAGTCACAAATGCTTAATAATGCATAACATCGGACAAAGTGGCAATCTGACAAATTGGCAATAAGAAATTACAAAATATTTTCGACGTTGGATCTGTGAGCTTTCTCCTCTGCCTCTCGCGAGTCTCTTTCTTGACCAGCGAACCATTGAACCGTCCGGCGTACCATCGGCAACCAAAGCCGTCTCATTCTCTCTTCCCTTCCATTATTATTTCCTAGAACTTCTCTGTTTCTGTGATTCGAACTGAATGGGAACCTTGAAGGTTGACGATTTCGGACATGGATCGTTTCTCAGAAGGATTGTTCATCAGCTTTGATGAATTCTCTCCAGGATTGGCAAGCACGTTGCTTGAACTAGCGGTTGCACCAACCTTGGACTGAAACAACCTCTTCCTCTCTATGTCGTTTTTAATCTTGGACAAGTTTTTGTTTGCCGTAAATTCGCCATTGAATTTTCCGCTCTGAGACTCTGAGTCTGCGAATCTGCTGCTTGAAAAGACATTAATCATTTCGGAGTTCAAGAAGAGCAAGTCTGAAGAATTGACGTCGCTCCACCGGTTCTTGGTAACTACATCAGAGACGATGATCTTGTGCTTGAACTTGTGGAGTAGCTTCTGATCGCTCCCACAGTCTCCACTCTCCTCATTCAGGCATTCTTCTCCATAATTCAGTTCCCTTTCTGAATACCGGAAGCTGATTCTGTCACTGTATCGAGACGACCCGTGGTCGTTATCTGCTTCTCTCTGCACGCTGAGCTCGAGATTTGCGTCCTCCAACAAATTCGAGGGAATACGCTGCGGGAATCTCAGGCTCAACGAATGAGCGAAGCTTGTGAGGTCCCCAGGATTGAACTTGTATCGGCAGAGCGGGCAGCTAGAGTGGCTCTTGAGCCACTGGTCTATGCAGTTCGAGTGGAACGCATGCTTGCACCGCGGCAACAGGCGTAGGGTCTCCGAGTCCTCGAATCTGTTGATGCAAACTGCACACTCCAGGCCTTCTTTAGAGCCCCTCAGCGAGGAGAACCTGAAGAGAGGGAGCGAGTCGATGGCTTTCTGGTCGATCCCGGAGAACCGGGGCATCGACTCATTTAGGCCTGGGTCGTTTTGGCTGTCGAGAAATGAAGGGCCGGGCGGGGCTCGGTGACAGAATTTTGCATACGCGAGGACGAGGAATGTTAGAGAAAACATCATAGCAAGTATACCGACGATGACTACCATGCTAGGATGTACAGGATGGATCACAGCTGGGTCAGGGTCAGAGCTTGTTCTGTCTTGGGATCTGGCATGTTGCATTAAGAGAAAAATACCCAGAGAAGCTCCCAAGTTTTTCTTCATGGAAGTTGTGTTTTTCTTGGATATTCCTCTGTTTCAGCTTCAAAAAATTAGAGCATATGCAAAGCATCTAATTAGATCCCAGTTTATGCTCAAAAGTAGGTATGAATTTTGTCATGTACGACTCAATTTAATTAATTAATTTATTGGTCTCATTAGTTTTGTAGTTCATGTCATCTCTTGATTCGTCGTCCTTTTTCCATCTTATTTTTGGTATACACTTGAACAGGGCTTTTGGAAAATGCAATTTTTGTCCTAAGTAGAGAACCTGAAGTTCCTTAACCTTTTAGGATTCTGGCCTTCTTTGATTTGTTTCTACATGATTTATAACATTTTGTATTTCTCAATTGATTGGTGGTCAAATACAATACCCAAGACTCTTGTCGTTGAAAGATGCCCACAGGTTAAGCATTTAAATGCCAGCAAGAGATGATAATGCTTTAGTCCTTATCAGCGGTCTAATACATCTCTTAGGCTATCGACAAAATACAAGGTTAAAATAACGATAAGAAATTACAAGGAAAAAACAAAGAAATTTATTATTCCATGTCTCTGGAAATGGATGACGCATGTAATGGATGCTCCCTTCACGACATCTCGACTGCATTAAATCAATCATATTTAGGTCACGTCAAAGGTATATAAATCTTAATGTTGGTGAATGTATCTCATGTTTTATAAGCAACTAGACATTGACAGGCGTTTATTAAAAAAAGAAGCAAATGATAAATATTAAAGTATTTATTTATCGGTAGTTTTTGTGGGAATTTACATATGTAAAAGGAAAAATAAACTTTTATTATCTAAGAACACACACACACACATGAATAAACTCAATAAAAGGAACATAACATTGATGTTCAAACTCTGATATAAAGGAGACAATACAATACTTGGCAAAACTTTGAAAGGAGAATATTAATAATCGAATGAGGTGTAATATGCATCAGAACTATGTTCAGTATGCATTTTCATCCTTGTTCAAATCATAAGATGAAATTGACAATATTTTAGACCAATGAAAGAAAATGAACTTTCAAGTCTCTACAAGATTTTTAAGTGGCTAAATTGATTTGTGTCTTGGCTAAATATTTAGGATTAAAATTGCATAGAAAATTAGGGATCAATTTGGCCTTAACAATTTGCATCGCATCGGTACTAATATCATTTGCATCTACTAAGTTGTATTTTCTATTTTATTTTCCCTTATCTTATCCTATTTGCAAATATCTATGAAAAAAAAAAAAAAAAGCCCACGGGGCCTAGGCCTTCGTGCTCAGTCCCCCTTCTTCTTCTTTTCCCCCACGCGGACCCAAGGCCCAGCCTTATTTCCCTTTCGGCCCGGCCCGGCCCGGCCCGGCCCTGCAACTCGCGCGCAGGAGGCAGAACGGGGTAGACCGACGAGGGAGGGTGCGCCCCATCAATGCCGCCGGACGGTGCAGCGTGAAATCCGGCGAGAAACTCGGACTGATGGGACGCTTTTTTAATACGGAGCAGGCCTTCGCGGCTGAGGGGATGCCGGTTCGGCCGCACCGAGGACCGGCGGCCGGACCACCTCCGTCAACCGGCCTCCTTGGCCTATAAATAGGGCATTTAAGAGCCAAGGAAAGGGGCACAAAAAAACGCAGCGAGCTCAGAGGACTTCCCGGGAAAGACATCAGGGGAGGCCCGAGACTGAGCACACGAAGAAAGAAGCTTGAGATCCGAGGGAGAGGGAGCTCGAGCAGAGACTGAGAGTGAGTGACAAGGTGAAGTCGAGGGTCGCCAGCATGCCTTGTTCCCGTACACGAACGGGGCGGACCGACGCAGCCGGATGTATCGAGCTCGTCTGCCGTCCGACGTCTTCGAGCCAGGTAGGGAACGCCGTCGACGGCCCCCCTTTTCTTTCCTTTCCTTTGGTTCTCCGTTTCGGGCCCGCCGGACGGGGGTACCGTTGCCCGGGCCGAGCGAGGCCGGACCTCATTTATGTGCAAAATGCGGTCGCAAGGTTTCGGGTGTCGTCGGCTTTGAATCACGGCCTGAATTCAAGCTCGTTGTCCTCGTCTCTAACCCCCATCTGCCGATGTACCCTATGTGTTTGATGAAATGTCCAGTTGAGATGGTGAGCGTTAATTGGATTGGAAGAAAAAGAAAAGAAAAAGTAAATTTTTTAAAGAAAAAAGTGGAGTACCAAAAATGAGCTAGGAATTTCAGAATATTCAAGAAACGGAGAAAGTCCTTGCACATTGAATCTGAATTTCAGATTCAGATTATGTTTGCTTAGATTTTCTATGTAAGGGGAGTTAAAAGAATAGATACGTAAAACTCACTTGGATAAGAGTTGCCACCCAACCATCATCCTCGTCCCCACCACCATTGAACTTACGATAGTCCATTTTTTATGTTTGCTCCAACATTTCTACCCAATCACCGATCCAAGAATGACAATTCTAGAAGTAAAAATTCAATGAGTTGCGTAAGGATTAAAAATTTGATCAACCAAAGAAGAAATTCAAGTGGTGAGTTTTAAGAATGTGACTGTTTCTGTGGGTAAATATAATCAATCACATATAATTGTGAAGATTATCATTAGTCTTAGTATTTCGAGACCGATTATAATGGTTTCTTGTCATGCATCTCTATATAGACCAAAAAGGAACGGCAATCACTTGTGCTGGTGAAGATAACGTTAGAAGTTGGAAATACTATTAATTTGGGAAAAAAAAAGGAGAAGATTTGTGATGATAAGTTACATATGGAGTTTCCAATGGATCATCGTCCTAAAACTATTCGAATCTTCATATACATGTAAATTTCTATAGGTATTAAACTTTTAAGATTTTCTTTTTCTCACAAGCACAAGTGAACGGCCAATTTGTCAATGTGTATACATGGGCAGATTGTTCCGTGCCTAAAAATGCGGAGTTCCTTTCCTGTGCTAGCTTGGTAAATTTTACTAAGTGTAAGTAAATCCACAATAGATTGAATCTGGCTGCAATAATGCACAATTGACTTGGACTAAACAAAATACCAAATCGATTTTATAAAATCTACAGTTCCAGGATGCCAAAAGTTTTTTTACAGCAAGATTTTATAGCTCAACAACATTTAGAATTAACCTAGCAACTCATATCCGGCACAATTTTAAATTACAGTTTCACATAGAAATTTTTCTTCGATTAAAAGAATCAAGGTTTGGAATTCTTCCTAAGCACTTCGAAGAGACGTTGATTCGGCATATTGAGATGTCCAATTGTTGAAGTTTTTGCCATTCGTTTCCAGGTCTTCTCGTTGATTAATAATTGATTTTGGGAAATGTCCATCTTGGTTGAATTTTAGTCAATTCTCCTTGCCCTAACAAGGCCAAGATATTCATTTGACTAGGATTAAGCATTTAAAACATCAACAATGTTGGTTCGGCAAGTTGAGTTCTTGCCATTTGTTTCCAGTTCTTCTTGTTGATTAAGCATTGATTTTTGGGAAATGTCCATTTTGGTTGAGTTTTAGTCAATTTTCGCACCCCAAGCAAGACCATGATATTCATATGACTGGGATTAAGCATTTTTTTTTTTTTTTTCGGTCGGTGGATTGAGCATTTAAAACATTAAAGAGTTTGATTCGGTGTGTTGAGATGTCCAGTTGTTGAAGTTCTTCCCATTTGTTTATGGGTCTTCTTGTTGATTAAGGATTGATTTTTGCGAAATGTCCATTTTGGTGGAGTTCTAGTCAATTCACCTTCCTAAACAAGATTGCAATATTTATATGACTAGGATTAAAAATTTAAAACATCAACGATGATGAGTCAGCATGTTGAGATGCCCAATTGTTAAAGTTCTTGCTATTAGTTTCCAGGTCTTCTTGTTGATTAAGCATTGATTGTTGAGAAATGTCCAATTTGGTTGAGTTTTAGTCAATTCTCCTTCCCCAGACAAGACCTTGATATTCATATGACTACGCTTAAGCATTTGAAACATCAACTGATGTCTTCTTGACTCATAGCTGAATTTGCTCTTGATGCTGATTGGTAACCACTAATTGTTCTGATTATGCACTGCACACGTCCTTCTTCAAAACTGCCTATTACTAGATTAAAGCGAATTGGCACGCAACAATCATATCTGAGAAACTTATCTGCATCAAAACATAAAATATATTGCTCCAATCTCATGAGGCAGATGACGGCATTGAGCTGATATTCCTTCATCACTTAGATTAGGGGTAATTTATTGTGGTAATTTCTTGCACCATCTGCAGATTTTGCAAATTCATATGGAAAACGTGCTTGGTGGTATCATTAAAGAAGTGAGCGCTGTAACTAGTACAAGGGATTAGTTAACAATGGGCGAGCAAGTGATAATCTTCACTTTGATCTATCTTTGCCGGTTTTTCAGGCGATTCTGTTTAAAATCCTGATTTAGAAGGGAGAATCTGATGACAAAATAATCACGAGAACAGGTTCAAAGCTACAAGTAATATCATGGTCCTACTCCGCGTATGCTCATCAGTGCAACAATCTCCACCATATGCAAGCTATCAAGAGGAGAGGAACACGAAGAATTAAGATCATCCTATTAAAAGAGAATCCTTCAAGCCAACTTTTCCCGCAACTCCTACGTTTAGATGGTCAAATGATATGCTCTTAAAGGAACTGCAAGAATTAGACACACAGACTGATCGGATATGCCCAAGCTGACCATATCTCCATCCCAGCTTCTGTATAAATAGACGCTCCCGTTAGTCGCCAAACACAAATCTCACCATTTCCAATAATACTCGAATTCGCATTCTAGAATAACACCACCAATGGCTTTCGCTCATCTCCTCTGCCTAATTGTCTTGCTTTCCAGTGTGCAGTTCTTTCTTGCCAATGGCCAATCATCTCCAACTCGATCACAGAGCAGTGACTTACAAACCTACATTGTCCACGTGACTCCCCCTGACGGCCAGCGCCTTTCTGAGTCGAACGATCTCGAATCCTGGTATTACTCGTTTTTGCCCACAAATTCTACCACCTCAAGGAACGAGAGGCGCCTGCTTTACTCTTACCAGAATGTGATGACCGGCTTTGCAGCAAGGCTGACTCCTGATGAAGTCGCCACAATGCAGGATAAGCCTGGATTTGTGGCAGCTCTCCCTGAGCAAATATATAGCCTCCAGACAACACACAGCCCCCAGTTTTTGGGCTTGCCACTGAATCAGGGATCTTCCAATAGTTCCACCATGGGAAAAGGAATAATCATTGGAATCATGGATACTGGTGTAACCCCGGACCATCCTTCATTCAGCGGAGATGGAATGCCGCCCCCGCCAGCCAAATGGAAAGGGAGGTGTGACTTCAAGCCTTCCCAATGTAATAACAAGTTAATAGGTGCCAAGACCTTCGACAGCTCGGCTAAGAAAAATGTGACCATGCCCCCAATTGACGATGACGGACATGGCACTCACACGGCCAGCACTGCAGCTGGCGCTTCTGTGCAACAAGCCAATACGCTCCGGATGGCTGAAGGCACGGCAGTTGGCATGGCTCCATATGCTCACTTGGCGATCTATAAAGTGTGCTCTACAAATTGTTTTCTGGGCGACATACTTGCTGGACTCGATGCAGCCCTCGCAGATGGCGTTGACGTAATCTCCATCTCGATTGGTGGTGGCTCTGCTCCATTTTATATGGATGGCATCGCGGTAGCCACTTTTGCAGCCGTTCAGAGAGGTATCTTCGTGAGCTGCTCTGCTGGGAATTCCGGTCCTTTGTCAAGCTTGCTATCGAACGAGGCTCCATGGATTCTCACCGTCGGGGCGAGCACCATCGATAGAAACATTGTCTCCAATGTAAAACTCGGAAATGGAGAGGAATATGAAGGTGAGACAATATATCAACCCTCCTTCCCTTCAACTTTACTGCCACTTGTGTATCCTGGAATCGATGGTACGGAAGGGTCCATATACTGTGTCCCCGGACAATTAAAAAGCAGTCAAGTAGAAGGGAAGATTGTCTTGTGTGAAAGAGGGTTCGTCGGCCGCTATTTCCAAGCGATTGAGGTGAAAAGAGCAGGTGGGGCCGGTATGATTATGATGAACCAAGAAATCGATGGATTCAGTACCTTGGCCGATGCTTATGTCCTCCCTGCGTCTCATGTTAGCTACTTCGCTGGTAATAAGATCAAAGCCTACATCAATACGACTAGAACTCCTACTGCTACCATCATGTTCAAAGGAACTGTGTTTGGAAACCCGACCGCTCCTGCACTCACTTCTTTCTCTTCGAGAGGCCCGAGCTTGATTAGCCCGGGAATTCTAAAGCCAGACATTATTGGTCCTGGCGTGAACATATTAGCAGCATGGCCGTTTCCCATCAGAAATGACACAAAAGCAAAGAATTACTTTAATATTATTTCTGGCACTTCCATGTCTTGCCCCCACCTCAGTGGCATAGCGGCTTTGATAAAGGGCATTCATCCAGACTGGTCTCCAGCAGCAATCAAATCGGCTATCATGACGACGGCTAAGCAGCTGAACGTCAAGCAAAACCCAATCTTGGACGAAAGGCTTCAACCGGCGGATGTCTTTGCCATTGGAGCAGGCCATGTCGATCCTGTAAAGGCCATTGACCCAGGATTCATTTATGACATGCATCCCAACGATTACATTCCTTATCTCTGTGGTCTGGGATACACCGACAAGCAGGTGGCTACAATTGCTCACAAACCAGTCAAATGTTCGGGAGTATCTAGCATTCCCGAGGGAGAGCTGAACTACCCCTCATTTTCGATCAACCTCGGACCTCCACGGACTTTTACTAGGACTGTGACTAATGTCGGAACGGACTATTCGCCTTATGTTGTCACGGTCGTTCCTCCACAGGGTGTGCATGTCACCGTGAAGCCTAACAAACTCACCTTCTCAAAATTGAACCAGAAAGCAACGTATTCAATCACACTCAGCCGTGCCAATTCCACTCAGGATGTTGCCAAATTCACCCAAGGATTTCTGAGGTGGGATTCCAAGAAGTACTCTGTCAGGAGTCCAATTTCGGTTAAGTTCAATTAAGAAGCAGTTGTGAGCAGAAATAAAGTGATAATTAGCTTGATGGCCGGTACTTTCGTCTGACCGCGGTCCTGTGATTATAAAGAACGTGGATATGTTATCTAATTTCCCTTCGTCTGTGTAAAAATTGATGGAAATGGATTTCTTACATTACTACTACTAATTAGTGTGCTATTAGAAAAGCATAATGTCGTCTTCATCTGGACCTAAGAGCGATGTCTACTCAAGACAGTTTCGTGTTGATCATCTACATTATCCATCTCTTACAGTAGAGACTCTAGCCAGTGAGACAATGAAGAAGATAACGGACTCTAATGCTCCAACTTGGAATGTTATTCACAATAAATTGGACCATCCTCTCGGTGGAAATTGGGTATTATTTGAGTCTTCAGTTTTGATAAAAAAAAAATTGACGGCTTCTTTTTCTCAGGAGTTCTTCTAATTGTCCGGTCTCTACTGGTTGTAGTTCATTCTTTATCACCATGATATACCTTCAAATTTGGTAAGTGAGGGAAAGCAACGATGACTGCTGCTGGATCAATCATCAATGGGTACTGATGTGGACTATCTAGCTAATGTTTGCACTTTAAATTGGCAATCTTTATCATGGTTATCTGTACTTGCTAGCAACTTTGTATGATCAAACAAGAGGACGGAATAGTTTACAGCAAAGGAACTTGATAGAGCTATAAGAAAAGAGTTCTTTTCTTAACTCAACTGTAGATTCTAGAAGTTTTGGCGTTCACCCGGCGACCCTCGTTGGCCATGATGAAACCGCCACTTATTATTAGACGAGGCATATTTAATATAATACATGACGAAATCATGCAAGAAACCTGTAGGATTCTCATATACTAGGTCATTATAATGAATGACTATATCCATTAAGAGGCACCCCAGATGCTCGCTTGAACATGATGCGCGTGAGCAGAAACGGGCATGGACAAAAATTGCAGACAAATTCGACGGTGATCGCTCTCTCTCTCATCTCGATGTCTCCCTTTTATAATTTCCTTTTTTCCCTTCAAATAAGATAAACGCCCATCAAGTATCCTCAAGTTGACGAAAATATTTGAAAAGGTATACTTGGGAGTGTCATGTCATAAAGTTCACTTATAACTCAACATAACCTTTTGAGATTGAAGGTCAAATAGCAATTGCATAATTTGTCACAAATATACTACACCGAGCAATTTGAATTTAATTTGAGACGTCATATATACGTGTCAACGAGGTAATTTCAAAATGTCTCTCTCTAATTTCAATTTGATGATGTCCGCATCATCAAATTGTGGCTAGAAATCAATGCCACACTTAACCTAGAAAGGACGAGTTCCTTTCTTTTTCATGTTGAGAGTGCCAAAATCGCTTGTATATTTTCGCCACAAGAAACAAAAAACAGAACATTGAGAGCTGCAAATGTTATCTACAAAGTGGTCCCCGTTTGGTGGATATCTACAATGAAAATTGAAGCCACAGACGAAGATTAAATTACTAGAGAGAGAGAGAGAGCTTTTTACGACACCGAAACATATCCTTCGCTGCAAAAAGATCATGTTTACACTGATGAGACTATTAAGCTATTGTTAAATAACACCTAAACATTGCGGACATATAGTAATTTTATAATTCTCAGATATTCAAAAACAGCAAAAATTTGAGGGAAAAGAATTAAAATAGAAAAGAGAGAGAGAGAGAGAGAAAGAGACAATAGACCATCTTCATCGACTTTGCCCGTCTAAAAAAAGAAACCCAGCTGTCGTTTGTCGACGCGGATGGATTTTAACTTACTTTGGTTCAAATTAATCTCTCTCTCTTGCGGAGACATTAGCAAAAAGGGACAGGAGAGAAAAACAGATTGTGGAATCTTAGACATTTTGGGTCATGACCGGCTTGTTTATTTGACAATATTCGCAAGAGGACGAAATATTGGCGGACGAACTCCATTTTTTAACTCCTGAAAAAAATCTATTTGTTTGGTACATTTTAATAACATCTATGTGATTCGATCGAAGAAGTTTCGGAGAGATTAAAGGAGCTATTTATATACGGTTTCATCTTACAAAAAAAATCTATCTAAACTTGTCCATATTCACCGTAACATTGTTTGCAAGATAAATATACAATATTCACAAGATATCGAGATGTTTTATCTTGATAATGTTATGAAATATTGATAAAAAGAGTTTCTTAGATTCCAATCTCAAAATGATAATATTCTTCATAGTTCTTGTCCTGAAACTTACCAACTAAATAGTCAAGCAGGCCGTAAACGTAGGCATATTAGACATTATATGCACTCTTCAAATTTTAGCCTTTTGTCTAGAACAACTCCGAGTGTAGTGCAATATGCTTTCAAAGTAGTAAATCGATCTTATTAGGCAACAACTCCAAGACAACTTCCTCAGGACAAGATAAAAGAATTTTTTTTTGGATAAGTGAAGCTCGCACAAATTTAAACTCTTTGGAAATATCATGATAAATTACAAACACAAGCGTATGATCGCGACATTCTGTAAATATTCAAATATCAAAATCCGCATCACATTATGGCTTAAATAATGCTGATTGATCATAGTTAGCATGTATAGAGGATAAAAATTCATTAACAAACTAACTTGTCTCCTTGCGCATACCATGCGGATTTCCTATGAAATGATACTTGTGACATCCTGATTTTTCAATTCTGGTTTCAATTAAATAAGTTGGGCATTTCATCTTCGCATCTATAGCTTTCTTCTTTGAGTTGGCCACTTTCATTTAGATGACTAGTCATCGGAGTGAAGCCGTTAAGAAATCTAAACGCAATAGACTTGAGAATTCGACTAGGAAACGACTGCTCGACCGTACTAATCTACAAGGGTCATTACGGCACAGACCGATTAAAGACCGGAGATAGGTCGATTCAACAGAACCATGTAATTCAGTGTGGGTGATTTCACCTAATTGCACAATTCTTGTTGATCGGCACTAGACCGATTTCTTTGTCGTTTTGGTACCCTGTGTCCGTGTTTGAAACCTTGAGATTCCTATGACAACAGAGAGTCACCAATGTGTCGAAGATGTACTTTGTGGCTTGAAATTAATCAACCATAGGTCAATTGCATTGAAAATTCCTAAAAGCCACCCAGTAGATTAGAACGCGCTAAAGTCGCGCCAAATTGAAATTAACCGTGAAATTGAGCCTGATTACAGAAATTGGAAATTCTGTCAAGTCACAATTCATTTTAGGAATGTCGACTCATGTCCAGAAGATTTTTCTACAAACCAAGATTTTGGCAGAAAAGCAAATTAAGGCCATTTTTGTTCGAGATTGTCATATGGCCATTTTTGATCGAATCTTCGGGATGCAAGTTGGATCATTTGACGGGGAAATATCATGAGAAGGCCAAGGACACATGGGTTGATTTAATTGAGCTTCAATTGGATGGAATTGAGTGAGAATTGATTGAATTTGATGCACAAATGTCTAAAATTCGTATGCCATGGGGCTAGGGACATTTTGCACCTATTGCCAAGCTTGTAGAGAAAGATTGGAGGAGAGAGAGTGGCTGAGTTCATGTGATGTCATGGTGGGGGCAAAGCCAATGAGAAGATGGCAAGTGTTGAGCTCTAGAGAGCCCAAGGAGACCCCCCACTCTTCAGCAGCTTCTTCTCCCTTAATCCAAGGCTTTCTCCGTTGTTGTTGAAGGAGAGAAGCTTAGCAAAAACCAGAGGAACTGAGCAGCACCAGCCCCTCCATCGTCGCACGCCCGGAAGGCCATCGTCGGCCGTTTTCCTCCCCTGTTTTCTCCTCGTTCCAGTTTATGCTCCAGCTGACCTTTCGCCAAAGATTCGAGTTAAAAGTCGACTTCACGGATGAATTAGCAAACGCTCCACCCATGTCCGTGACGAGGACATCCAGCCCGTTCCAGAGCATCCTTCCTCTCGCCAGAACGATTCTCCGGCCGTCCCGAAATCCTGAGAGAAGTTGCCGCTCGCCGAACTGTCTGGACTCGCCCGGTTCCGCTTGTTTCGAGTTTTCTTGTTGTTTCGCCCCTTTCCGACCCCTCCTTTGCCCATCCCAACCTCCTACAAGATCCCCAAGACCCTCGGGAGCTGCCGGTTGCCAACCACCCGCTTGCCGGAGCTCCGATCGGCCCGTTTTTGCCGTTGAAGTTGCTGGTTTCTTCTCTGCAGTTTAGCTCAAATCAGAAGCAGAAAACCAGAAAGCCGTGAGGTCTTTGAGGCACGTTTTAGGTGTCTTCCCGGCCTTGGTTGGTGTCGCCGCCTTGAGGTTTATCGCCCGCCTTGGCGTCGCCTTTGCAGTGGACTCACCGGAACGTTAATCCGGTGAATTTATCCGCTAATCCCTGCTTAGTAAGTTAATTATGCTTAATGGGTGTTTAGATTAGTCTAATTAGGTTTAGGTGGTTAAATTAGATTATTTTAATGTAAATTAGATTAGATGCATGATTAGTTTAATGGGTGTTTAATTAGGGTTAATTGTATGATTAAATTAGTGTAATCTTGTTTAAGCCATAATTAATTATTTTTAATTAATTAATTATTTCGAATTTTATAAATATTATTTTATTAAATTATATTATTATAATATAATATTTAATTATTTAATTTTCGGAATTAAATTTAATTATTTAATAATTTCGAAAATTTTGCCGGGATGGCCGGTCGTTAGAATTTCGACCGATCGCAACAAAGCGGTCGGTTTGTGTTAATTGTATGTTTAAATTGAGAAATTGAGTGATTGATGATTATTATTAATTATTTCAAAAGTGTGGAATTGAGTGATATTGATGAAGTTGTGGTATTTAACTTGACAATACCCGGTGTTGGCTTTTAGCACCGTAATTGGTCGGTAGGACCAGTTTGAATCTATTGATTGATTGGATTGAGGATTGGTTTGGGTTATTGTTGAATTGATAGCTTTGGCGAGCAGTTGTTTATATATGTATTAGCTTGGATGAGCAAATATTATATACATGTACGCTATAGCTTCAGTGAGCTATTATATGAGCTACAGCTTTTGAGAGCAATTATATCAGCTACGGCTTTGGCGAGCTATTATACTATCTATCTATACAGCTTGAGCAAGCTACCGTCTATATATTACAGCTTCGGAGAGCATGTGTCGTATTAACAACTGGTTTGATAGACGGTATTGAATGATAGATAGTAATGGTTGATAGATAGTACGGAATGAAATGGAAAGATAGATAGTATGATGGAATTGAATCATTGCGAATGATTGGATTGATTGAATTGATAGACCGATGTAAGTGTCGGTAGTTTCAGCTTGTACGAGCATTGTTTGAATATGAATTGTACTAACGTGCAGGAAAGGGACTGAGGGAGGGTAAGTCCTCTATCCTATTTGTGTGGCTAGAGCACCCTGATGCGTATTTTCTTCCTAATCGGATCTTAGAGGGTAGGACTCATTGAGACATTGTCTCATCACAGTTTGGGGAAAATATTTTTGGTCTCTAGATGACGATCATGAAGGACCGGAAGTCCTGGAGTTTGGAAGGTGGAGGCTGAAGAATCGGCAAATGGGTCTGACTAGTTGGTCATAGGATCGTTCCCTTTTTGTTGAGCCGGTCTATTTTGTAGTCAATCCAGTGTTGTATATAAACCTATGTATTTATAAGAAAGCTTGATTGGTTGTCATTGATTGCATGTTTTTCTATCCCAAGTTAAATGTTGTCAGGAGATTTGTTTCGCTTCCGCATGCGTAATAAAAAGAATGGGTCGGCGACGTGTCCTGGGAAGTCGCATTTGTATCAACCAGAGTGGGATGTTCGCGTGCTTGGAGGATCGGGGCATGACAATACTGATGGGCAAAATCTGAAGTAAAATACTAGTGATAAGCATATTACGGGCTTCCTTTACTTTATTGATGTGACCAAACTGAAGTCACATAGATAGGTGCGAAGTGTTTCAAGATCACATTAGGAATAGATTAACCTTATATTTGGGAGGCTATGAAACATATGTACATAATGCACTTTAATGCCATTAAGTGACGTATCTAAACAGTGGCAAACTAACGTGTTAAGTCCAAGAACTCTCATGCTATCTCTCTCTTATAAATTGATGTATCCATTCGTACTTTGATTTTTTTTTTTTTTTAGGTCAAGACATACTCTGAAGTTGACAATGTAAGAGTTTTCCTAATGTGGACTATATTAATTGATATTGTAATTTACTGTTTTTACGGTTACCGTAAAACAGAGCTGGTCTAAGGTGAGATAGAAAGTTTCTTAATTAGTCTAATATGGGGCTGGCTAGTGTGGGCCAAGTTGAGCCTGGCCCGTAATGAGGGGGCCTGGCTGGAAACTCTATAAATAGTGCTCAAGTCTCTCCTCTAACCCTAATTCTCACATGTATCCTTAGCTAAGGGGCGTTTACCTAACGCTAAACGTGAGAGGGGCTGCCTCATTGAGCTAGTGATACGGAGGGCAATAGAGGAGAAGGACTTGATGCGTGGATCCCCTTGATATATGTGGGTAATCCTTTTCTACTTCCGCTTTATGTTCAATGGATCCAAAAACAGGTGCGTAAATCTTTCTACTCAATTATGTATGTTCTTGTTCTGGTTATGGAGATTTTGGGATTACGCAATTTGCGTCTAACATGTGGTATCAGAGCAACCATAACCCTATAACTCGAACGCAATTGGTTTTGCCCTAATTTGTGCGGATCTACCATAATTTGTACGGATCTACCCTAATTTGTATGTATTAGCCCTAATTGGTACTGATCTTGCCCTAATTTGTGATTTTCGAGATTTTTTATTCAATGAAAATTAAATTAAATCACAAATTTGGATTGGGGGAGACGAAACGAGCAAGAGGGTCGGCGGCGTGTCGCCGGGGGATGCTGCACGCGCCCCCACGCGCGGCCACGCGCCTCCTGGGCGTCGAAAGCGCGCCGCGCGTGAGCCCCACGCGCCACACTCAGGTGGCGCGTGCGGGCGCGTGGGGAATTATTTCGGCGCGTGGCTGGTGGCGTTGGACTCGTATGGTGATTTCCTATCTCGTGGTATATTTATTTTATATGTTTGATGGTTTTATTGATGTGAAATTGCATATGGAATCCTAAATACGTGTATTTTTAGTGTATTTTTGCGTATTTTTCTTGTATTTTCTATGATTTTGGAAATACAGGTAATGGGTTATTAGTATGTTATCACATAATAAAATGTGTGATTCATCAATAAAAAAATCAAACTTTATTGTAAACTGAAGCTGGCTTAATGAGATACAATTTGTATGAGATTGTATTTGAGCTATGTATTGAGCTGATGAGAAACAATAAAGATTATGAAACTTTTGTTACTCAAGTATACTCTTTTACACACTGGTGATCTTTGAATGATAGACGACTTAAGGACTCGTGACCAAACTGATGTACTGATTAACACATCTGCTGAATGTGGGTAATGCATGTCCATTAAGTTACTGCATATTGTACATGAACTCATCTGGTCACTTGTTAATGTCTATCAAGTTGAATATTTTTTATGGTTAAGGAGTATTACAACATTTATGCAAAGCAATAGCATCTACTGTTAAATTTTAGATATTTGGTTATCTGGTTTGACTCAATTAATAGGCCACTGGTTGAAGTAATGATATTTGTTACCTACAGTTGATTAATAAATCAATTGTTGGCCTTGGAGTCATTTTTTCCCTTATGAACTCATGAGTGATAATGGATCAGCTGTCAAGCTTGTCGATTTGGTGTACCTTGTATTACTATTGATGTTAATTTGTGAGAGATATTATAGATCAGCATTCTTTTTATGTTGTTCTGGTAATATGTAATTGGGGTGCATAAGAGATGTTTTATTCTCTGTTACAAGAAGTTTCTTGTGTTAATGTGATCAATATATATATATATATGATTAATTTTTATTAATGAATAAAGCAATGTAATTAGCATAATATGTGATTTTGGTGATATGATGCCCCTATCATTAAAGTTAAAATCACATATATATGGTGTATGTGAGGAGTAAAGCTTATATCCCTGGTATGAGAGAATTTCAATGATTCAATTGAGTAGTGACCGCCAAAGTGGCACGCTTGATTGGGATTGAGAAATTTCGGTCTCATATGATGATTGGGATGTCTCCTGGTCTAATGCGTAATCATACTCCCAAAGGAGGTGATTGTGTATTAGTTCATGGAGGGATACATGATAGTATGGTGGAGGAGTGACTGATTCTAGTGATTTATATGCCCAAAGGTGATGAATTCACGAAGAATTGGAACGTATTCTCATAACCCTTATCATGTGGGGAGTGTACAATTGCATGTCATGTATTCTACCTAAATGTGATTATGTAATTTTGCATGTAACTCTCTGGATGTGTACTTGTACGTCAAGTTACACAATGCTCACATGATGCTAATTATATATTGCTTGTTTTTCAGTCACCTTTTCTATAAATGGTAATTCCGTCATCATTGAGGTTTTTTTTTTTTACTGCTTCAAATTTTAAGTTGTGGACATATGATTTGTTGCTTGAGAAAAGAGCAATTGAATTTGCTTATTGTCCATGAAGCGTTCTATTCTGGAACACTTGAAAAGATGTTTGCCTACGGACTACACTGCTATAAGATGACGGAAGCCTTAGTTGCTTGAAATTATGTCTTGTCTGATATTGAAATTAGGACACATCTGCAAAAATTGTGTTTAAATCCTAATGACATATACATCTCGTATATGATTAAAAAGGTTGTCAGATTTAACAATGGCAATGAGTATTTTGGCAAGTATGACAATGCGAAATAGCTTAAAGGGTCATTTGTCAAATACTTGGTAGATTCTGAGTGGTAGTTTAATTACTATACCTGAAAATTCTGACAAAAGATTTGGACGAAAGGCATAAATGCACCATATTGAACATGGTGATGAGTATGATTAGTAAGACTAATTTATCTGGTCTTTTGTGGGCTGATATTATAAAAGCAATTTTTTCATATACAAAAGGGGTATTGATTTTATGACCCTAAAGAAGGTACAAGAATTATGAAATCACATACTCTAAAGTTTCTAAATATTAACGTAATTGTAGAGGATAGCTGCTCTCAGATTATTAAAGATAATAGTATGATGGAGGTTACTGTGTTTTTGTCTTTACCTATACAGATAATTATGGAATCTCCTGTACCATAGACTAAACTTGTTGAGGTTCAAGGTACTATTCTTGATATAGTTTATAATGAAATTTCTTAAACCTCTCAAATGCAGAATGAAGTGGTTGCAGCTTTATTAAGGAGATTTGTTAAGGAAAGACGATTAGTTAT
The DNA here is from genome assembly GCA_014182885.2 of Eucalyptus caleyi. Taxonomy (NCBI): domain Eukaryota; kingdom Viridiplantae; phylum Streptophyta; class Magnoliopsida; order Myrtales; family Myrtaceae; genus Eucalyptus; species Eucalyptus caleyi. The sequence continues at coordinate 43,223,400 of CM024468.2, forward strand.
ACCATCAGACTATATAGTCTATTTGTGAGAGCATGATTACAATATCCACTATATGGTTGATGTAATGACATATTTATAAATGTCGTTTCTTATTCTCAATTAAGTATGTGATTAGATGCCATAAAAGACGATATATAATCTATGAAACATGTTTGGAAACTTACTGACTTGTCTAAAGATCACAAGTTTATTAGTTACAAATTGGCGTACAAAACTAAAAGAATTTCAAACAAAGATTGTGGAATTTAAAGCCAAATTTGTAATTAACGTTTTAACTCTGAAAGAGGGGTGGATTGTTTATAGTGAAGAAATAGAAATAATTATTTCTTTAAATTTTCTTTCAGAGTGAACGTGGCATTAATAATTTATTTTGATATAAAGTTACGCCAAATAGATACAAAATCTATATTGTGCAACTGGATGATTTTGCAGCAGATTCAAGTAAACTTGTGTATAGACTGAAAAGTTCTAATTCATGGTTTTAAGCAAGTTTCCAGACAATATTATTAAAGTTTCATAGTGTTGTTATTTTGTTCAATTGGGAACAAAGTAATTCAAAATACTGCAAGGTCAGTGGGAGGAAATTTATTTTTTCTCATGTTTTGCTTACAAATTGTGACCTTGAGACATCTTATATCCTTTGTACTGAGGTTTGTAAGGATTGTTTTTGCCATATTATATTAGATTTTCTCGGAGGACATTTGCTGATTGTATATTGAAAATATTCAATATACATCATTGCAAGCTAGGAATTACTCCTGTTGTTAAGGGTGATGGACTAAATCTATCACATTGTCCTTATTTAGATATTGAGAAAATCTAATTAAATGGTGTACCTTGTGTTAGTGCACTTAAAAGTATAATGTATGCTCGAATTTGCACTAGACTAAATGTTGTCTTTGTGACGGGACTTCTAGGCAGATATCGGTCAAATCCAGGACATGATCACTGAGTTGCTGTCAAGAAGGTTTTAAGGTACTTAAAGAAGACAAGAGATTATATGTTAATTTATAGCCATGTTCAATTCTTGCAGTTAGTAGGGTATTTAGATGTAAACTTTGCTGACTGTTCTGATGACATGCAATCAATAACAGAATACATATGTTAGCAGTAAGTGCAGTAAATAAAGTTTTATGTCATCTTCTGCTATGTAAGCAGTGTTAGTAACATTCTTTTAGGCTGTTACTTGGGCTTTTAGGCTCCAAAACCTCATGACGGAATTAATCGTTTTAACTTGATGGATAGATCCATACGGTTGTATTGAGATAACAAATTTGTAGTATTATTTACTACAGAGGTCTCAAGGGGTCTAAATATATGGTGATCAAATATTTTTGACCATAAAGAAACGGTACAAAAAGGTGACTTATGATATAACATATTTTCACAGATGATGTGGTTGCAGATCCACAAACTAAAGGCCTACGCCCATGTATATTTTAGTAACATATTGTTGACATGGGCCTAGGAGTATCTTCGGATACTGTTGTTTAGTGGGAGCTATTTTGGCTTTACTCTGATAAAGTTCACATCTGTGATTCGTTAGACTTAGTAACGGTTTGATATGTATCAACTTTTGCATTCAATAAAATATTTTGAATGTGTTGTTATTATGTTGAATACATATTGATAAAGTCTCAAGGGATTGTATAGACCTTGAGTGAAGGCAAGGGGCATCCGGGCATCCGGTTATTAGCCTTGTGCATATGTCTTGTGATACATAAAGAAAGGTTAACCATAAGGACAAGACATATGTGGGTTCATTGGAACCATAAAGCATTCTCTTGTGGCACAATTTTTTGTGACACCTAAGGTAAGAGAATGGTGACTGACAAATGGGATATTTCTATGAGAGATGTTATCCATTTGCCACACTACCATAGTGAATCCATATCAATAAAGTTGAGAGCACTCGTGACCATGGAAGGCTCTGTGTGTATACATGCAGTTACCGCTATGATTCGGTGTTTAAGACTTTATGGGATATGATTGACTATTAAGAATTATCTCTGGACCAATGCGCGCGCATAAGGTACGATTTCAATTAATATAGTTCAAGTGGGAGAATGTAAGAGTTTTCCTAATGTGGACTACATTAATTGATATTGTAATTTACTGTTTTTACGGTTACCGTAAAACAGGGCTGGTCTAAGGTGAGAAAGAAGGTTTCTTAATTAGTCTAATATGGGGCTGGCTAGTGTGGGCCGAGTTGAGCCTGGCCCGTAATGAGGGGGCCTGGCTGGAAACTCTATAAATAGTGCTCAAGTCTCTCCTCTAACCCTAATTCTCACATGTATCCTCACCTCAGGGGCGTTTACCTAATGCTAAACGTGAGGGGGGCCGCCTCATTGAGCCAGTGATACGGAGGGCAATAGAGGAGAAAGACTTGATGCGTGGATCCCCTTGATATATGTGGGTAATCCTTTTCTGCTTCCGCTTTATGTTCGATGGATCCAAAAACAGGTGCGTAAATCTTTCTACTCAATTATGTATGTTCTTGTTCTGGTTATGGAGATCTTGGGATTACGCAATTTGCGTCTAACAGACAAATTCCAAATTCGATGTATTTTATAGAATGAACCATTCGCAACTCACATACATATATTGCCAAATTCAAATAATTGAAGAGCACATCCAAATATGTCTAGACTTCCATAAACACACGGAAGTTGACCAAGTACATCCCCATGGCATAGTCATAGCGAGTCATAATTACATAGACATAAGACATGCTAATACTTATCGAGCCAAGAGGAACTTAATGATAGCATTAAGTTGTTGACATCTTGTGGCCTAATTATTGTTTATTAGGTGTGGCCATGAAAGTGCCATGAAATCCGTATGGCAATCTCTAAGGCAACCTTATCCTCGCCACTGGCTCGCCTTCGAAATCCTTCACATCAATTATGTGAACCTACGAGCATGGAGCATTTCAAACAGATTGATAAATGGCAAGCTGAGTATGTATTAATGCATCCCCATAAACTTTTACTATGGGTTTGCTCAAAGAGATTTAACAGCATTCGTGAGAATTTGGATTTCATGGTCTTTCATGATCATTTCAAGTTTTTCTTTTTTTTTTTTTTAAATAATCATATATAGAAAATAAACTTTCAAGTCTCTACAAGATTTGTTAGTGATTAAATTGATTTGTATCGACACTTAAATTTTGGCTAAATATTTAGGATTAAAATTGCATAGAAAATTAGGGATCAATTTGGCCTTAACAAAAAGATTTTTTGCATTGCCTCGGTATTAATATCATTTGCATCTACTAAGTCGTATTTTCTATTTTATTTTCCCTTCTATTATCCTATTTGCAAATATCTATTTTTTTTTTTTTTAAAGAAGCCCACGGGGGGTAGGCCTTCGTGCTCACTTTCTTCCTCTTTTCCCCCACGCAGGCCCTAAGGCCCAGCCTTATTTCCCTTTCGGTCCGGCCCCGCCTCCCTCCTTCCTTCTTTCCTCTTCCCTGCAACTCGCGCGCAGGACATCGTACCGAGGCAGGACAGGGTAGACCGACGAGGGAGGGGGGCCCCCATCAATGCCGCCGGACGGAGCAGCGTGAAATCCGGCGAGAAACCCGGACGGATGGGACGCATTTTTAATACGGAGCAGGCCTTCGCGGCTGAGGGGATGCCGGTTCGGCCGCAGCAAGGCCGGTCGGCGCGCCGAGGACCGGCGGCCGGTCCACCTCCGTCGACCGGCCTCCTTGGCCTATAAATAGGGCATTTGAGAGCCGAGGAAAGGGGCACAAAAACGCCGCGAGCTCGGAGGACTTCCTCGGAAGGACATCAGGGGAGGCCCGAGAGTGAGCACACGAAGAGAGAAGCTTGAGATCTGAGGGAGAGGGAGCTTGAGCTGAGACTGAGAGTGAGTGACAAGGTGAAGTTGCCGGTCACCGGCACGCCTTGTTCCGCCGGCACGCCTTGTTCCCGTCGAAGCTGCGGTAGGTCCCGCTTTTGTCGAGTTGGTGTCGGTTCCCTGAGGATCTTGGCTCGGGAACGAACGAGGCGGACGGATGCAGCAGGATCTATGTAGCTCGTCCGCCGTCCGACGTCTTTGAGCCAGGTAGGGAACCCCGTCGACGGCCCCCCTTTTCTTTCCTTTCCTTTTATTCTCCGTTTCGGGCCCGTCGGATCGGGCTCCCGTTGCCCGGTCCGAGCGAGTCCCGACCTCATTTATGTACGAAATGCGGTCGCAAGTTTCGGGTGTCGTCGGCTTTGAATCACGGCCTGAATTCGAGCTCGCTGTGTGGCATCTCGGAAATTCAAAGCCGAGCCTTAAGGTGTGTTAAATGTCTTTAATTAGGTGATAGAATTTTATGGCTTATGCTTTAGCCAATTGTCTTTTAATTTGATGAATTTTGCTTGTGTTGTGGAAATTTAAATTTAAATGCTTGGCCATATGATTTAAATTTCAATGATTAAAAATATCCCAAGACTTTGGCCAAGATGAAATTTGAATTTAGAAATATTAATTAAAAGGAATTCAAAAAAGAAAAGAAAAAGGGGTTGAATTTTCGAAATGGGCCTTGGGCCCATTAGCCTAAAGCTTGGTGGGCCAAGCTAGTCGGCCCATTGGGCCCAAGAGAGGAGTTCGACCAGCCCAAGAAGGAGTGGCCGGTTGGGCCTAAGCCCAAGCCCATTAACCCAAATCAAATTTCAAAAATAGAAATTACAAGTGGCAAGACAAGTCCTCATGCATTGGCCATGGTTGAGGTGAGTTAATCATTACAAATGATGGGATATAAAAAGGAGATTAGGAGAGAGAGTGGCCGGTTCCTCTAGCTCATTCGGCCAAGAGAAGTGAGAGGGAGAGAGAGATTTCGAGAGAAAGGGAGAGGAGGGACCGAGAGAGAGGAGGTGGAGCCGAGAGTTGCCGCCGCCGTGCCTCGCCGTCGCCGCCTTGTCCGACCGTCCTACGCCGCCTTGTGCTTGCTGTTCGTTCATTTTGGAGGCAAGTGGGGGATTCTTAACTTCTCTTGCATGTTGTTTTGATGGTTGCATGTTCGGTTTTAGGGGTGATTTGGGCGAAATACCGAAGTAAGGGTTGAATGTGTTCATGTTATGTGGCTGTTTCCGTTCGGTTGGTGGTAGACAGTATCTTATTCGAGCTTGCATGTGTATTTGGAGTGTGATTTTGGCTTCGGTGTCTTCATGAAAGTTGAAGCTAACATCTTGAGGTATGACATACTCGAATTTCATGGAAAATTATGGTGATATGAGGGGTCAAAAGTCCTATTTCACGGAGGCTTTAGATCTGCGAATTTCCTACTGACCTTTTATTGATTTCTTGGTTGCATGTTGATTTCTGTTGGAGATATCACTTTTTTGTCTTCATGAATGTTGTAGATAACATCCTAAACTATAACATACTCAAATTTGAGGAGAAACAAACGAGTATAGCCTAGCTAACCAGCTAGATCTTTGAGACGGATGGTTCTGTTGAAGTGAACCGAGACACCCGAGACTTCAAGGACTTAAAAGAGGATTATACTTTGGTTATTTAACCTAGATCTCTTCATGAAACTTGTAAAGGACACATTGATATATAACATACTCGAATTTCAGGAGAAACGAAAGCGATTTGATGGGTCAAACCTAAGTTTTTCGGTGATGTACGTTCTGGACGAAACGGTAGAGGTTCCAGAAGCTTCGTGGAGTTATATAAATTAATCTATAAAGAATTTGGCTTAGAGTTCTCCATGAAAAATGCACGAAAATGTGTTGGCCATCATCCTGTAAAATTAGGGAATTTTCGGAGGTCATATGAGTATTTTAATTAAATTAATTCGAAAACTGTGTAATCTGGCCATGATCCGAATGTTGTGTGTATTTTGTGGAAATTTGGGAAATTATGTAAAATGCAAATTAGCCATGGATTTTATGTGAAATTTGATTCTAATTGTTTGTTTAATGATTGGTTGAAGATTATGATTTTTGAAAAAAATCATAAATATTAAATATAATATTTATTTATGGAAATAAATAAATATAATAATATAATAATGTAATAATATAATAATAAAATAATAAAATAATAAAATAATAATAAAATAAGAGGTGGATTATTTTATTGGCCATGAGTCCTATGGAATTATGATGCATTGCTATATGACATTGATGCATGTACGATCATTAATTATGATGTATTGTTATATGGCATTGATGTATGAATGATCATGAATTGTGATGCATGTATGTAAATCATATGCCATGAAATAACAAGATGAAAAGGATGATAAAAAGTGGAAAATGGTATGTGAGTAAGAGGTTGTGGCGGAGGATGATATTTGGTGGCCGAGTGGCATAATTCCGAGATTCCCCAGGAGTTTCGGGATGCCCGAATGTGGGGGCCGGAAGCCCCGTCGGAGGTTTCTGCCCGAAGGGAGTGACTCGCGATGCCGGATTGGGGTGCGAGATCCCCGCTAGAAGGGTAAAGGCCGGAAGCCCCTGTCGGAGGTTTCTCGCCCAAGGGAATGCCTCGTGATGCTAGTTGAGATGCGAGATGCCCGAATGTGGGGGTCGGAAGCCCGGTGGCCATGAGATGGCTGGGATACTGGGATCCCTGTCGGAGGTTTCTGCCCGAAGGGATGGTGATGATGGTGAATTTGATGATTTGAGAAAAGATAATGTGGGGATCAATTGATAAAATAAAAGTGGAAATTGATCTATAATGATGATATGATGTGATATGCATGGTGATGCATGGCTAATGATGATATGATGTGATATGCATGGTGATGCATGGCTAATGATGATGTGATATGCATGGTGATGCATGGCTAATGATGATATGATGTGATATGCATGGTGATGCATGGCTAATGATGATATGATGTGATATGCATGGTGATGCATGGCTAATGATGATATGATGTGATATGCATGGTGATGCATGGTTAATGATGATGTAATGATAATGATATATGAGATGCCATGATGATGATATATATGTTATGATGATGCATGAATACGCTTGACATCAAAAAGGTAAGCAATGCCTGCATTGTATGATGGTATGCATGGTGCACTGAGTTGTTATTGGATTTCCCTATCTGCTGAGTGGTTGTACTCACCCCTTTTGGGGATAACATTTCAGATTAGCACTATGCCGCTACCTGCTGTTTCGCGTGGGGTATTTTACGGTCTACCGTCTGATGTTGAGGTGGAGTGTACGGAGTTAGATTGTCCCTCTGTGCCCGGATTGACGTTCATCCGAGTGCGATGCTTAGTTATGTATGATATCGGCCTGGCTGGGGGCCCTGTCATACAAGAGTTCATTTCTGTTCACGTCCGTCGAGATGGTGCTATGCGAGGATGCTGCCGCCGCCACCACCTCGATGCACCGGGTTGGGTGTGAGACTCACGCGCGACGAGTAGGAGCCGAGCTTTTGATGTAGATAATCGACACCTTTGATGGGAGCTTGTGCGCTTGATGTAGAGGGTTGATAGTTTCTTTTTGAGATTTTAGGCAGGACATGGCAGAGTCCTTGCTTTTCTTGTTTTGTATCGACCCGAGAAAGGAGGAGTCCCATCCTAAAAGAATATGTAAATAAAGTGTCGATGTTCGTATATAAAATCCTGATGTGTAGCTGGTGTGTATTTGTATCATGGGTTAGAAGGGAGATAGATGACGATGTGAATTTTGCTTCCGCTATGAGTCGCGCATGGGACCGCTTTAAAAAAAAAAAAAAATATGCCTGTAATCTGGCAAGGCTTTATTTAGCCAAGAGATAGAGATGGTAAAAGATGTAACACCGGCGCTGGTGACGACCTGCGAAGGGTTCGGGGTGTCACACGCTGTCTTCATCTCTAACCCCCATCTGCCGATGCACCCTATGTGTTTTGATGAATTCCCCGGTTGAGATGTGTGCATTCATTCTTCGTTTCCTATCCGTTCTTGGTGTTCGTGGTTTGTCGAATACATTTAGGTAGATTTCCACATACATCTTTTGCTCGATCTGCCTCGTTTCATGGTTATTATCGGCATGCATCATGGTTCCACTAGCGGTTGGTTCTTGGCCGGCGAGGTTAGAGTGTGGCGGTGGTGGCTGGGCGTGGCTCCCTCGTTCTTGAGCCTTTTTTTTTTTAATTTAGTCCGAGTCTTATTTTAACGTTTGAACTGGCGGTCATCGGGGAAGGTGAGGTCGGCAGTCTTTCGCCCATTTCCTGTAGAGGAATGAGCCACTCAAGAGACGCAAGGAGAGAGAGGTGAAGAGTAAAAGAGAGACGAGGAGGAGGGAAATTAGAGTTTCTTTTTTTCAGAACGTGTAGAGAGATAGAGAAAAGACGAGGAGAGAGCATAGAGAGATAAAAGGAAAAAAATAAAATAATAAAAGAGAGTGAAGAATAAAGACAAAGGGCCTTTACCAAAAAGAAAGAAAAAAAAAAGACAAGGGTGGGGAGGCTCACCTCCAGCCCCCAGAGGCTCGACCCGGGTAGGTCGGGCCGGATCGCAATCAGGCCGGCTCGCTGGTCTGCCAACCAGGGTCAGCTTTTGTTTTTATTGTTATTTTAATTAAAAATCCGATTTTTTTTTTTTCTAAAAATCAGAAAAATCCCAAAAGATTTACATTTTTCAAAAAATCAGAAAAAGCTCAAAAGATGGTTTTAATTCTTCACAAATACATGAAAAATCCTTGAAAATTAAAAAAACTCATGGTTTAAATAAAATTATTTATTGGAATGTCATTAATTGATTAATCAGTGTAATTAAGATATTGATCTTAATTTTTCTGATTGTGTAGGAGTAAAATATTTCTCCTAATATTTTACAAGGATTTCTAGTCAATCAATATCAAATTGATTAGTAGTGATTCTTATTTAAAATTTATTTGCAAGTAAAAAAAGCGTGGACCAAAAGTCGTGAATTAGTAGATTTAGGAGAGTTCAGGCTAAGCCTAATACTTAGCGAGCTATTAGTATCTACACGTGCCCGCGTGTAGGGTGCCGGAAAGGGAGGTTGCGACAAGCTGAAAGACGAATTGATATTTCATTTATTCTATTCTCTCCATCAATAATTAGATAGTTGTAACAAAACCGCTAAAATATATATTAATCGAACTGCTAAAATAAAAACATGTGCGTGAGATTGCAAAGGAAAGCATTTATAGTAGTTATTAGTTAGGAACAAAAGTAGTGGATAAAAATTGGGTTTAGGATCCTCTAAAGGTGGAGTTGAAATAAAAATCACCAGAAGAACATATGGTGTTAAAACAAAACTCAATGGAATATAGAGACCTTGGATATTGGAGGAGAAAATTATCCAAAAATTCTTAAATTTATTGTATGATAGTGAATTCAATTCGAAGCTTTTTACTTTGACCAATTTAGTTACAATAATTTTAAGGATTTGTCAATGTAATTCTTTCGACTAATTTTGACTAAAAATCGTTAACATGTTATGATTGTCACTAATATAGATAATTTTGCAATTATTTCATTAAATTTCTCCCCCTCCCTTTTATTTTTTTTACTTTTGTATATCCCTCCGCCAATTGCTGGCCTTGTGGATGAGATGAGGGCCACAATGCAAGACAACAAGGCAAGGTAAGGCGAGGTGACATGAGGTGAAGCGACATGAGGCGAGACACCCTTGCCTAGATCTAGTGAAGGTTGTGATGTCCACTAGATCTAGGCAAGTCTGGTGACCTCCACCGATCACAACGATGGTTGGTGGAGGAAAATTGGCAAAATAGAGAAAAAAAAAGTTGTAGGAATAAAAAGAAAAGGAAAAAAAAATTGATTACAAAAATGTCTACATCAGTGTCGGCTATATCAAGTGAGATGGTTGACGTCAACGTCATTAATTTTCGAGACTAAAATCGGCTGGTAATATTATATTGACATATAGTCAAAAGGTTTAGAAGTAAATTTGCCAAATTGAAAATTTTTGGAATAAATCAGCCACTATACGATAGATCTAGGATGTTTTGGACAATTATCCTATTTTACGTGTCATTCTTAGGGTGAGTTTGGGAACTATTTTTGGGGAAAGTCCTTGGGAAAATGCAAAGACCTTGGAGTTAAAGGTGTTTTTTAAAATGCAAATGTGTTTGGTAAATTATACTTTGAAAGCCCCTTTGTGAAGTACTTTGAACAAAATAGTGTTTGGGGAATTGCATTTACAAAGATCTTTGTGATAAAAAAAAAATTTGGCAAAAGAAAAATTAAAAAAAATTGACCGGCAAGGGCAGCAACCGCCGGCGACCTCCGGCGACCTCCGACTACCTCCGGCGACCTCGGATTTGAGGCGATGAGGTCGCGCGACGCCGTCGCGACCTCCGGCGACCCCAGATCTGGGGCGGCGAGGTCGCGCGACGCCGCCTCGACCTCAGGCGACCCCGGATCTGGGGCGGCGAGGTCGCGCGACGCCGCCTCGACCTCCGGCGACCTCGATCCGGGGCGTCGAAGTCGCGGGAGGACCTCGCCGCCCCAGATCTGGGTCGCGGCGGGGTCGCGACCTCGCCGCCCCCGGATCTGGGGCGGCGAGGTCGCGGGAGGTCGCACGGCGCCACCGCGACCCAGATCCGTGGGCGGCGAGGCGCGACCCAGATCTGGTCACCGCTCGAGCCTCCGGCACTAGATCTGGTCGCGACCAGACCTGCAACTAGGTGGGTCGCGCGGCGCCGGTGAGCTCCGTGCGGAGGTCGCGGTGCGGCAGGCGACGGTCGCCGGCGACCGCGTGCCTTTTGGCCACCAGAGCTGCGACTTGCGGAGGTCGCCCGAAGCTCCGACGAAGATTGCGTAGGTCGCGGCGTCTCTCTACGCCCGAAGAAGATGAATAGTGCTCGACAAGGGCACGCATCCGGAAAATCCAAAAATTCGTGAGGATAATTTTGGAAAAAAAAAAGTGTGAACAGTACGGGCGTGGCATGCCGAAAATGCCGAAAGCCCAAGGCAGGTCTCCCCCTGCCTTGGGCTTTCAGCCTTCAAAAGGCAAACTTTCAGCTAAGGATCTTTAGAAATTTTTTTCCCAAACGCCTGTTTTTAGCCCAAAGGGCTTTGGAAGCCCAAAGTTGCTTTGAAAAGCCGAATCCAAACGCAGTATTAATCTAGCTCACATGGCTTACACTTGAGAATGGTTGTTGAGATATTCCACGTTGTTTGACTGTGAGGTTTATATGTTTTTTGCATATGTGTGGTCTCCTTTTACCTATTAATTTAAATTTTTGGATTATCTAATAACATTAAATAGAATATGTGCCATTTCAATGAGTGATTGTGTGCTCTTTTATACATGTGACCTCCCTACATTTGGGTTAAATTTTCTAATAGTCAAGATGGAAAGAGCATTTGATATACACCCAAAACATTTCGTGTCCAAATCAATTATCTTGCTCATTTTAATTTTCTTACTTATTTTTCGCTTGCCTCACTTTCCCTCATTTTAATATTGAACTCTAGTACTTTCCTCCATCAAGTTTAATATAATCTATAGTACTTTTTTAATTGTTCGTTTATTTTCCGCACATTAGTTTATTGCGATCCACCAAAGCTCATTTTTTGTCCTTGATGCTGGAATTTGGGATTTCAGTGTACCTCTCATTCCGTATATAGTTATCTACTAATTGTGCAGCACATTTTAGGACAAGCATTTCTCATATTTTTTAAGTGTCAATCCTTGTGTTTATTATGATTTTAGCTTTTCGAAAATTGGAATCATTCCGACGGGCCGACAGAAGAGAGAAATGCTGTGTGTAGATACTAGTCAACAAAATCATCTAGGTATAGATTGTTTTTAATAACGAAAAGATTTCAATTCTTTTTTTTTTTACGAGATAAACTCGATTAAGATCAGGAAACCTATTTTCAAAGTCACTGATTTTCCACGAAATAGACAACTGCTGAGGCTTCTTGTTTTCCCAAACATCATGGTTCATTAAATTTCGAATTTACTCATTGCGAAACATTCAAAACCCTTCGATCGGATGTAATATATTTTTAAATATTTTTCTCAGTTTCAGCTTTTTTTCCTAAAAAAGAGATGAATCTTTCTGATCGATACAAGTACACAGGATGCGTCATTTTCTCCCTAAAAGACAGCCTGACATATTATCCAAAGAGCCATGGATTTTCACTTTTCGGATGGCCAAAATGCTAAGGTTCGTGTACGAGGTACCCATCCAATCAATCCTAAATTTATTTACAAATATCAATTCCGTCTCAAATTTTGTAATTTTATCAATTTAATTTTAAACATTTATGCGAAATTTTAATGTATTCATTCCGATAAATGCTTAGAACTAGAGAATACCATGTTAGTTGCAGAGATATATTATCTCACAATAGGCGAACCTTTGTTCAAATCTTTAAGGGACTACCTTTTAACTGTTAATTGCTCGGAAATTTGGATTAGAGCATAAGGATGCTCAAAGATGTCAAGATTCTCTAACTTAGTAGAACCGCATTTCTTAGATGATTCTACCAGACTGGAGAAGAAAATGTTTTGGAGAGATATGGAGAGAATTTGCATAAACACATATTTTACTTCAAGATACTCTGCCCCAAACATTACACCATCTTTATTTTTTTATAGGCATTAACAAGTTACAAAAAATAAAGACGAAGCTCACGGGTCTTGGAACACATAGAGGTTCCAGGATTCTCGGTTGGGAATTATTCTAGATGATATGAACAGTTACTGTAAACAGTAATTTCCCTAGCATATTGTTACGGTACTTTGTTACATTGACCTATGCTATAGTAACTTTTGTTATAGGTCTATCTACCATCTTGAGAGTCAGAGTCATAGTTTGAATCATCAAAATTATGTCTTGCCAGCTATTCCTCCTCATAGCGTTGTTCCATTCCAATATCAACAAGAGGACTTTCGGTATTATGAGAGGATCCCTTTTGTGAGATCAGGGTATTACACATACTTTGACTACTTGAAGCAGGTTTTTCTTCATTAATCCTAGAGGGTCTTGGAGTGTCAGCAGGCATGACTAGTTGGGGCTAGTTTATTGTTTAGGCATAATGGGAGATTGTGTTGGGATCCATTTCGAGAGATAAGGACAAAGGTCCTTGATCATAGGGATCTTGACAAAAAAAAAAACCTCCCCATGGGGCATAGAATGCATGAGCGTAGGATTCTTGAGAGGATTGTGCGGGATCATCCATGTCTACCATTTCTTGTTCTTGTGATGGAGGTGTCCTTACTTGATTCTATGCTTAATTGAATTCCTCAAGTGCTTGTCTGGCTTCAGAGATAAGACCATAGTGGTCCCATGGGATAGGTGTAAAGTAGTCTCATACTTGTGCGGGATCATCCATGTCTACCATTTCTTGTTCTTGTGATGGAGGTGTCCTTACTTGATTCTATGCTTAATTGAATTCCTCAAGTGCTTGTCTAGCTTCAGAGATAAGACCATAGTGGTCCCATGGGATAGGTGTAAAGTAGTCTCATACTTCTTCAAGAATGGTTTGATTTTCTTGGCATATGCTTTTTGCAGTTGTTTGTAGTTGTATTCGACAGATCCAACGTGGTTAGGAAATGATATGTAAATAGGGGCTTCTTGATGATGTGATAGAGGCTTATAGGTGGTGGTCTCTATTCCTTCCGGTGCATTGGTAAGAGTACTATTATGTCGCACAAAAGTCCATGGTCGGCCGAAAAACACAACTTTATGTGTTTTTGGTTTTGACTGGGGGAGTAGTTCTCAGTTCTTATAGAAAGAGGCATTTCCAATAAATAGGAGGATAAAACCAATTAAGCACAATCAAGAGGTTCTTGTCACTTTCACTCTCTTTATTATGCCGAAGCGCAATCAGTTTGTTTAACTTGACAATACATTTTCTAGTGAGAAATTCAATGGCTATTGAGTACTATTGGTTAAGTACTAAAACAATTATCGAAGCTGATCAAGGAAATCATCTTCTTTCTAGATTAATGGATAAATAAATGGGTACTTTGAATTTAATCTAAAAGGATAAATAATTAAGCCTCCATGGAATTTGAATAAATCTATATGGTGTTGCCACATGAGGTTATCAAGGTTTTTTTGTGAGGCCATCATTTTGAATCTATTCAATGATTTCATAAGGATATTCCAGGCTTGACCAATTTTGTAGCCTTTCAACTTGTACTTTTCTTTTCGATGAAAGGCATGCCTAAAAATGTACATGTTGATTTTTGATGGTGCATTTGGTCAGGAGAGAAAATTGGCAAGAACATTTTCTTTCTTACAATATGCTTGGTTTCAAAAGAATATTTTGAAAACCATTTAGCCTATCAAGTAGCTGAGAATGGGGAATCTACTTCTGTTTGAATTTAGTCATCTGGGGAAAAAAATGTCATATTTAATTCCACTAGGAAATTATGGCCAATAAAATGGCATTCAAACTTTTTATTCAATTTTTACTGTCAATGTTTTATTGAAAGTAGAATGATAATACATTTCAACTTGAGAAAAATTTTCACTCTTGTAAGCATAAATGTTTTGCTTACTTTCAATTTCTTGAAACAATATGGTTAACCAATATTCGTGACTAGCATCGGTCTAGAGGATTCTCTTCCTAGTTGATAGTATTTGCAATGGAGGAAGATTTTGCGTCACTTCTTTTAGTTCTGCAACCGCTTTGGTTTGAATTTTGCTTCAATGCGGATGATTTTAATTCCTATGTGCCAAATTTTCACACCCATCATGAATACTTAAAACCAAATAGAAATCAAATCACCAAAATCCTAAGTAAGATGCTAAAATGAGTTTGTAAAGTAGGGCCATTTGGTATTTTCAATGTAAAATTTTTCTTTGAGGTTAAATAATGATATTTGCAAAAACAGACGTAAGTTGTTATTAGATTAAAAAAAAAATGAGGTTTTTGTTTGTAGTTTCTTTTGTTTTATTCCTCCACTCTTCCCCTAGAATTTCAAAAGCTGCATTAATTTGGCTCTGAGTTCTTACTGCCTATATTTTCGCCGGAATACACGTGATATAGAAAGTTGAAGATTGACCCAAAATCTTATTTTCACATCCTTTAAAGATGAGGGTAGTGAATAATGTGGGAGCTTAAGATTTTTTTAAAAATGGGTCTAAATAGGTGATTGCCTTAATCTAATAGTATTCCCATTGCCCACTGACTGACTTCTTTCTTGTCCCTTTCTTTAAAAAAAAAAGCACTCTTAGCCTTACCTAGGAAAAACCACGATATAAAATGTATTAAAATCATGAAAATACATATAAAACCAACAAAACAAAAACATATGCAAAAGGGAGAAAACTTAGGAAGACAATTCAATATGCTAATGATGATCCTGAGACTATGATCCTGACTGGAAATATATATTTATATCCCTCAGGACATATTTTTGAGTTGGCTTGGGCACAAGGGTCCCATGAAATCCATGGGGCACTCTTTGAGGCAATGCGATTTATAGACTAGCTCACCTTCAAAATTCTTCCCATCAATTATGTGCACCTGCAAAAAGAAATAATAATGATAAAAAAAATAATGAATTATGACAAGTCACACCTATAATTACGTGCAAAGCTAGTAAATTGATTCACTTCTTTTCCCCCTCGGGGGGTTAAGGAGATTTATACTACTGTATAATACTGAGAGCTAAAAGTAATAACAATTCGATGTAAGCGTTCATTGGATTGGAAAAAAAGAAGAAGTAAATTTTTTAAAGAAAAAGTCGAGTACTAAAAATGAGCTAGGAATTTCAGAATATTCAAGAAACGGAGAAAGTCCTTGCACATTTATAGATTAAGGTTATGTTTGGTTAGATTTTCTATGTAAGGGGAGTTAAAAAGAATAGATACGTAAAACTCACTTGAGTGGCATGAGACTCTTCAATGTGGACAATGCGATTTTGGAGACTAGCTCACCTTCTCCTATTAATTTGGGAAAAAAAAGAAGAAGATTTATGATGATAAGTTACATATGGAGTTTCCAATGGATCATTGTCCTAAAACTATTCGAATCTTCATATACATGTAAATTTCTTTACGTATTAAACTTTTGAAGTTTTTTTTTTTTTTTTTTTCACAAGTACAAGCGAACGGCCTTTATTTTGTCAATGTGTATACATGGGCAGATTGTTCTGTGCCTAAAAATGCGGAGTTCCTTTTCCGTGCTAGCTTGGTAAATTTTAATAAGTGGAAGTAGATCCACAATAGATTGAATCTGGCTGCAATAATGCACAACAAACTTCGAAATTTCACTTGGACTAAACAAAATACCAAATCGATTTTATAAAATTCACAGTTCCAGGACGCCAAAAAGTTTTTTTACAGCATGATTTTATAGCTCAACAATATTCAGAATTAACCGAGCAACTCATATCAGACACAATCTTAGATTACAGTTTCACAAAGAAATTTTTCTCTGATTAAAAGAATCAAGGTTTGGAATTCTTACTAAGCACTTCAAAGAGATATTGATTCGGCATATTGAGATGTCCAATTGTTGAAGTTCTTGCCATTCATTTCCAGGTCTTCTCGTGATTAAGAATTGATTTTGGGAAATGTCCATCCTAGTTGAATTTTAGTCAATTCTCCTTGCCCAAACAAGGCCAAGATATTCATATGACTAGGATTAAGCATTTAAAACATCAACAACATTGGTTTGGCATGTTGAGATGTCCAATTGTTAAAGTTCTTGCCATTTGTTTCCGGTTCTTCTTGTTGATTAAGCATTGATTTTTGGGAAATGTCCATTTTGGTTGAGTTTTAGTCAATTTTCGCACCCCAAACAAGACCATGATATTCATATGACTGGGATTAAGCATTTTTTTTTTCGGTCGGTGGATTGAGCATTTAAAACATTAAAGATTTTGATTCAGTGTGTTGAGATGTCCAATAGTTGAAGTTCTTCCCATTTGTTTACGGATCTTCTTGTTGATTAGGGATTGATTTTTGTGAAATGTCCATTTTGGTGGAGTTCTAGTCAATTCACCTTCCCCAAACAAGACTGCGATATTTATATGACTAGGATTAAAAATTTAAAACATCAACGATGATGAGTCGGCATGTTGAGATGCCCAATTGTTAAAGTTCTTGCCATTAGTTTCCGGGTCTTCTTGTTGATTAAGCATTGATTGTCGAGAAATGTCCAATTTGGTTGAGTTTTAGTCAATTCTCCTTCCCCAAACAAGACCTCGATATTCATATGACTATGCTTAAGCATTTGAAACATCAACTGATGTCTTCTTGACTCATTGCTGAATTTGCTCTTGATGCTGATTGGTAACCACTAATTGTTCTGATTATGCACTGCACACGTCCTTCTTCGAAACTGCCTATTACTAGATTAAAGCAAATTGGCACGCAACAATCATTTCTGAGAAACTTATCTGCATCAAAACATAAAATATATTGCTTCAATTTCATGAGGCAGATGACGGCATTGAGCTGATATTCCTTCATCAATTAGATTAGGGGTAATTTATTGTGGTAATTTCTTGCACCATCTGCAGATTTTGCAAATTCATATGTAAAACGTGCTTGGTGGTATCATTAAAGAAATGTCAAGTGAGCGCTGTAACTAGTACAAGGGATTAGTTAACAATGGGCGTGCAAGTGATAATCTTCACTTTGATCTATCTTTGCCGGTTTTTCAGGCGGTTCTGTTTAAAATCCTGATTTAGAAGGGAGAATCTGATGACAAAATAATCACGAGAAGTGGTTCAAAGCTACAAGTAATATCATGGTCCTACTCCGCGTATGCTCATCAGTGCAACAACCTCCACCATATGCAAGCTATCAAGAGGAGAGGAACACGAAGAATTAAGATCATCCTATTAAAAGAGAATCCTTCAAGCCAACTTTTCCCGCAACTCCTACGTTTAGATGGTCAAATGATATGCTCTTAAAGGAACTGCAAGAATTAGACACACAGACTGATCGGATATGCCCAAGCTGACCATATCTCCATCCCAGCTTCTGTATAAATAGACGCTCCCGTTAGTCGCCAAACACAAATCTCACCATTTCCAATAATACTCGAATCCGCATTCTAGAATAACACCACCAATGGCTTTCGCTCATCTCCTCTGCCTAATTGTCTTGCTTTCCAGTGTGCAGTTCTGTCTTGCCAATGGCCAATCATCTCCAACTCGATCACAGAGCAGTGACTTACAAACCTACATTGTCCACGTGACTCCCCCTGACGGCCAGCGCCTTTCTGAGTTGAAGGATCTCGAATCCTGGTATTACTCGTTTTTGCCCACAGATTCTACCACCTCAAGGAACGAGAGGCGCCTGCTTTACTCTTACCTGAATGTGATGACCGGCTTTGCAGCAAGGCTGACTCCTGATGAAGTCGCCACAATGCAGGATAAGCCTGGATTTGTGGCAGCTCACCCTGAGCAAATATATAGCCTCCAGACAACACACAGCCCCCAGTTTTTGGGCTTGCCACTGAATCAGGGATCTTCCAATAGTTCCACCATGGGAAAAGGAATAATCATTGGAATCATGGATACTGGTGTAACCCCGACCATCCTTCATTCAGCGGAGATGGAATGCCGCCCCCGCCAGCCAAATGGAAAGGGAGGTGTGACTTCAAGCCTTCCCAATGTAATAACAAGTTAATAGGTGCCAAGACCTTCGACAGCTCGGCTAAGAAAAATGTGACCATGCCTCCGACTGACGATGTCGGACATGGCACTCACACGGCCAGCACTGCAGCTGGCGCTTCTGTGCAACAAGCCAATACGCTCAGGATGGCTGAAGGCACGGCAGGTGGCATGGTGTTGGAGAAATCTTTCCAGAATATTTTGAAGCTGACAAAACGTTTCCATCAGTCTAAGTCTGGATGTTCGGAGACCGACAGTTTAAAGTCTGAAGACTTTGTATTCTCGAGACTCAAGATCCAAGACCCAAGACTCAAGACTCAAGACTTAAGACTCAAGACTCAAGACTTAAGTCCTGTTCTCACCGATGTCTTTCTAATCCAAAGGACGAAGGAAATCCAAAGCCGAGGTCTATGGTTGAGGATTCGATCCTATCCTCGGAAAAGATTCTTTGGTTGGATAATTATTTCGGATTCTTTAATTCTTATCTAAGATCGATTGAAGATCCGATGGTCGACGAAGTAATCTTGGAATGTTCTATTCTTGGAAACCGAGATCCCGATTGTATGGGCGAACAGATTGATGGGCTATCATCGATTCCTTAAATAGCTCGGATGATCTTCTTGATTGATTCCGTCCAACGGGTAGATTGGAGGAATTCCTTTGGTAAGTGCCAACGGCTATGATGGCATGAAGGAGTATAAAAGGAAGACGTTCTAGTTGTTTTAAGTGTGTGATTGATAGAAAAATTCCAGTAGTCCGAAGATCCTTGATTATTACTTGAGACTCGTTTGAGCGAAATCGTATACAGAGAGCGTTTGTACTTGGCGAGACCTTGAGTGAGTGTGGTAGATCATCTACACCTAGAATTCAAGGAAGATCAACACCGTAACAGCTCTTTGATTATAGTGGAATCCAGCCAATCGGCTCGCTGCGTAAGAGTGGACGTAGGCTTGAATCAAGCCGAACCACTATAAACCGAGTGTTCAATTCTCTCTTTCCCTTACTCGCCTCTCGATTGATATTCAATTATTGCAAATTGTTTAATTGTCTAAAGTATTGTGCAATCTTCAAGAAAAGTCGTTGTATACCTATTCACCCCCCTCTAGGTACTCATACTAGCAATATCAATTGGTATCAGAGCCCGTGTTCTCACTTTGTTTGAAGTGTTTTACTTCAGAGTAAAAGATCCATGGCTAGTATGCTAGCACCGGGGCTGATGGAAGGGCAAAGCAATACCAGACCTCCCTACTTCGATGGAAAGGATTACAACATCTGGAAGAACAAGATGAAAGCTTTCCTTCGATCAAAGGATCCTCCTGAATGGGACGTTGTGGAAAGAGGAATCACTCCTGCTGCTGCATCAATCTCGAAAGAGGGAAAGACACTATTGAAACCAGCGGAATGTCTCAGAAGAGATAAACAAGAGACAAGCACTCGATGCAAAAGCAATTTACTCCTTATATTGTGCTTTATCTCCAACTGAATATAATAGAATATCTTCTTGTGTTACAGCAAAAGAAGTATGGGATAGATTACACATCACCTATGAAGGGACAGATCGAGTGAAGGAGACCAGAATTAACATTCTCCTTGGTCAATATGAAGCCTTCAAAATGAAACCAGAGAATCTATAACCGACATGTTTAGTCGTTTTACAGATATTGTCAATGGTCTTGAGAACCAAGGACAAAAATTTCTGATCCCATGAAGGTGAACAAGCTTCTGCGTGGACTCTCCAAGGATTGGAATCATATAAAGACTTCAATAAGAGAGACGCAAAGAATCATGCCATTATCTGTAGACGAGCTGATTGGAACTCTTCAGTCTTACGAAGTGGAACGAATTAATGAAGACGAAGATCCAAGAGGTAAGAAATCTATTGCACTAAAATCAAATGACGATTCTGATGATGCAGATTCTGAAGATGATATGGATGATGAGGAGCTCGCTCTCATGATAAGAAGATTCAGAAAACTGAATAGAAAAGGCGAAGGTTCATCCTAAAAACAAAGTTTTCGGAGACAGCAGACTAAGTCTTGATGATGAGGAACCAAACAAAGATGTAGTTTGCTTCGAATGTAAAAAGAAGGGACACATCGACCCAACTGTCCTCTTCCGAAAAGAAAAGAGGAAAAGCCGAGAAGTTTCGAAAGGCTCTCAAAGCCGAAACCCGGAGTGATACGAATGTGAAGAGAGTGATAATGAATATGCCAACATATGTTTGATGGCAAACTCGGACTCGGACTCGTATTCTGGATCGACTCATCAGAGTGAATTCGAGGTAAGTAATTTTAAAATTCCTGTCAAAGTCTCTAAATATATTAGTGAACCGTGTTTCGCCTTAAGACTTCTCTCAAAAGAATTTCCGAGCTTAAAAAGGAAAATTCAAATCTGAAACAAAAGGAAGTTATTTTAGAAGAAAAAGTTAAAAGTCTAGACCTAAATGTTTCTGCTCTTAAAGAAAAAGAAGATGATCTTTTGAAAGAAAATATTTTCTTAAAAACAGACTTATCAAATATTTCAAAGAAGTTTTCGATAGGATCCGAAAAGCTTGAAAAGTGCTTTCAGTTCAAAGACCCTATTTCAATAAGTCTGGGTTAGGCATGACAGCGGAAACAATTCCCTTGATTGACTTTCCTAAAGTTAAAGAAAGAATTAAGAAGAGACCTTCAAGAGAAGCTTACAAAAATCATTTCAAGAAAGTTTTCGTAAAGTCTGTTGGTCGAAATGCTCTAAGGTGTTCAAAGTGTAATGTCTAGATCATTTTGAAAAAGACTGTCCTATGGTTTGGAAACCTGTTAAGAAAGCATGGCCCAATAATACTTATCCTACTAACTCCAAAGGACCCAAGAAAATTTGGGTACCAAAGAAAGCTTGAGACTTTCACTTGAATGCAGTCTCCGTCAAGAGAAAGATAAAATGGTATCTTGACAGCGGATGCTCAAGACACATGACAGAGACTCAAAGTGCTTCATAAAGCTTGTTCAAGTAAACGGCGGAAATGTTTCATTTGGAGGAAACGGTAAAGGAAGCATCGTGGGGTTTGGAACTGTGAAAATTGGAAATCTCACAATAAGCAATGTTTCTCTAGTAGAAGGACTCAACTATAACCTTCTCAAAGATTAGCCAATTGTGTGATACCGGTTTCAAGATCTCCTTTCAAGAAGGAATTTGCTATGGAATTAGTAAAGATTCTACTGAGTCTTTCATGGGTCGAAGACATGGAAACATCTACCTCTTAGACATGAAATTGAATAAATCTCAATGTCTAATTTCAATCCAAGATGAAGCAAGCATATGGCACGAAAGCTTGGCCATGTCAATATGAAGCAATTAGCCAAAATCTCATCAAAGCAGCTTGTTCGAGGACTACCCAAATTGCCATACCAAAAGTCTGACTCATGCACTCCATGCATTCTGGGAAAGCAGGTAAGAAATTCATTTAAGCAAACAAATCATGTCTCTACTAATCATGTACTGCAGTTGCTTCATATGGATCTCTTCGGACCAACAAGAACCCGAGCATTGGAGGTAAGAAGTATTGTCTAGTAATTGTAGACGATTACTCTCGCTTTACCTGGGTATATTTTCTAGCAAGTAAGTCGAAACCTTTTCGTACTTTGAGAAATTTGCTAAAAAGGTTCAAAATGAAAAAGGATGTGCTATTTCAAGTATAAGAACAGATCATGGAGGTGAATTTGAAAATCAAGATTTCACAAAATTGTGTGATGAATCTGGTTTTAAACATGTATTCTCCTCTCCATACACTCCTCAGCAAAATGGAGTTGTGGAAAGAAAGAATAGATCTCTTCAAGAAATGGCTAGAACACTTTTAATTGAAAGCAAAATTTCTTCACGGTTTTGGGCTGAAGTCATTTCAACAGCATGCTATATCATCAATAGAGTCTTCCTAAGACCTATTCTTGAGAAAACCCCTTATGAACTATTCAAAGGTAAGAAACCTATTGTTTCATACTTTCATGTGTTTGGTTGCAAATGCTTTATTTTGAAAAATGCAAGTGATCGAGTTGGTAAGTTTGAAGAAAGATCCGATGAAGGCATCTTCCTTGGATATTCTACATCAAGCAAAGCCTACAGAGTCTATAACAAGAAAAGCCAGTCTCGTGGAAGAATCAATGAATGTCAAATTCCAAGACTCGCGCAAGATGAATCCAGCCGACTCAATATGAAGAGTCTGAAGTCACTCTAGACCTTCCAAAGTCTTCAACTCAAGAAGCATCTCCGACTGGAAGTTCAACATCAAGAAGCTCATGAAGATTCAAATAAAGAAAGAGATCATCAATCAAGCAAATCAACCAAGAATCGGAAACACAAATCCAGTCATCCTAAAGATCTCATAATTGGCGAAATCAATGAAGGAATCCGCACTGATCAAAAAGACGTGAAGAGTCTAGTGCTGTTGCTCTCATTTGGAAATTGAACCAAAAAGCATAGAAGAAGCTTTATCTGATGAAAGCTGGATTGAAGCTATGCAAGAAGAGCTCAGACAGTTCAACATTAACGATGTCTGGGAATTGACATCTAAACCAAAAGGTAAAACTGTTATTGGAGCTAAATGGGTGTTCAGAAACAAGATGAACGAAGAAGGAAAAGTCGTACGCAATAAAGCAAGACTCGTGGCCAAGGGATACACGCAAGAAGAAGGAATAGACTATGACGAGACTTACGCACCGCTGCAAGGTTAGAAGCTATTCGTCTATTACTTGCGTTTGCTTGTTACAAAAATTTCAGGTTATTCCAAATGGACGTCAAAAGTGCTTTCCCGAATGGATTTATCCAAGAGGAAGTTTATGTGGAACAACCGCCTGGATTTGAAGACCCAAAGAAGCCGACTCGCCTTCGGGGACTGAAAAGGCTCGTATGGTCTAAAGCAAGCACCTCGAGCTTGGTACGACGGACTAAGTAAGTTCTTATTACAGAACGGATTTGTCAAAGGTAAAGTAGATACTACTCTTTCATCAAAAAGGAAAACAAAAGTTTCTTACTCGTTCAAATATATGTTGATGACATTATTTTTGGATCTTCTAATGAAAATCTTTGCAAGAAATTTTCTAAGTCTATGCAGGACGAATTTGAAATGAGTATGATGGGAGAATTAACATTCTTTCTTGGACTTCAAATAAAGCAATTGAAGGAAGGAACTTTTATCTTCCAAGAAAAATATGCTAATGATCTTGTCAAAAGATTTGGATTGGAAAGGTGCAAAAAGACCGACATACCAATGTCATGTTCTCAGAAGATAGACAAGGGTGAAGAAGGGAAGAAAGTAGATCAAAAGCTGTACAGGAGCATGATCGGTTCACTTCTTTATCTTACTGCTTCTAGACCTGATATTTTGTTGAGTGTTTGCGTCTGTGCTAGGTTTCAATCAGACCCTAGAGAATCACATCTCATTGCCGTAAAACGTATTATCAAATACGTTGCCTCATCTTCAAGCATCGGTCTTTGGTATCCAAAGAGGGGAGACTTTAATCTTCTAGGATACTCAGATGCAGATCTGGCCGGTTGCAGAGTCGATAGAAAGAGCACTTCTGGAACTTGTCAACTGCTTGGAAACAGGACAGTGTCTTGGTTCTCAAGGAAGCAAAGCACTGTAGCTCTCTCAACGACGTGCGCGAGTATGTAGCTCTTGGAAGCTGCTGTTCGCAAATTCTATGGATAAAGCAACAGCTGCAAGACTTTGGCATTGAAGACTCATGCACGTAAATCGATGTGACAACACCAGCGCGATCAATCTCACCAAAAATCCAATTCTTCATTCAAGAGCAAAGCATATTGAGATTCGTCATCACTTCATTAGAGATCATATTCAAAATGGAGAAATCTCGATTCAATTTGTTGATTCGAAGAGTCAACTAGCGATATATTCACAAAGCCTTTGGAGAAAAATCAATTCGACTTTATTCGCTCAAGACTCAACATTTTGAAGCTTGAAGAAGTTAAAGTCTAGAGACTCACCAACTCTAAGACTCTGAACTCTCAGACTTTGAATCATGAGACTCAATCATTCTTGGCTAAAGACTGTAAGTTGCTATTTTATCTCGAAAAGGTACGTTCTTTCACTCGATATAATTTGTGTGCAATTTTGAAAACTTGTCTTCTTTAAGGAATTAATTTTGGCAGTTATTGATTTTGAAAAGAAGTGTTCGTACACTTTCCTTGTACCGATTAAACTTCTCTTTTCAAATCCGAGGTATATATATATACGCCTTTCTTCGCCCAATTTTCAAAACCCTAAAAAGCACTCTCCTCCCGATACTGTTTCTATTTCTTGTTCATCGTCGAGAAAGTGGTCATTTTTCTTGGGAAAAGCAAGTGAAGGAATCTTCCAATAGACAAAGAAAGATGTCGTCTTCGAGGAAATCATCAAGAATAGCAAGCGGGGGACCACGAAGAATGGACAAGGGACCGACTCACTTCGATCTTACTCAAGAAGAAGACTTATCAAGTCAGCGACAAAGTCCGATTCGCTCTCCTCCACGTCATTCATCGTCTCCCGCCCCACAAGGTGGAAGTCAACATCTGGAAGAAGATATAATCGAGGATGCCGACCCAAGAAGAGTCCAAAAACCCTCTCGTTATCTATAAACTTTATCGTGCGTTGAAAAGCACCAGGTACTTCATTAAAGTATATAGATGATTTCCTTAAGGACAAAAATTATGGGAATGAGTATCTTTTTCGGAAAATGGAGGATTTGGGTATAGCTCCTCAAGGAAGGGCAGAGGAGGCTCGAGCAAACATTCCCAAAGTGATCCTCGTATGCCAGACAAAATCTGATTGACGGGAACGATGATGACAAAATGTTCCTTGAATTTAAACCTAGACTGGGTGTGGCAGCAAAGGTGAAAGGAAATCGGATGGATTTGTTTAAATCCAAGGATCAGGAAAAAGCGTATTTCAGCTGTTGAAAAGAGGGGTGATAAACCCTAGAAGTGTCGATTTTGACTTCCTGGACACCATCAACGTGAACTTAAGAGAAAAGTTGAATTTGCTTCAACTTGAGACTTTTTGCTCTGACTCTACGGACGGGTATGCTCAACTGACCGCTTATTTCTATTCAAATCTTAGCTTTTTGGATGCGAATAGAATTTCATTCAGTGTTCGAGACCAAGTCTACATGGTAGATGTGAATATGTTGGCGGACATAGTTGGAGTTGAACGCGGACGTTATCTTCCAATCAAAGTCTCATCTGCTCGAACCGCTCTGGATCTTGTCAAAGATAGGGACGTAGAGAAGAAAATTACCTATTCCAGATGAATGCCATCAACATTGTGCTTCATAAGATTGTGATCAATCGTCTAAGACCGAAGTCTACATCAAAGACTTCTGTGTCTCTTCCTGAAGCAAAATTGATGTATGCGATCAACTCAGGACGGAAGTTTTCTCTCCCGC
Organism: Eucalyptus caleyi; assembly: GCA_014182885.2. Lineage (NCBI taxonomy): Eukaryota > Viridiplantae > Streptophyta > Magnoliopsida > Myrtales > Myrtaceae > Eucalyptus > Eucalyptus caleyi. The sequence goes on from CM024468.2 coordinate 43,249,343, forward strand.
ACACTATTCTCTTCCATATGTACAGAGCAGTGTCAAAAGACAAAGGACAATTGCCTTATCCTGGTCTGGTGACCAAGATCTTCAGACATCTGAACATTGATCTGCCACATACATTTTGTGTTCGACCGTGTGATAAGATGGTGGTAGGGTTGAAAATGTTAATGAAGATGCGTCTGCAAGAACTCTCCAAGGCAATGGAGAAATTCAAAGTGAAATCTCCAAATCCACCGCTTCAAAAGGAAAGGAAAGGAGGCCATTGGTGCCCCATCGAAGAAGAAGAAAAGAACTCTCATCCTTGAGGATGAAGATGAAGATGATGAAGATCCTACTATCCAAGCGCTGACAAGAACAAGACGTTCTGTGTCTCATCCGACAGTACTTCAGCAGAGCAGAGAAGAAGAAAAGCAGAACAGAGAAGAGGAAGAACAGAGAGAGAAGGAGAAAGAAGTTGAAGAAGAAGAAGAAGGAGAACAAGAAACGTCTGCTGACAAATCTGAGAGAAGGAAATGAAGAGCATGATCATCACTCTTCCCCTATCGATGTCCTTGAGATAGGGGGAGTTAGGGAGCAAGAGAGGTCTACACCTCATGCTGCTGTCAGTGAAGATCTAAGACAATCTCCAGAAGACCCAGAAGAAGTTCAGGTCTCTCAATTGCCTGAAGAAGGTGATGCATCGATTCCAAATCTGCCAGACCATACGTAAGCGCCATCGTCTCGAATACACACCATCCGAGAAAGCCAATGCCAAGTACACGACGGATGATTCTGCAGATTTTCGTAGCATCATGAATATTCTTCTGAAATGCGTAGCGATATATATTCGGACTGTGAAATCCAAGCTTTGAAGAATGCTGGACAAAAATCTTCAGTCTCGGAGGATAAATTCAAAGACCTTGCTCTGCAACTTCAAGCCAATGCCAAGGGAGAAGAGGTCGCTCATCTGAGAGAAGATCTGAAGAAGCTCGAAGGAGTAGTCCACCCATTGGGGATTTCCAGATCGTGCGCATTCCCAAGCAGACATGACTCCTTTCTCACCCTTTTCAATGCTGACAAAAAGGGGGAGAACCAATTTGAACCATCATATCTTTTAACCATCATATCTTTTAAAAACTTTGATTTTTTTTGTGGTTATGTTTATTTTTGAGTATGACTTGAGAACTTGAACTTGGGTGTGAATTTGACTGAATTGACTGTGGATTGTGATGCTTGACTAGTTGCATTTATTCAAGTGTTGTTATATGGTGTTTCTCATGAAAGTCTAACCAATTTTCTGTGGATGCGAGTCTGGTTGCTTTATTAATCTTTATGAGTTAGCCATATTGCTTGAGAAATGTTTTTGCAGGTCAAAGTTGTTCAAATCTACAAGAAAGTTTTGTCACCATCAAAAAGGGGGAGATTGTTGGAGAAATCTTTCCAGAATATTTTGAAGCCGACAAAACGTTTCCATCGCCTAAGTCCGGATGTTCGGAGACCGACGCTTTAAAGTCTGAAGACTTTGTATTCTCGAGACTCAAGATCCAAGACCCAAGACTCAAGACTCAAGACTTAAGACTCAAGACTCAAGACTTAAGTCTGTTCTCACTGACAGTCTTTCTAATCCAAAGACGAAGGAAATCCAAAGCCGAGGTCTATGGTTGAGGATTCGATCCTATCCCCGGAAAAGATTCTTTGGTTGGATAATTATTTCGGATTCTTTAATTCTTATCTAAGATCGATTGAAGATCCGATGGTCGACGAAGTAATCTTGGAATGTTCTATTCTTGGAAACCGAGATCCTGATTGTATGGGCGAACAGGATTGATGGGCTATCATCAGATTCCTTAAATAGCTCGGATGATCTTCTTGATTGATTCCGTCCAACGGGTAGATTGGAGGAATTCCTTTGGTAAGTGCCAACGGCTATGATGGCATGAAGGAGTATAAAAGGAAGACGTTCTAGTTGTTTTAAGTGTGTGATTGATAGAAAAATTCCAGAGTCTGAAGATCCTTGATTATTACTTGAGACTGTTTGAGCGAAATCGTATACAGAGAGCGTTTGTACTTGGCGAGACCTTGAGTGAGTGTGGTAGATCATCTACACCTAGAATTCAAGGAAGATCAACACTGTAACAGCTCTTTGATTATAGTGGAATCCAGCCAATCGGCTGTCAGTGCAGAAGAGTGGACGTAGGCTTGAATCAAGCCGAACCACTATAAACCGAGTGTTCAATTCTCTCTTTCCCTTACTCAGTCTCTCGATTGATATTCAATTATTGCAAATTGTTTAATTGTCTAAAGTATTGTGCAATCTTCAAGAAAAGTCGTTGTATACCTATTCACCCCCCTCTAGGTACTCATACTAGCAATATCACATGGCTCCATATGCTCACTTGGCGATCTATAAAGTGTGCTTTACGACATCTTGTTTTCTGGGCGACATACTTGCTGGACTCGATGCAGCCCTCGCAGATGGCGTTGACGTAATCTCCATCTCGATTGGTGGTGGCTCTGCTCCATTTTATATGGATGGCATCGCGGTAGCCACTTTTGCAGCCGTTCAGAGAGGTATCTTCGTGAGCTGCTCTGCTGGGAATTCCGGTCCTTTGTCAGAGTCGCTATCGAACGAGGCTCCATGGATTCTCACTGTCGGGGCGAGCACCATCGATAGAAACATTGTCTCCAATGTAAAACTCGGAAATGCAGCGGAATATGAAGGTGAGACAATATATCAACCCTCCTTCCCTTCAACTTTACTGCCACTTGTGTATCCTGGAATCGATGGCACGGAAGGGTCCATATACTGTGTCCCCGGACAATTAAAAAGCAGTCAAATAGAAGGGAAGATTGTCTTGTGTGAAAGAGGGTTCGTCGGCCGGTATTTCAAAGCGATTGAGGTGAAAAGAGCCGGTGGGGTCGGTATGATTATGATGAACCAAGAAATCGATGGATTCAGTACCTTGGCCGATGCTTATGTCCTCCCTGCGTCTCATGTTAGCTACTTCGCTGGTAACAAGATCAAAGCCTACATCAATGCGACTAGAACTCCTACTGCTACCATCATGTTCAAAGGAACTGTGTTTGGAAACCCGACCGCTCCTGCACTCACTTCTTTCTCTTCGAGAGGCCCGAGCTTGGTTAGCCCGGGAATTCTAAAGCCAGACATTATTGGTCCTGGCGTGAACATATTAGCAGCATGGCCGTTTCCCATCAGAAATGACACAAAAGCAAAGTATTACTTCAATATAATTTCTGGCACTTCCATGTCTTGCCCCCACCTCAGTGGCATCGCGGCTTTGATAAAGGGCATTCATCCAGACTGGTCTCCAGCAGCAATCAAATCAGCTATCATGACGACAGCTAAGCAACTGAACATCAAGCAAGACCCAATCTTGGACGAAAGGCTTCAACCTGCAGATGTCTTTGCCATCGGAGCAGGCCATGTCGATCCTGTAAAGGCCATCGACCCAGGATTCATTTATGACATTCATCCTGACGATTACATTCCTTATCTCTGTGGTCTGGGATACACCGACAAGCAGGTGGCTACAATTGTTCACAAACCAGTCAAATGTTCGGGAGTATCTAGCATTCCCGAGGGAGAGCTGAACTACCCCTCATTTTCGGTCACCCTCGGACCTCCACAGACTTTTACTAGGACTGTGACTAATGTTGGGACAGACTATTCGCCTTATGTTGTCACGGTCGTTCCTCCACAGGGTGTGCATGTCACCGTGAAGCCTAACAAACTCACCTTCTCAAAATTGAACCAGAAAGCAACGTATTCAATCACACTCAGCCGTGCCAATTCCACTCAGGATGTTGCCAAATTCACCCAAGGATTTCTGAGGTGGGATTCCAAGAAGTACTCTGTCAGGAGTCCAATTTCGGTTAAGTTCAATTAAGAAGCAGTTGTGAGCAGAAATAAAGTGATAATTAGCTTTATGGCCGGTACTTTCGTCTGACCGCGGTCCTGTGATTATAAAGAACGTGGATATGTTGTCTAATTTCCCTTTGTCTGTGTAAAAATTAATGGAAACGGATTTCTTACATTACTACTACTTATTAGTGTACTACAAGAAAAGCATAATATTGTCTTCATCTGGACCTAAAAGCGATGTCTACTCAGATAGTTTCGTGTTGATCATCTACATTATCTATCTCTTACATCTAGTAGAGACTCTAGCCCAGTGAGACGATGAAGAAGATAACGGACTCTACGCTCCAACTAGGAATGTTATTCACAATAAATAGGACCATCCTCTCGGTGGAAATTGGGTATTATTTGAGTCTTCAGTTTTGATAAAAAAATTGATGGCTTCTTCTCAGCAGTTCTTCTAATTGTCCAGTCTCTACCGGTCGTAGTTCATTCTCTATCACCATGATATACCTTCAAATTTGGTAAGTGGGGGAAAGCAACGATGACTGCTGCTGAATCAATCATCAATGGGTACTGATGTGGACTATCTAGCTAATGTTTGCACTTTAAATTGGCAATTTTTTTTATCATGGTTATCTGTTCTTGCTAGCAACTTTGCATGATCAAACAAGAGGACAGAATAGTTTACAGCAAAAGAACTTGATAGAGCTATAAGAAAAGAGTTCTTTTCTTAACTCAACTGTAGATTCTAGAAGTTTTGGCCTTCATCCAGTGGCTGGCGAACCTCGTTGGCCATGATGAAACCACCATCTATTATTAGACGAGGCATATTTAATATAACACATGACGAGATCATGCAAGAAACCCGTAGGATTCTCATATACTAGATCATGTTAATGAATGACTATATCCATTAAGAGGCACCCCAAATGCTCGCTTGCGCATGATGCGTGTGAGCAGAAACGGGCTTGGACAAAAATTGCAGACAAATTTGACGGTGACCGCTCTCTCTCACATCTCAATTTCTCCTTTTAATTTCCTTTTTCCCTTCAAATAAGATAAATACCTATCAAGTATCCTCAACTTGACCAAAATATTTGAAAAGGTACACTTGGGGAGTGTCACGTCATAAAGTTCACTTATAACTCAACATAACCTTTTGAGATGGAAAGTTAAATAGGAATTGGATAATTTGTCACAAATATACTACACTGAGCAATTTGAATTTAATTTGAGACATCATATATACTTGTCAACGAGGTAATATCAAAAGTCTCTCTCTCTAATTTCAATTTGATGATGTCCGCATCATCAAATTGTTGCTAGAAATCAATGCCATACTTAATCTAGAAAGGACGAGTTCCTTTCTTTTTCATGTTGAGAGCGCCAAAATCGCTTGTATATATTTTCGCCACGAGAAACAAAAAACAGAACCTTGATATCTACGATGAAAATTGAAGCCAAAGACGAAGATTAAATTACTAGAGAGAGAGAGAGAGAGAGAGAGAGAGAGAGAGAGAGAGAGAGAGAGAGCTTTTTACGACACCGAAACATATCATTCGCTACAAAAAGATCATGTTTACACTGATGAGACTGTTAAGCTATTGTAAAATAACTCATTGGGGACATATAGTAATTTTATAATTCTCAGATATTCAAAAACAGCAAAAATTTGAGGGAAAAGAATTAAAATAGAAAAGAGAGAGAGAAAGAGACAATAGACCATCTTCATCGAATTTGCCCGTCTAAAAAAAGACACCCAGCTGTCGTTTGTCGACGCGGATGGATTTTAACTGACTTCGGTTTAAATTAATCTCTATCTTGCGGAGACATTAGCAAAAAGGGACAGGAGAGAAAAACAGATAGTGGAATCTTAGACATTTTGGGTCATGACCGACTTGGTTATTTAATATTCGCAAGAGGACGAAATATTGGCGGACGAACTCCATTTTGTAACTCCTGAAAAAAAAATCTATTTGTTTAGTACATTTTAATAACATCAATGTTATTCGATGGAAGAAGTTTCAGAGAGATTAAAGGAGCTATTTATATACGGTTTCATCTTACGAAAAAAATCTATCTAAACTTGCCCATATCCACCGTAACATTGTTTGCAAGATAAATATACAATATTCACAAGATATCGAGATGTTTTGTCTTGATAATGTTGTGAAATATTGATAAAAAGAGTTTCTTAGATTCCAATCTCAAAATGATAATATTCTTCATAGTTCTTGTCCTGAAACTTACCAACAAAATGGTCAAGCAGGCCGTAAACGTAGGCATACCTAGACATTATATGCACTCTTCAAATTTTAGCCTTTTGTCTAGAACAACTCCAAGACAACAACCACCCACCTGGGTGGCGTTAGGGGTGTGCAACTGGACCGGGTTTACCCGGTTCCCGGTCCGGCCCACCCGGAAAACAGGGTCGGGAACCGGTTCCCAAAACTCAGACCCTGTTTAAACCGGTCTAGGAACCGGTTCTGAGGGATTACCCACCCGGGAACCGGATCGACCGGACCGCTTTGGGAACCGGTTTTTACGCTAGCAAAACCCTAATTTTATTTCTGTCTTTACCCACAGACGCAGAGAACCAGAGACTTTCTTGAGCTCCTCTCCTGAAATCGCGAAGCCGACGTCGCCTCTACTGCTCTCGTCGCACCCCTCACGCTCGCACCACCGCCGTCGTTCCCCTCCCGGAATCGCGAAGCTGCTGACCCCCGCCAAGCTCGCACCCGAGCGTCGACGCTGCCTCTGTTCGACAGATCTACTCCGAGCCTACTCCGAGCCTACTCCTGAGCGACGCCCTTACCGCCGACAGCCCAGCTCCGCCACGCCGAGCACTCTACCGCTCCGCTAGGCCGAGCACTCCGCCGCCGAGGTCGCCCTCAACTCCCTCTCCTCCCGTGGCCCTTCTCACTCCCTCGCCGCTTGTATCCTGGTGAGCTCCCCCGACCACCCCTGCTTCTTTCTTTCTTTTTTTTCTCTTTCTTTTTTTTTTTTTGGTTTGGCGAAAACGCCGTAGCTCAAGTTTCTATTTCTCGACTCCATCGCTTCGATAAGAGATTTCGAGGGATCGGGGCTTGTGATTGGTGGTCAATGCCGTGCATTTCAGCGGCTCGTTGCCGTTGGGTTTTGCTATTAAGAGTAGCTGTCGATCAGCTTATCTTTTGTTCCGTCCGATTGCTCTAGAATCTAGAACATAAAATTGGTATTGATTTGTGGATTCAATTTTCTCTTCGCTCGTGCGTTGCCATTAATATTATCTGTACTTACATTAATGTTCTGTTCCTTTGTTTGTACCTGAAGCCAAGTTATGATATTGGCAAAATGTCTTTGTTACTCCTTCAGTATTCCAGTGATGGATCTTAGAAGGCAGATACTTTGGTAGGCTATAACTACTTGATGGGAGTGAAGGAGTGATTGTAAAGTGTATTGAATTGACCTTGTCTGTTCCTAGCTGTACATGACTGTGGCGACCTCACTGATTTAGTGGTTCATTGACTAGATATTGCTTTAGTGTGAGGGAATCTTTGTTGTTTAATATAAGGTAAACTCATTAAGGCTGTCAGATGCTCTAGTGAGAAGTCGTGATTGTATGATGTAGTGCATGTTATAATGGGTAAAAATATGCGGATGGAAACTTTAAGAAAAGACCTTGGGTTTGATGGGTTTCCATTTTAGTGGTAGGTGTTTTTACTGTCTTTGTTGCAGCCGAGTCTTACTTCCATTTGGCATTGGATAGCTCTTAAATATCTCTTTCGGAGATGACTTTTCTTTGTGATATGTATCATTCTAGACCAGGAACATTGTTCATTTAACCATTTGTTTAGCTTGCTTGTCATGAAAATGAAGGTAAGGTTTTGATGCAGTGTTTTATCTGTTCATAACCTTTAGACGACAAAACTCTTGGTGGTAAACCTTGAGAGTTGTAGTCGTGCAATCGTCCAAAGTTGGGCGATTATAAGATAAAAGTGTGAAATACATTATAAACTCTAAGACAAAGCAAGACATTCCAAGAAAAAATTTACTAAGATAAAAGTGTGAAATACATTATAAATCTAAAAATAAGTAGAAGGAGAAACCTAAGGCTTGGAATCATGCACTAGTTTTAACTGTTGTAAGTATGGGTTCCAAAAATGTTTGGACCATCTTGAGATTGGAGGCTTCATTTCAGTTGAAATGGGTGCAATCTCTTCCTTGACATTTGTACTTTATAACTTGACATATATGAGGTGCTTTTTAGAGTTTATTTGGATACTGTTGTGTTTGTTCGATGTCGTTGATGCATTGTTCGTGATAACTTTTAGACATAAAAGTGTGAAATACATTATAAATCCAACTGCGAATGACTTCTTGGGATGAATGAATTACTTTCTATCTCCAAAGTTATGTTGAGAGATTTGATTTATTATGAAAACTAATATGTTTTTGTGGAATCCTAATGTTATATATATATATTTCAGTTTTCAGTCAATGGATCAAGACAAAGACATATCAATGGAAGTAGAGGGACATGATGAAATGAGTCCACTCATGGAATTGCCATTCCATGGAGCTGATGAAGTGGAATCTGTAACCATGGGCACGACAAACAATGTGAGGGTACCTAACTCTCATACTGCTTTGGGTAAAAAACGAGCTAATCAATCAGATTATTGGGATCATTTTTCGAGAATTATAGATGAGAAAACACAGAAAACAGTTAAAGTGAAGTGCATTCATGGTGGGATGGATTATGTGTATAATGTTGATCATGGAACCTCTACCATGTGGAAGCACTTGAGAAAGTGCAAAAAGTATCCCTGCACAGATAAAAAGCAAATGTTGTTTGCATCACGTGACAAAAGTGTAGTTGGCGAGGTTGAAGAAAATACTACTAGTGATAGTATCTTAACGATATGGAAGTTTGATCAAGAACGTTGTAGGCATATGCTTGCTCGAATGATTATTATTGATGAGCAGCCATTTTCCATGATTAAGCGTGTTGGTTTTCGGGATTTTGTTACTGAATTGCAACATCTTTTCCATCATCTTTCACGATTTACAATGGCAAGAGATTGTATGAAGTTATATCTGAGTGAAATGACTTGTTTGAAAGCTTACTTTGGTAAGCTTAAATCTAGGATTGCACTCACAACGGATATGTGGAGTTCCATTCAAAACTTGAACTATTTATGTCTTACTGCACATTATATTGATGAAAATTGGCAGTTGCAAAAAAGAATAATCAATTTTGTGATGATGCATAATCACAAGGGTAAGGAGATTGGTAAAATGGTAGGGAAATGCATTTATGATTGGGGAATAGAAAGGAAGGTGTCCACAATAACGGTGGATAATGCAAGTTCAAATGATGTGGCCGTTAGTTATTTGAAAGAAAAATTTTCAGAAGAAGGATTTTTGATTTTGAATGGTGATGCTTTACACATGAGATGCACTGCTCATATACTTAACTTGATAGTAAGAGACGGATTGAATGAGGTGCGTGATTCTATTGCATGCATCCAAAACATGGTTAGGTATGTGAGGAGTTCTCCGGCTAGAGCTAAGACATTCAAAGGTTGCATTGAGATTGAGAGGATTGCATATAATGGTTCGGTCTGTCTTGATGTTGCCACTAGATGGAACTCCACTTACATGATGTTAGACATTGCCATAAAGTTCAAGAAAGCTTTTAAAAGAATGGAAGAAGAAGATTTATATTTCTTAAGGGAAATTGACAATGATTCTCCTGAAGATAAAGATTGGGAAAATGCCATCATTTTTTCTAAATTTCTGAGACGGTTTTATGATGCAACCAAAAGGATGTTGAGTAGTTCATATGTTACTTCAAATCATTATTTTGAGGAGATAGCTAAGTTATACAAGTATTTGAATAATACGGCGAATTCTTTACACCCAAAGCTTCAAGCTATGGGTTTAAAAATGAAAGATAAGTTTGACAAGTATTATGGGAATTTGGATAAAGTTAATATGATGGCATTAATTGCGGTTGCATTGAATCCTACAAAGAAGTTGAATTATGTAAAGTTCTGTTTTGAACAAATCTATGATGATGAAGCAAAAATTGATGAGATGCATGATAAAGTAAAGGACGCCTTGGAGAATTTGTATAAATCTTATGAGCGATCTTTTGTTGGCTCTTCTAGTAAAGGAAAATTTGGTGATTCAAGTATGAGTAACAGTAGTAGTGCTTCTAATGTTGATATTGATGACAATGATTGTGAATTCGATGCTTGGCACAAAAGCTTTCTCCATGCGAAGAAAAAAGTGTTGGATGAAAACAAATATGAGCTTGATCGGTATCTTGAAGCTGAAAGTGAAGATATCCTTAATATTGATCTTTTGATGTGGTGGAAGACTACTAGGTCAAAGTATGAAATCGTATCTTTGATGGCTCGAGATATTTTATCTATTCCCGTGACTACCGTTGCTTCAGAGTCGGCTTTCAATACATCGGGACGTGTACTTGATGGCTTTCAAAGTTCTTTGACTCCTAGAGTGGTGAAAGGTTTATTTGTACTCAAGATTGGTTGAGAGCTGTTTGCGTGCCAATTAATGTTGAAGAGTGCATCGAGAACGCGGAACAATTTGAGGCGGGTAAGTTATATATGTTTCTTTGTATCTTGTAATTCATTTGCATAACTATCTATTAAGTGCATGCCTTATTTAATCTCTCTTTTTTCTTTTTTCTTTTTTTTTTTTTATAGATTTGGATTGTCTTACCAAGGACATTATCATTGGAAAATAAACTTCATTTTGTCGAAACTCCAATTTTGTGGTAAGTAAATAGACTTTATTAAATCCTAGAGCATGGATTTTTGTTGATTTTTCTTTATATATGAATTTTAGGTTTTTGTCAGAGATTTTGTACCACGTGGAACGCAAGGCCGAAGTAGGAGAAGAAGATCGAGCATATGAAGGACAAGGTTGATATGTGATCAGCCAAAATTGTATTACAACTAGTTACTGGAATATGAGAAACTCGATGTATCTTATGGGATATGTGGATGCGAGATGGTCGAATTATATACTTGGTTGTTTTCTTCAAGGGGAGTCCAAATTTTATACATGTTCCCAATGAGTTTGGTCGAAGGATATGCTTGGTCCGGCCTTTTTGTTTCAGCAGATAACTCATTTTGACTTACTTTTTTAAGGTTAATTTTTATGCAAAACAGGTTCCAATATAAATAGGGTCAACCCTGTTCCCGGACCGGGAAAACAGGGTGGGCCGGGAACAGGGTCCAATGAAAACAGGGTAGGGAACAGAGTCCAAAAAAGGAGAACCAGTTATAACAGGGTAAGGAACATGGTCCAGGTCTAGACCCTATCCACCCTGGACCCGCTCACCCTTAGGTGGCGTTGCTTGCTTTGGGCCCTCTCCCCCTCACAAAGGGGAGGGGTTCGAATCCCCAGTGCGTAGCAGGGTGACTTAATCGCTAACATGAGTGTGGTGGCCAACTTGCGTCAGCCCCAGGTTTTTCCCGCCGGTTGTCGGCTTTCGGGGTTTCCTAGGTCACCAAAAAAAAAAAAAAAAAAAAAAAACTCCAAGACAGACAAGGTAGTGCAATATGCTTTCAAAGTAGTAAATCGAATCTTATCAGGCAACAACTCCAAGACAACTTCCTAATGACAAGATAAAGAATATTTTTGGATAAGTGAAGTGTCGCGACTTAATTTTCGAGTGCACCACCTAAAACTAGGTTAATGGATTACTAAGTTTTTAAACTTAACTCGGGCTCTCCCAAGCCCATACCAATTCGCGACTTAAGTCTAAATTTTTAAATATGCAAAAGGTTATTATCTAGGAGTCGCCACTAATCGGTTTATGGTAGGTCGATTAGACACCTAAATAAAATAAATGGAGATTTATTTTACTTTTACGAATCATAAACTAAAGGTACGGAGATTTGATTACACTAGATTTTTCTAATGCCCTTTCGGTACCATTTCTTTTTTAATTTTCAAAAATATTTTTGCAGGCAGCTTGGATTTATTTTAAGCTAAATCATTATCATGCAAATGTGGTGACCACACGGATGCTCATCCATTATTAAAACATTCAAATAAATAAATTGCATCACACAAAGCAAGCAATCATTTTTTTTTTTGGATTTTCTTAAAAATTAGAATTCTTTTATAAAATGCATTTTAAAACTAAATGACTTAATCTTATTAATGTGCAAATTCTAATTAAATGGGCCTATTATGCAAACTAGTTATTATGCACCTTATGACCTAACTTTACTAATAAATTCTAATTAAATGATCATATTATGCGAACTAATCAACGTGCACCTAGATTTTTGTATTTTTTTTTATTGAAATTCAGAATTAATAAAAACCCTAATTAAACTATCTAAAAAGGATAATTTTCTAATTTATTCTAAGGATTAATTTGACTTAACCCTATTCTATCTTAGAAAACTATTTTTAAAGAAAAATGGGATAAGTAAAATGTACGAACATTATCTAAAAAAAAATTTAGGTCCAACCTTAACATACTTCTAAAAATGCAATCCTAAAAATGTAATCCTAAAAGATTTCTAATTTACTAAACCTACATGTCTGATTTACTAAACCTATATGCTCATGCAGAATTTTGATTTTTTTGATTTTCAGTTTTTTTTTAAAAGATAAATAATTATTAAATCTAAACTATCAACAAAATAAATGATTAAAATAATCGAAAAAATAACTCGTTGTCTCACAAGTCAAATTAACGATTATCCTAACTCTAATTATCATGACAAAGAGATCAAAATAATTAAAAATCTGATCCGAAGTCTTACGGATCAAATTAATAATTATAATGATTTAACAATTAAAATTCTACCAAAAAGCCCAAAAATTAATATAATTAAAAAATAATCTGATGTCTCTCGGATTAAATTAATAATTACAATAATTCCGGACAAAATCCTAGCGAAATAATGCCTACAAGATTTATGAAATGAAAATTGACATCCATTGTTCCAATTTAAATAACTAAACTAAAAATAAAAATAAAATAAAGTAAATAAATGAAAAATAAAGATAAAACTAAACCACCTAAGGGGGACTGAGGAGGATGGCAGCGCGATGGGAGTAGGCGTGGGCGAGCGGGTCGCAGGTGATGGGGCGCGGGCTGAGGCGCGGCGGCGAAGCTGCGGACGTCGCTGGTGTAGGTGCGAGTGAGGCGGCGAGAGCAGCGATGCCAGTGAACAGTGGCGTCGTGGGCTGCTGCAAGGGCTCGGAGGCGCGGTGATCAACTCGGGCTGCTGGCGGAGGGCGGTGCTGCTGGTGCTCGGGCAAGGGCCGGTGGGCTATGGTTCGGAGCTGAGTCGTTGACCAGCAAGGGGCAGCAGTAGGCGGGTGTGTCGGCAACTATTGGGTTCGCCGGAAGGAGGCTCGGAGGTGGTGTTGCAGCTGTCGATCAAGGAGCAGAGGCTTGCTCGCGTCGGCGTGGTGCGGTCGTCGGGCGAGCGGTGCCGGGCGATCAGCGGCAACGAACAGGCTGTTGCTGGTGCTCGCGGGTTGCGGTAGCAAAGAGTGCAGTGGCGTCGCGTGGGCTGAGGGGGATCACAGCGGTAGGCTTCGGCTGCAAGGGGGCTCGCGGGTGCTGCAAGTCGCAGGTTGCTGCGCGGCGGTGCTTGCGGGTGCTGGTGCGTGGAGTAGTGACACAGCAGCAGCGGTGAACGGGTAGAGGTGGCGTGGCGCTGGCGTCGGCAGAGGCGCGTTCGGAGCGGGGCTTAGGTAGTTGGCAGAGGTGCGGCGGAGGCCGGCGTCGGGATGGTCAGCAGCAGGTTGCGGGCGTAGAGATGCGGCGGTGGGCGTCGGAGGCGTGCGGTGGCGGCGTCGAGGGGTTGTTGCGTCCGTGGCAAAGCGCAGCGACAATGCTCACGGTGGCGCAGCGGCGAGCGGGCTTCGGGGGGGGGGGGGTTCGATCAATGGTGGCCGACGTAGGCATTGGCGCATGGGGTGAACTAGCAGCAACGGCGGAGGCGAGCTCGTGAAGAAGAAGACCGATTTTCTTCTTTTTCTATTTTTTTTCTCTCCTCTCACGTCCCCTCACGTCTCTCCTCCCGCTACTCTCCCGACTTTTTCTTTCCTCTGTATTTGTCGAAGAGAAAGGAGAAGCTGGCCTTTTCGGTGACAAGGGGTTTCCTTTCTTTTTTTTTCTTGCACGAATTCCCTCTTTGCACCAATTCTCTCAATTTTTCGAAAATCATCCCCATTTTCATTTTTTCCTTTTTATTTGTTCAAAATGCAATTGTATTTTTCCAAAATTAGGTGTCAATAGCTGCCCCTCTTTGAAGGTGAGCTCGTAGAGGTTGCCTTCAAAGACAAGTTGAGACCTAAATGTTAATCATGTACATGTACTGAGTGACTTTTTTTTTTGAAAAATGAATCCCATTTGGAAATGAAATTTATATGATGCATGGAAATGCTAATGCAAATGACAAAGTAACTTACATGGAATTACTTACCTTCGAGGATGGTAGAGTAACTCAAGATAGATTGGTGTTGCATGCCCAGGACTTGTACCACTCTACGGTCGCCTAGTATAGTAACATGACTTCGTAAAGTGATTGCTTTCCCAGGACCCGTACCATTCTACGGTCGCCTAGTATGACATTGTTTGGTTATGTTTAGGACTCGTACCATTCTACGGTCACCTGAATTGAGGTTGTCTAGGACTTGTACCATTCTACGGTCACCTAAACGAGGATCTGTTTTCTAGGACCTGTATCATTCTACGGTCACCTGAACTGAGGTTGTCTAGGACCCGTACCATTCTACGGTCGCCTTGACAAAAAAAATGATTTTTCAAGACCCGTACCATTCTACGGTCACCTAAATTGAGGTTGTCTAGAACCCGTACCATTCTACGGTCGCCTGAACTGAGGTTGTCTAGGACCCGTACCATTCTACGGTCGCCTAAACGGGGATTTATTTTCCAGGACCCATACCATTCTACGGTCGCCTGAATGCTGTTTAGGACCTGTACCATTCTACGGTCGCCTGATGAATATGGGAAAATTCTTTGAGGGGGAACTCTATCGAGTGCCGGTGCTTGAAAGGGAATACCTGTATAATGACAAGTATTTAAGATATGGATAGAGATATACTTACCCGATGACATCTCTGTTCCTTAGGGATGCGCTTCCTGCAAAACACAATTGTAGGAAAAGCAATATGCATTCACAAACATGCATTAATTCAAATGAGATTCATGCATGATGATTTCTATCAATCTTGCATCGCCTAAAAGAATATTCCAATCTGAACACATGAGTGTCATGGATGTGTCAAATAAGAGATCTTTTGGTCTGAAAGGACTTTTCTCTCATCCTTATTAAAAGGGTTGTTTCATCCTGACATTTGATGCAGGATTTTGACAATCACTCTATCTCACTGTCATCATGCTAAACAAGGTTTTGTGCAATCTCGCAAGTGGTATGACCCTATCAATCTGAGAGGTCTTTAACAGGGATCGTAATGTGGGCCTGGTCAACGGCTTAACAAAAGGGACTCTTTGAGTCGAGGCTTTTGAAAGAATGAGTGACATTTTGTAATCATTTCGGGGTTTACAAGTCAAGAACCTTGCAAAATGAGAAAGAAATAATCTTGCTCGCACTTCTTCGAGTGATGCTTAAAACATGTGAACCCCTAGGTTAATTCAAGTGCCATAATCTAAGGAGACTTTTGCAAGGGACGTGATGTAGGCTTGGCTCATGGGTTGAGAAATGAAAGGATTATTAGGCTCAAAAAAGTGTTTAGGAGGGTTAAAGTTGGTGATCATCTTGACATTTCCGCCACTTTCCTTCTCCATTGTCCAAGATTTTTTATCACAACTCCATTGATTGCAACAGCATTTGAGAGTTTTTTTTTTTTTTTTTTGGGGTATCACCTTGTTGGGGATACAACTCAAGTGTTTGATTTTTCTTTTTGGGCATTGGCCTTGCTTTTACTAGGCACACTGCTTTTTCATGTCTCTATTTTACACTTCTCTTTGGACTTACACAGTTTTCTTTTATGAGCATTTTAGACCATGCTACTTGAATGATTGTCTTTCATCTTGCCATAGTGTGGGGGATGATCACCAACTAGGTTTGACATGAAATGAATTTATAGGCTCAAAAGTGCGTAGGATAAAGAAAGAACTACTCTTCGTCATCCTAAGGCACTTGAATTACCGCGTAAGTTGCAGTGCAAAAGTGATGCTCTAAGATTGATGCAAGTGTGAGCAAATAGATTCCTACCATTCATTTTAAATTTGCCCCAGTATGGGATGATCATTGACAGGGGTAATTTTAAAAGAATCTCCATAAGTGTATGGGCCCAAAGGGGTTGAGCAATGGATCACCTGTAGTGTTTGGGATAGAGAAATGAATGCCTCTCATCACCTTGGTTGACGTACCCTTTGCGAGATAGCCCTCTTCCTTGCGGGCATGGAATTTTTCACACAACTCACTAGGGGTTAGTGTATGAAACAGTGTATGGAACAAGGCTTGCCTTTCATTATTCCAAAGTATCCCATTTGACACATTCAATTTATCTCACACAATTCATCAAGGGAGAAAAATGCAAGATTTGCAATAAATTTGAACAATTGAACTCATTGAAGTAATTTGTTCATCATTGAAATGCTTGCAGTTCAAAACATGACATGGTAAATTCTATCATGGGTAATATTTCTTGACAGCATCTGAATTAACAAGAGTGGAAAACTTACGACCATCCATTTCTGCCAATATCAAGGCATCGGCAGGAAGTATATTCTTTACCACATATGGGCCGCTGTAGTTTGGAGCAAACTTGCCTCCAGGATCCGGAAAGATCGGTAACATCTTCCTTAGGATTAGGTCATTTACCTCGAAATGCCTTGGCCGCACCTTCCGGTTGAAAGATTTGGCTACTCTCTGTTGATATGCTTGGCCATGGCAGAGAGCTTTCAATCTTTTCTCGTTGATCAAGTTCAACTGCTCGAATCTTTATTATGACCATTCCGCCTCAGACAACTCCACTTGGGATAAAACCCTCAGAGAAGGAATCTCCACTTCTACAGGTAGAACTGCCTTCATGCCGTACACCAAAGCAAACGGGGTTGCCCTAGTGGAAGTGCGGATCGATGTCCGGTACGCCATTAGTACGAAGGGTAGCCTGTCATGCCAATCTCAATAATTCACGACTGTCTTAGCCAAAATCTTCTTAATGTTCTTATTGGCCGCTTCAGCAGCCCCATTCATTTGAGGGTGGTAAGGAGACAAATTCAGATGCTTGATTTTGAACTCTCCGAACAACTCATCAACAAGTTTGTTGTTCAAATTGGTCCCATTATCAGTGATGATTGCTTTAGGGACACCATAGCGAGCAATTATGTTACGTTTGACAAACTTCACAACATTACAAACAGTGACACTTGCAAAGGATGTAGCTTCGATCTATTTGGAGAAATAGTCTATCGCCACCAAAATGAATCGATGTCCATTTGAAGCCTTGGGACTAATTGGGCCAATCACATCAATACCCCACGTCAAGAAAGGCCATGGCTCGGAAAATTGATGTAGCTCAGTTGGAGGAACATTTATCTTATTTCCATGAATCTGGCAGTGGTGACAACTCTGAACATGCCGGATGCAGTCACTTTCCAGTGTGAGCCAGTAGTAGCCTAACCTCATAATTTTCTTCGCTAACATATGTCCATTCATATGGGGGCCACATACTCCCTCGTGCACTTCTTGCATGATTTGATTGGCTTCGACTGCATCTATACATCGCAACAAGACAGAATCGTAAGATCTCTTATACAAATTCTCACTATTGATAAAAAATTTTGAAGCCATCTTCATGATATACTTCCTATCAACTTGAGTGCTTCATTTGGGAAATTCCTGTTTTTTAATGTAATTCATGATATCGTAATACCATGGTTTTCCATCAGGTTCTTCAGTCACAATCATACAATAAGCTAGCTTCGGCAAAACTTCTATTTTCAGAGGTTCAACCTCCAACCCATTAGTGACTTGCAGCATAGAGGACAACGTCACAAGTGCATATGCAAATTGATTATGAGATTTCGGCAAGTATTGAAACGAAACTTCCTCAAATTCTTTCACCAGATTTTCTAAATACTTGTGGTATGGGAGTAACTTGGCATCCTTGGTCTTCTATTCTCCCATGGTCTGCAGTATGATTAGTGCGGAATCTCTGAACACTTTTAACTTTAGCCACACTCATCTCAATTGCGGCTTGAAGCCCGAAAATGCAAGCTTCATACTCGGCCACATTGTTAGTGCACGGAAATATCAATTTTGCAGCTACCGGATGGTGTTGTCCATTTGGAGATATCAGAATTGCTCCAGTACCCGAATCGGATAGGTTTACAGCTCCATCAAAGAACATCTTCCATGAGTCTTCATTTACACTCAAGACATGGTCAGCAAGGAAACTTTCATCATCATTAGGGACTCCTGAATTTTCGGCCAATAGATTAGTGATCGGTCGGCCCTTAACCGACTTTTGTGGCATGAATTGCACATCAAATTCGGAAATCAAGATTTGCCATTTGGCTAACTTACCCATCAAAGCTGGCCGATCAAGTAAGTACTTGATAGGGTCGTTCTCAGTCACGAGGAATGTCTGATAATATAGTGTGTATTGTCGCAACCTATGCAACACCTACACCAATGCCACACAAGTCTTTTCAACCTCAGAATACTTCAACTCTGATATAGTGAACTTCTTGCTGAGGTAATAAATGGCCCGTTCTTTTCTGTCAACAGGATTTTCTTGAGCCAACATTGCACCCAATGACTCACTATGAATAGTGAGGTAGAGAATCAAAGGATGCCCCGGTGAGGGTGGGACAAGAACTGGTGGATTCATCAAGTACTGCTTCAGCTTGTTGAACGCTTCTCGACACTCATCATCCCAGTTGACTTGTGCATTCTTCTTTAGAAGCTTGAAGAATGGTTTGGCAATTTTAGAGAGTTGAGAAATGAACCTCGCTATGTAATTCAACCTCCTTCAAAGGCTCTGGACTTCTTTCACCGTTGACGGAGGTTACAATTCACATATGGCCTTAGCCTTGGAAGGGTCGATCTCAATCCCTTTACTGCTCACAATAAATCCAAGTAATTTATCGGATGTTGCTCCAAACACACCTTTATCGGGATTTAGACGAAGCTTGAACTCACGAAGTCGATCGAACAACTTCTTCAATGTTTTGATGTGGCTTCTTCCTGGTCGGGTCTTTGCAATCATATCATCAACATAGACTTCAATCTCTTGGTGCATCATGTCATGAAATAATGCGACCATGGCTCTCTGGTAGGTTGCCCCTGCATTCTTGAGTCCAAAGGGCATGACCTTATAATGAAAGGTTCCCCACGGGGTAATAAATGCAGTCTTCTCATTGTCTTCCTCCTTCATCCTTATCTGATTGTATCCAGAAAAACTATCCATAAATGAGAATAGTTCAAAGCCGGCAGTACTATCCACAAGGACATCTATGTGTGGTAATGGGAAATTATCCTTTGGACTAGCCTTGTTCAGATCCCGATAGTCAACATAAACTCGAACTCGATCGTCCTTCTTCATCACCGGCACAATATTAGCCACCCATTCAGGGTACTGTGAGACTTCAATAAATCCCACATTCAAAAGCTTCATCACCTCTTCCTCTATCTTCTTTAAGAGTTCAGACTTAGTCCTTCGCAGCACTTGCTTCTTAGGTGGCACATCTGGATTAGTAGGTAGGTAATGCTCCATGATTGACGGGTCTAGTCCAAGCATGTTAGCGTAGGTCCATGCAAAAATGTCTTGATATTCCTTCAGTAATTGAATTAGGCGCTCAACCTCATCTTTGGGGAGACTCGCCCCAATTTTCACCTCTTTGGCTTCTTCAATGTCACTCAAATTAATAGTGACGGTCTGCTCAGATGTGAGAGCCTTAGTTTTTTCATGTTGTTCCCAACTATATTGCACTTCAATGGAGTCTTTGATCGAGTCTTCAGGATCATCATCATTAGCACTTGTTGCAATGGATTGGACCATTTCCACACATTTGCATGCCATAGGATTGTTCCTGAAACATGAGGTAGATAAATTAGAAAGACAAACAGAGTAATCAGCATCTTTGCTTTTTTTTTTTTTTTGTGTTTTTTTATTATTTTTAAAAAAATTCTTTGGCAAAAACATTTTTTTGAAACATTTTGACATGAGGAAGCATGATGAAGCCTAGGCCTCAGAGTTCTCCTTGGATTTTTCTTTTCTTTTATCGATTGGATATCATCATCGGGCTGGTTTGGTGTACCTCATCACGCCCTCAAAATAAAATTTGTAATTTCATTGAAATTCATCAATCGATTACATTTATTGAATGAAAAAAATGCAACACTCAATCAATAAAAGAAGAAATTGAAAACATCATTCAGAAAATAATAAAAATTCCCACGCTGGGGAATGTGCAAAAGCAATAAAAGAGTTACTCTTGTGGGCCAAGGCCCATCTCTTCAGGAAGTCCTTCATTAATGGCTCCTATAATGAGGTTGTCGAATAAGCTTGCAACTCCTTCCAGCTCATCATCAGAGTTCTTTGCTTTCGGGGGTGTCGGATCATCCATGCCATCCCATCCATCTGGGACTATCTCACTAGGATCAATGTAGTAGCTAGGAGGGGTTGAATACTTTACCAGGTAATCAAACTTGCCACTAGGCTGCCCCAGAGTGTATCATTTCCGCTTCATCATGCATCATTCTTGGAGGACCAGGGAATGTCTCGTGAATGTTTGGGGGTAGTGGATTTTGTCTCCCTCGCCCTTGGTCAAGTGGCGAGCTCTGCCTTTCTTGTCTTCGTCCTTCAGAACTTCCCCCACCTCATCCATGGTACCCTAAACTAGCAGAACGGGACCTCTGAGCGGCTTCAATGGGGCTTCGAATACCCTGACCATTTCTCCCAAGACCATTGCCAGGGACGAAACCATTCCCAACCATTACTCTTCCCACCATGAGAGTAGCATCTGATACTTCAGGGGTAGGTGGTGATGAACCCCGAGAAGCATGTATGGTGGACACCAATTCGAATGAGTGGTAACTTGATTTAAACTAGGAATCCGGCTCTACATAGGGGATAGCCGTCTCATGATAGATCTGGTGGTCTTCCTCACCATACACGATGACCAACTTCTTTTCAATCACAAATTTCAAAGCTTGATGTAGACTTGAAGGTACTGCTCCAGCAGTGTGTATCCAGGGACGACCTAGCAGGAAATTGAATACAGTAGGGATGTCCAGCACTTGGAAGGGAATGTTGAAGACGACCGGCCCTATTTGGACGTCGAGATGGATTTCCTCGATCACCTCCTTTTTTTGTTCCATCAAAAGCTTGCACCGAAGTCTTCGCAGCATGTATCTTAGATGGGTCTACCTTAAGGCGGTGAAGAGTGGCCAACGGACAAATGTTTAGAGCGGACCCATTATCGATGAGCGCTCAGGACACATGAGAAGACTTGTGCTTAATGGATATGTAGAGTGCTTTGTTATGTCCCCTACCTTCGAGAGGGAATTCCTCATCAGAGAAGGCAATCAAATCCTTGAGAATGACTGATCCCATGAATTCTTCTAGCTTGTCTGCTTCCATGGTCTCTGGCACACGAATTTCATTCAACACCTTCATTAGTAACTTTTGATGCACATGGGACGTCATCAAGAGCTCAAGTAGGGAGATCTGAGCAGGCATCTTTTGTAGTTGGTCAACCACGTTATACTCGCTTGCTTTGATTACGGCCAGAAACTCCTTAGCCTCTTCATTGGTTACCGGCTTTGCAGGTTGAGTACTGGCTTGACCATAGGTCCGTCTAGACCTTGTAACAAGGTCTACATCTAGGTCATAGGACCAAGGCACTACCTTATCATTGACATACTCATACGGTTGAGGCACCTTTATCACTATCTCTTCGTCAGATGCATCCTTTAATGGGGGCATGTCTATAAGCGAAGGATCAACTTCTTTCTTGTCAGCATCAAGTGTAGCCTACTCCTCCTCCCAATCGATGATGAGGTGGGAGATAGTAGAAACTATGCAGTTATGATCAGCATACACAATGATGCCATCATCCACCATTTTGGCAACTCTTTCTCTCATCACCGATAAAGGGACATCTTCCTGACCTCGGTAATACTCGGCTCTCACTAGCCCATTGTAGGCATCTGCCACGTGCACCTTTGAGTTCCTGATCCGTCCGACTTCAGGTTCCAGGATAGCATTCACTGTACCCTCATGCTCTGGTAACGGATTTTTTTGAACGTTTGGCCGAGCAATCTGAAATGAAAAAGGCCTTTGTATCTAGGAGATTCTGGATCTTGTGCTTGAGGGTGAAACATTCATCAGTTGAATGCCCCAGTTCACCGTTATGAAGTCACAATTCTTCGTCGGGTCATAACCACGAATGCCTTCACGGTTAGGGCGCTTTGGTTCACTAGTAAGCAAACTCTTCTTTCGGAGGACTGTCAGCATTTGGGATGGAGACCCAGGGAGAGGGGAGAACTGTCTTCTATTATTCGCTTGGGCGAGTGATTGATGGCCAGCGAGTTGTTGCTGTCTTGGGTTCACCTGTATAGCCGAGGCATGTTTGGCACTTTCTTGGTTATAAGCCACGCTCACATCCACGGCCGCTTTCTTCTCCTTCTTGGCAGAGAACCTTTTAGTAGATGGCTCAAAAAACCATCATTCCTTTATCCCCATCTTAATCCGTTCTCCTACAGGAATAAGCTAATTGAAGCTCTCGACATACGTA
The DNA here is from genome assembly GCA_014182885.2 of Eucalyptus caleyi. Classification (NCBI taxonomy): domain Eukaryota; kingdom Viridiplantae; phylum Streptophyta; class Magnoliopsida; order Myrtales; family Myrtaceae; genus Eucalyptus; species Eucalyptus caleyi. The sequence continues at coordinate 43,271,986 of CM024468.2, forward strand.
CTAACCATTCGATTATGGAACTCAGATGGAAGGGTCTTCACGAACAACTTCATCAACTCCTTGTTGGTAGGCTCAAGAGTAATTTGAGTCGCCAGGTTTCTCCATCTCACATCATATTCTTTGAATGACTCACTCCTTTTCTTTTCTATCTACTCCAGGTCTTCTCGGGATGGCGCGATGTCCATGTTGAACTTGTACTATTTGAGGAATGCGTCCGCTACTTCGTTCCAGGTTTCGAGGAGGTTTACGTTCTTCATCACGTACCAGTTTAGTGCGGACCTGGTCAAACTCGCAGGAAACGATTGGATCATAAGGGGGTCATTTTTGACTTGTTGGGCCATGCGCACGTGGTACATCTGCAAATGAGATTTCGGACAAGACGTCCCATCATACTTTTAGAATTCCGGAATTTTGAACTTGCTCAGCATTTTGACCTTCTTATAGACCGAGAGGTTGAACAGGAGTGAGCTTTGAGACTCCTGCATCTATCTCACTTTCTCTTCCAGCTTTGCAACGCGCTCATCCTGATCTGTCTTAGGAATACTGTCAAGCTTGGCCTTTCCAACAAGGACCATGTCATCTTCCAACTCAGGCATTTCGTCATCACTCATTTGGGCTCTGTTTGCTGGCCTCGAAGCTACAATTTCGGGGAGAGCGGGTGCAGGATTTGGATTCACCCAGAGGGATTGAAGTTGAGCTGTTATAAGCTGCATAGAGACAGCTAGCTGTTGGAGTTGCTCTTCCATGGAGGACATGTGATCGCGCACCTTGTTTTGGTCAGCCATTTTAGCCTTTGACCGTGTAATAACAGGCGAGCACGGTGGATCCGTTGTTACCTAAGAAAAAGAGGTAATGTAAGAACTAATGAAAAGATAGAAAATGGCTCATGACAACGGTCTAATCGCCTGATTTTTATTCAAAATTCACTAGAAACATTAAAACAAACAATGAACTAAGAATTGAAATTCAAGTCCCTAAACATTGAACTAAAAATTGAATTGAAAATCGAAATCAAGCTCCCTAGACATTGGACTAAGAATCAAAATTCAAAAGATCTCATTTTATATGCTTTTGGGATTCCAATGTCTTGCGAAGTTTCTTATTTTCAGCTTCAATCATTTCCACTTTTCGCTTAAGATGCTCAATTTGTGCTCGCTAAGTGGGCTTCTCAGTCACATCAGGGACCACTGGACGTAAGGCCGTAGGAATCCGGTGTTGTTGAATGTAGAATGCCGACGCATGGTGGACTTCCTCTTCCCCTTTCAGTCTTTTAGGCACCAAAATCTTCTCTGGGTGGCATGCATTCCAAGCGGCAATGATCATCTGGATTTCGTTGAAGTAGTTACAGTCTGTTCGAATAAAACGAACTTGGAACATCTCTGTCTTGAGTGGTGGAGGAACTTCCTGAAGAGCTTTGTATTGGCGGGCTACCCTATATGGGTAATAAGAAGTCGCACCAGAAAGACCCAGCAACAGGATTGGCTCATCATGCTTGTGTGAGAAATGAGCCTCCTCAACTCGGAACCATTTAGTATGCCATAGGAATGCCTTAGGATTAGGATTTTTCAAAATATTAATCTAACGAGCGTACTGTTTATTTGGAGAAAAATGCTCTAAGACCGCAAATTTTTGTATGGGGTGCCTATAATCGTCAATCTTAAATTGTTTCATAAGGTGCCCAAATCCTCTTTTATGGGAGAAAAACCATATTTGCAAAAGTTTAGGGAGGGCACGCATGATCTTTTCTTCATTTTGTTTGAAATGGTTTAATGACAAAAATGTTTAAGCTAAAACCATATTGACATAATTTAACCTATCACAAACACGATTAACTACCCATGAAATTGAAGGATTAATGGCATTTCTTCGATAAAGAAAAACAATTAGCCCGAAAAATGCTAACATGAAGATCCTAGCTTTTGACACCATTGATGGACTTGCAAAACAGCCTTTCAAAAACGAAAAGGGTCATGCAAAACAATTGGGCTTGACAACTTTCCTTACTCTTTTGGCTTCGATTCCTAAAAACTGTGATAATTCAGAAATATAATCTATACCGATAGGCGGTCTAACAAGTTCCTTTTCTAGGGGCATTCCAAAGGCAACACTATATTCTTCAAGAGTTGGAGTCAATTCGTACTCACCAAATATGAATGTGGAAGTTTGTGGACACCAGAAGTGAGGGAGTGCTTGTATCACACTAGAGTGGATGTTGATCTCCAATAGTGGGAGAAGTCGGGCAATCTTAGTCTTCACATACCTCTGGCCCTCTTGATCTAACTGATCTAGCCACATCTTGAGCTCTTTTTTGGGAGTGGAAATGAATTGTATGTCGGTCCTCCCCATAGCATATAAAACAAGATCGGCGACGAAACCTATTGTCATGGACCGACAAAATTGCAGTAAATTGCGAAGTAAGAATTTAGATAACTTACTTTCACAGGAAGAGATGACAAGCACATAGACACACGCATGAAATGTGAGGCTTGATTTCTATCTAAATGGCTTAACAAAGTGGAGTTAAGAGGATGATCTGACCGTTGCAGTCTCGCATTAACGTGCCAGGTCCCCCTAACTCTGGTTTAGTCGAATGGAATGTCCAATAGTCACGTAGTCTCGCGGATATGGACAAACATATTCGACACCATGAAAAGACTTTCGAGGAAGAGAAGGTCAACCTCTACATTGCAGTTTTGCTTTGGAGGAAGTATCCTTCTCAACACCATCCCAAAAATCATATCGCAGCCAAGGTTCGGCCATAGGTTGCGTGTGCAATATTGTAGTGCTAAAAACAATAAAACATGCACAACAGTTTAAATGCAAACAACACTTCTAATCATAGAAAAATAAATCATTAATCCCACACTCCAACCTGTAAGACAAAGGTTAGCATAAACTACTCCCCTTATACCTCCCATCTGCAAGAACATTTAACACCTTAGGAATGTTAGGGACGTACCTGGGATCCTTGCTGCCAAACAAAAACATTTTTAAAAGAAAAAGAAAAATTGGCCTAAGTCCACTAAGTGTTTTAACTCAAGTCCCTAGTGGAGTCGCCAAGCTGTCACGACCTAATTTTTGGGTGCACCACTTAAAACTAAGTTAATGGATTACTAAGTTTTTAAATTTAACTCGGGCTCTCCCAAGCCCATACCAATTCGCAACTTAAGTATAAATTTTTAAATATGCAAAAGGTTATTATCTAGGAGTCGCCACTAATCGGTTTATGGTAGGTCGATTAGACACCTAAATAAAATAAATGGAGTTTTATTTTACTTTTACGAATCAGAAACTAAGGGTACGGGGACTTGATTACACTAGATTTTTCTAATGCCCTTTCGGTACCATTTCTTTTTAATCTTCAAAAATATTTTTGCAGGCAGCTTAGATTTATTTTAAGCTAAATCATTATCATGCAAATGTGGTGACCACACGGATGCTCATCCATTATTAAAACATTCAAATAAATAAATTGCATCACACAAAGCAAGCAATCATTTTTTTTTTTTTTTTGGATTTTCTTAAAAATTAGAATTCTTTTATAAAATGCATTTTAAAACTAAATGACTTAATCTTATTAATGTGCAAATTCTAATTAAATGGGCCTATTATGCAAACTAGTTATTATGCACCTTATGACCTAACTTTACTAATAAATTCTAATTAAATGATCATATTATGCAACTAATTAACGTGCACCTAGATTTTTGTATTTTTGTTTATTGAAATTCAGAATTAATAAAAACCCTAATTAAACTATCTAAAAGGGATAATTTTCTAATTTATTCTAAGGATTAATTTGACTTAACCCTATTCTATCTTTAAAAACTATTTTTTTAAAGAAAAATGGGATAAGTAAAATGTACGAACATTATCTAAAAAACTAATTTAGGTCCAACCCTAACTTACTTCTAAAAATGCAATCCTAAAAATGTAATCCTAAAAGATTTCTAATTTACTAAACCTACATGTCTGATTTACTAAACCTATATGCTCATGCAGAATTTTGATTTTTTTTTTTTTTTTAGTTTTTTTAAAAGATAAATAATTATTAAATCTAAACTATCAACAAAATAAAGGATTAAAATAATCGAAAAAATAACCCGTTGTCTCACGGAGTCAAATTAACGATTATCCTAACCCTAATTATCACGACAAAGAGATCAAAATAATTAAAAATCTCATCCGTAGTCTTACGGATCAAATTAATAATTATAATGATTTAACAATTAAAATTCTACCAAAAAGCCCAAAAATTAATATAATTAAAAAAAATAATCCGATGTCGCTCGGATTAAATTAATAATTACAATAATTTCGGAACAAAATCCTAGCGAATAATGCCTACAAGATTTATGAAATGAAAATTGACATCCATTGTTCCAATTTAAATAACTAAACTAAAAAAATAAATAAATAAAGTAAAATAAATGAAAAATAAAGATAAAACTAAACCACCTAAGGGGACTGAGGAGATCGGCAGCGCGATGGGAGTAAGCGCGGGCGAGCAGGTCGTAGGCGATGGGGTGCGGGCTGAGGCGCGGCGGCGGGGCTGCAGACGTCGCTGGCGTAGGCGCGGGTGAGGCGGCGGGAGCAGCGATGCCAGCGAACAGTGGCGTCGCGGGCTGCTGCAAGGGCGCGGAGGCGCGGTGATCAACTCGGGATGCTGGCGGAGGGCGATGCTGCTGGTGCTCGGGCGAAGGCTAGCGGGCTACGGTTCGGAGCTAAGTCATCGACCAGCAAGGGGCAGCAGCAAGCGGGTGTGTCGGCAACTGCTGGGTTCGCCGAAAGGAGGCTCGGAGGTGGTGCTGTAGCTGGCGCTGTAGCTGGCGATCAAGGAGCAAAGGCTTGCCCGCGTTGGCGCGGCTCGGTCGTCGGGCGAGCGGTGCCGGGCGATTAGCGGCAACGAGCAGGCTACTGCCGGTGCTCGCGGGTTGCGGCGGCAAAGAGTGCAGTGGTGTCGCGTGGGCTGGGGGGGATCACAGCGGCAGGCTTTGGCTGCGAGGGGACTCGCGGGTGCTGCAGGTCGCAAGTTGCTGCGCGGCGGTGCTTGCGGGTGCTCGTGCATGGAGCAGTGACACAGCAGCAGCGGCGAATAGGCAGAGGTGGCGTGGTGCTGGCGTCAGCAGAGGCGCGTTCGGACCGGGGCTCAGGTAGTTGGCGGAGGTGCGGCGGAGGCCGGCGTCGGGATGGTCAGCAGCAGGTCGCGGGCGTAGAGACGCGGCGGTGGGCGTCGGAGGCGTGCGGTGGTGGCGTTGAGGGGTTGCTGCGTCCGCGGCAAGGCACGGTGACGATGCTCGCGGTGGCGCAGCGGCGAGCGGGCTTCGGGGGGTTCGATCAACGGTGGCCGACGCAAGCATCGGCGCAGGGGGTGAACCAGCAGCAATGGCGGAGGCGAGCTCGTGAAGAAGAAGACCGATTTTCTTCTTTTTCTATTTTTTTTTTCTCTCCTCTCACGTCCCCTCACGTCTCTCCTCTTGCTACTCTGCTGAATTTTTCTTTCCTCTGTATTTGTCAGAAGAGAAAGGAGAAGCTGGTCCTTTTCGATGACAAGGGGTTTCCTTTCTTTTCTTTCTTGCACTAATTCCCTCTTTGCACCAATTCTCTCAATTGTTCGAAAATCGCCCCCATTTTCATTTTTTTCTTTTTATTTGTTCAAAATCCAATTGTATTTTTCCAAAATTAGGTGTCAACATGAAGCTTGCACAAATTTAAACTCACTTGGAAATGCCGTGAGAAATTACAAACACAAGCATATGATCGCGACATTCTGCAAATATTCAAATATCAAAATCCTCATCACATTATGACTTAAATAATGCTGATTGATCATAATTAAAATGCCATGAGAAATTACAAACACAAGCATATGATCGCGCCATCCCGCAAATATTCAAATATCAAAATCCGCATCACATTATGGCTTAAATAATGCTGATTGGTCATACTTAGCATGTATAGAGGATAAAATGTCATTAACGAACTAACTTGTCTTCTTATGCATACCATGCGGATTTCCTATCAAATGATACTGATGGGCAAAATTTGAAGTAGGATACCAGTGACAAGCATATTACGGGCTTCCTTTACTTTGTTGATGTGACCAAACTGAAGTCACATAGATGGGTGCGAAGTGTTTCAAAATCACATTAGGAATAGATTAACCTTATATTTTGGAGGCTATGAAACATATATACATAATGCATTTTAATGCCATTAAGTGGCATATCTAAACAATGGCAAACTGGCGTGTTCAGTCCACGAACTCTCATGCTATCTCTCTCTTATAAATTGATGTATCCGTTCGTACTTTGAAATTTCTTTTTTTTTGGGGGTCAAGACGTACTCTGAAGTTGACAACTTCCAAATGCGATGTATTTTATAGAATGAACCATTCGCAACTCACATACATATATTGCCAAATTCACATAATTGAAGAGCACATCCAAATATGTCTAGACTTCCATAAACACGCAGAAGTTGACCAAGTACATCCCCATGGCATAATCATAGCGAGTCATAATTACATAGACTTAAGACATGCTAATACTTATCAAGCCAAGAGAAACTTAATGATAGCATTAAGTTGTCGACATCTTGTGGCCTAATTATTGTTTATTAGGTGTGGCCATGAAAGTGCCATGAAATCCATATGGCACTCTCTGAGGCAACCTTATCTTCGCCACCGGCTCGCCTTCGAAATCCTTCACATCAATTATGTGATCCTGCGAGCATAGAGCATTTCAAACAAATTGAGAAATGGCAAGCTGAGTATGTATTAAAGCATCCCTATAATTTTTTACTATGGATTTGCTGAAAGAGATTTAACATCATTTGTGAAAATTTGGATTTCATGGTCTTTCATGATCATTTCAAGTTTTTCTTTTTTTTTTAAATAATCATATATAGAAGATGATGAGGTGTTGTTTCACATTTCAACCTTCGAAGATAGGAAACCTTGTATGTTTTAGTACCTGATTAATCCTCATTGTATCTCAAGGTCGCTGGTGATATAGATCTATGCTTTTATGGGCAAGACAAGAGAAAGTGCAATATGGAGTATACAGGTAGTTAAGGACTTACATGAGTCTCATCAGACACTTCATCGTGAACAAAAGTTACAATCCATCCATCATCTTCATCTTCATCTTTGAAACTACCATTCTTAGCGACGAACACACTTCCGCTACAAAAGTTGCTCTCCCCAAACTTGTGATATTCAACCTTCACAGCCTGTTCATACTCTCCCTCCTGTCCCAATCAAAACTAATAATGCTTAAGTCCTAAAAACAACGAAATAATAATTGTGGACAACATAAAGTAGCCGCACGTATGCCCAAAACAAGAAGAAAAAAAATGCAATTGCATGAAAGAAAACTTAATGTTGGGTCAAGATGCTATTGACCCGTGATTCCTGACCCCAGTCAAAAGGAGAATTTGCTATTCAGGTGGTATTAACAAGAGACATGTCTAAACTTTTACAACAATGTTATATTTTTACCTTATATTACTTGGATTTTTAGCTCCTAATAATGTTAGATATCTGTGCTATAATTATCCCAGTTGAATTCTACTGTTTTGTGTCAAAAAATAAATAGTTCTTTTTCCGTGCCGGAAATTCCAATAATCGTTGATAAGTGTAAAAACTTGTTGATAAATAAAATGACCATTGGCTTTTTTTTAGGTAACTTGTAGCGAGTTGCTAATTTTTTTAAACGAAATTATTAAGTTTTTGTGATAGTTTATAGATGATCAATTTTGTACTAACTTACCAACTTCAATCGCATAGCTTACTAGTGCTTCAAATTTACTAATTTTTTATTTATGATATTATCAACTAAATTAGAGTGAATCGCTAACTTTTGTCGGATTAAAATTTAATTGTCAATTGGGTTATCAACTCTTATATGAGTTTCATATCAATGTTTAATATTTTTTTCTGACTTACCAAATTTCATTTGTCTTGGTCAACAACCCCTTGTATTTACTAATTCTTTATTAGGGTTATCAATCTAAAAAAGGTTGGAAATCACTCAAATAAAGATTCATAAATTTGTATGAGAGTAGGTACATTTCAAGCATTGATAAGAAAGACAAATAAAATTTGGTAAAAGATAAGAAAAGCTAGTCACTTATAAAACTATCAAGAGTTAATAATCTCATAAAGTATTGGCAACTTACTAATAAGTTACTGGTACAGCTATTGACCGATCATTTTTTACGAACAGTAGAATCATTCTTTTATCCTTCTCACATGAATATAAAGACACTACAAAAAAAATCATACGTACATCAACACAATAACTTATAGATCTTTTCGTGCACCACTCCGTAGACGAAATAAATTAGTCTCATCGTCAGCTTATTCTAGCATACGTCTAAAATAATTACATGACGAATATAGAATGATTCGACAACAACAAGAGTGATTCATTGAAATTAGAGAGATCTAACTGCTCGTACCATGAATTGCTCAGCTTGCGGTTCATCAAAGTATAATTTGGCCAGACTTCCAAACTTAGGCTGCCCTGAGATTAAAAGGATGAAAAATTAGTAAGAATAATACGTATTGCACGCAGTATTTATCATAAAAGCTAGCGATTTCACTGGATAAATCCATTATTATTTGTCACCGCAGCTAGAACTTGCTGATGAATCGACGACTTGAGTGAAGCCAAACTTGTTCTTCAAACCTATGAAATTCCCATTGATGAATGGACGACTTGAGTAAAGCAGACGAATAACAACAATTTAGGGGCATGCCCTAACATTATAGATAGAGCTAATAATTTGAAAAGACATAGATAGGAGGCTTCCATATAATAGCCAAAACAATATTTGTCTAGGAAGGTCTAACTCTACCTCTTAAATTTTTAGCTAAAATAATATGAATGTCAGTTGACTTGTTTTGAAGCCGCAAATGGTTGTGCTTCATCCAAATGCCATATATGGTTGCTTAAAATGATACCTTGAAGAGTCTTGCCACTAGGTCTTCATCCCTTGTTGCCCTAATCATCCATTGAAGTTCCTTGTTCCATCCTCCCAAAAGGTGCCTAATTCCATGTTGTGCAGGGACACTACGCCTAATCCCATGTTGCCCTAATGGTCTCGCAGGTTTGGGCCGCAGACAAGATTGGGCTTAAGACACCATCGGGTTCCAACATCGAGCCCATTAACGATAGTGATTCAAATCGGGCTTAAAAGCAAATTCGGCCCAAATTTTCATAATCAAGTGTCCCTTTCTCAGCAAATCAGGCGCTGGCAATCACAATAAGCCCAGTCCATTAAGACCAATTGAAGCCCAAAAATCCTTAAAACCAGATCAAACCCAACTTATCACTCCTCCTATCCACTTCATCCTTCTCCGCGTTCCTCTTCAAGAACGAGAGCTTTACCGACTCGACCATGGCTCTGGCTCCCACCAAAAAACCCAGAATATTACAAAGCTTAATTAATGAATAAGCCCTTCAACTTTGCAGAGAATTGAGCAAGCCATTTTCCTTTTCATTGACCGCCGTTTATCCACAACGGGACAATGCACAGAACCGAAACAAATGAAGAGACAAGCATTCTTGTGTCGTGCCCACGTTTAGATTCGGATATTACAAAACAGAAACAAGTTCACGTGATGTGGATTTAAGCCATTCTCTTGAATACGTTTCACAGCTTCATGAAGACATTTTAACAAACAGTTTATATGCATCGAAAGGCTTGAAAATAGTCACGAAATCGAAATTGTTTCTCGTGTAAAATCGACATTAGTGCAGCCATATCGTTACAAACCATCAAGAATAACTCGGATTTTCAAAGATTTGTACACAAGCAGTGTCAACGCGACTTGGCATTAAGTTTCGCTTAAAACACAGCAGAACAGGGATGAAGTGTTACCTGATTTATGCACAGTGTCGAGACTGCAATGAGCACTCAGAGTCGACGATTGAAACTTTCAGCTTGTCCCCGAACGGAGTCAAGGCCGGTGGAGAAGTGTCAGATGGAGTCTCTGCTCCCATCTTGAGAGATTGGCGAGGTGACGATTGCAATGGACTCTGGTTTGGAGTAGCAGCCAAATGGAAAGTCTGACTTGATGCGATGAGTTTGGGAGGAACCGTAACCGGAACTCCAGAGTTGATGGCGAGATGTAGAGATCTTCGCAGTGCAAGGAACTGAAGGCAGCAAAAAATTCGACCAAAAATAAAAAAAGGCTGCAAAAAAGGACCGGAAGAGGTATTGTGAGGCGACGAAGACAGCAAAAAACTCAAATTGACACTGAATGGCTACCGGTGAGACTCGAATCCGTGATGAGGAGTTAGATGGGACAAAGAAGCCCGACAAGAAAGAGAAGCTGAGCGTCACAGGGAACTGGACGCTATGGAGGTGGAGGCCATGGTGATGGCGGTTTGAGTGTTTATCGAGGGAGTAATCGGGGTGATGAGCCTCGCCGTCGAGCTTCATGACATCAAAAAGACGTGTATGTGGATTAGATTTGACGCTAATAAACGATTATATTTAGTTTATTTATTAAAATTCGATTTAATAATCACAAAATAATAGATGTATCTTATTTTGACTGTTCGTAATTAAATTACAATGATATTTTTATTATATAAATACCTAATTCTTGTCGCGACCTCTTTTTTTCGGCGCCCGCGATCGGGTATGAACGCCTAAAGGAGGCTAATGGCTCGGCTGAATTTATTTAAGCCCGGACTCTCCCAAGTCCACCAATTCACGACTTTAATAGTCTAGTTTTTAACCCGTGTTGATTTTCAAAATGGAGTCGCCACTAATCGATTTGGGGTGGGTTGATTAGAAACCCAAGTGAAGTATCGGGAGAAATACTCACTCCTCGCGCAACTGCAGAAATTAGGATCGGGGACTTGATTACACTAGTTAATCACTAATGCCCTTTCGGTACCTAATCTTGTTTAAACTCCGAGGTTTTTTTGATGTTCGAGGATTTTCCATGCATTTTGGGAGGAAAACATTTTCTAGGTCTTTTCTAATTTTTTGGACACAAAAGGGATTTTTGGGATTTTTTTGGTATTTTTGGGAAAATACAAGTCTTTTTGGTTTTTTCTGATTTTTTTGGCTTTTTCATGAATTTTTGGTTTTTTTGGATTTTTGGCATTTTTTGAAAATATGAAATATTTTTGATTTTTTTTTTATTTTTCGGAAAATAAAATATTTTTTAATATTTTTGGAAAATAAATTATTTTTCATTATTTTAAAAATATTATATTATATTGTAATGTAAAAAAACCGGGTCGGATCCCAGGGTTGGGTCCGACCCGGTCATCCATTTTTAACCCGCAACGCGGCCCGACTCGGATTTTTTTCATTTTTTTGATTTTTCATTTTTGAAAATAAAATATATTTTTATTTTTTATTAATTTTTATTAAAATATTAATATATTTTTTAAAAACGGCCCGGGTCGGGTTCCGGGTTGGGACCGACCCGGGCCGCGAGCCACAAAAATTACTCGGCCCACCGACGAATTTTTTTGCTTTTCTCTTAAAACCAAGCCACACACGGAATTGGGCCCCTACTTCACCGGGTCAAACCCACGCCCGACCGCCCACCCGGTTCAACCCGCCCGACGCGACCCTACCCGGACGTGGAACCCTACCCGGCCGCGACCCGATTCCTGAAAACCCTACCCGGATTCGTGACCCGGATCCGCTCGACTTCGATCCATCTTCCTCCCTTGCCGACCCGGTCTTGGAGCCTTCGAGATCTGACGATCCGCGGCGAAGGCGGCCGAACCCGCCTCGGCCTGAGCTCGGGCCTCCGCCGGCACCGCCTTGACCCCCGTCCCGCCGGCCGTTGTAGCCAATCCCGTCGTCTGTCCCCACCCGTCACCACCAGTCACTGCAGATCCGATGTTCACCTGGGATTTCCATCAAACGCCTAGCGGGCACCGGTTGAGGAAGACAAGTGCGGGCGCTTCGGGCTCGGGACCGCAACAGAGCTTCGAGCAGGCGACAGCGGGGATTGGCGGGGGAGGTAGGCTACGAACGGTTGGGGGCCGGAACTAGCGTGAAGCCGGCGGCTGCGAGTCCCGGCCCGACGACCCCATAACACACAAACAGACACAAAAAAGGAAGGGCGGGCAACCCTAGCTCACCGCAACAGGGGATGCGGCGTCGGGTGACTGGTCCGGTGGGCCGTCGACAGAGCCGAAGCCCTTTTCTCCCTGCAACTCGTGGATCTGGGCGTCTTCTTCCCTTTTCTTGCTCGCACACTCTCCCTCTCGGGCTCGCTTGCCGCCGGCCTCCCCCGAAGTCTCTCGGAGGGAGGTCGTTCGAGCTTCGCGACCCGATCTCTCGCGTGCTCGCTCGTTGAATCAACCCTGAAGTCTCTCAAGGGAAGATCTCCGAGTTCGCCGTGTCCTTCGACGGAGGTGGTGCTTCGCTATTTATAGGAGAGGGGGCGGCCGGTCGACGGGGATTCGGCCGCCGGTCTTCGCACGCCGAACGAACGCCCGTGGCCGAACCGGCGTCCCATCCTCGCTCCTCCAACAAAGCGTGCTCGGCATTGAAGGCAGCCATTAATGGCGCCTGAGATCTGTCATCTCCGGCCGACGTCGGCCTACCCTCCTCGGCCATAGGTTGCGTGAGTTGCGGGCGTAGGGGGAAGAAGGGGGAAGAAGGAAGAAGAAAGGAGAAGAGAGAGGGGCTGGGCTGGGGAAAAGATGGGCCTAAGGGCTTGCGTGGGAAAAAAAAGAGGGGGGGGTGGGCGCGAAGGCCCACCCGATGGGCTGCTTCTTTTTTTTTTTTTATTTTTTTTTGTTTTTTTTTTTTTTGTTTTTGTTATTTGTTTTGTTTATTATCTGAAAAAAAAGGAAAAATACATAAATAAAGAAACTAAAGCCAAATTAATAACCTAATTAAATTTTTAGGTATCAACAGCTGCCCCTCTTTGAAGGTGAGTTCGCAGAGGTTGCATTCAAAGATAAACCTGATACCTAAATTTTGTCTATACATATGCAATAGATTATATGATATTTAGGACCTAGTGTCCTATGCAGAAAATGAGCAATATAACATTGCATATACTAAGACAGATAAGAAGATACCTGTAGTTACTTACCGAGAGTGAGTGAGATAGGGTGTGAACCCCGAGTTTTGGCAAGTATCAAGGCGTCATCTTACCTGTTGCATGAGGAGATTGCTTCTCCAGGATCCGAACCATTCTTCGGTCGCCTATTGGAGCAATAAGTGATTTGTCTAGGACCCGAACCTTTCTTCGGTCGCCTTGACGGGGAATTGCCTTCCCAGGACCCGAACCTTTCTTCGGTCACCTGTTAGAGCAATAAGTTGGTTTGTCTAGGACCCGAACCTTTCTTCGGTCGCCTTGACGGGGAATTGCTTTTCCAGGACCCGAACCTTTCTTCGGTCGCCTGTTAGAGCAATAAGTTGTTTTGTCTAGGTCCCGAACCTTTCTTCGGTCGCCTTGACGGGGAATTGCTTTTCCAGGACCCGAACCTTTCTTCGGTCGCCTGTTAGAGCAATAAGTTGTTTTGTCTAGGTCCCGAACCTTTCTTCGGTCGCCTTGACGGGAGATGTGCCGACCTTTCTCAGGGCATCTGTTTGTTGGGAGATAGTACTTGGATGATCACAAGTACAAACTCTTGGGGGATACTTGGATGATCACAAGTATCGAAGGGGTACCTGGACGATCACAGGTACAAACTCTTTGGGGATACCTGGATGATCACAAGTATCGAAGGGGTACCTGGACGATCACAGGTACAAACTCTTTGGAGATACCTGGATGATCACAAGTATCGACGGGGTACTTGGACGATCACAGGTACAAACTCTTTGGAGATACCTGGATGATCACAAGTATCGATACTCTGGGACAACTCGTACAGGTTGAGTGTCGATAAGAGGGAGTACCCGGCAAATGGTGAGTACTCAAAGACAAGGGGATAGAAATATGCTTACCTGGTAATATCTCTGATCTCTGAGAGTATGTCTGCTATTTGCACAATATACACACATGATTGTATGTGTTGTAAATTCATGAGTTCAAATGAGATTCATGCATGACAACTTTGTCTACTTTGTATCATTCGAATTCCACTGGGGAAGATTTTGAAAGACAACATTTATTCGGAATATAGATGTCTTGAGCATGCCAGATGAGGGACTTTCAGTCTGAAAGGACTTTCCGCTCACTCTCATGGAGAAGGCTATCCTGACCATTGATGCAGGATTTATAAGGACCACACTATCTCACTGTCATCATGTCAACAGGGGTCCGAGTATTCTCGCAAGCGGTACGACTTTACCAATGTGAGAGGTCTTTGTTGAAACTGTGATGAAGTCTTGGTCAACAGCTCATCAAATGGGACCATCGAGGTCGAAGCCAATGGACAAAAATGCTGCACAATCATCTCCGGATTTACAAGTCAAGAACCCTGCGAAAAGAGATAGAGTAATCTTGCTCGTACTTCTTCGAGCGATGCTTATGTACACATGAAATCCTACGTTAATTGAAGTGCCCCTAGTCTGAAGAGACTTTTACAATGGGAATGTAACGTAGACTTGGCTCATATGTAAGAGGGTGAGAGTTTGTGACTGTCTTGGCGTTTGTCACTGGTCTTTTCTTCTCACTGTTAGATAGAGGCTCTATGGATCACAACATCAATTTTTTCTTGGCTGTATTTTTGACTGGGGGGCATTGGCCTTACTTTTACCAGGCACACTGCTTTTTTATGCCCCTATTTTATTCCAGTTCTTCATTCATGGGCATTGACCTTGCTTTTACCAGGTACACTGCTTTTTTATACCCCTATTTTGTTTTTGTTGCTTGAGAGCTGATCTTGACAAGTTCAAGCAAACGCCTTTGTTAGACTATTGAGTCTTCATCTTTTGCCGGCGCTTCTGATTATGCTGCTCAAACGGCAGTAGCTTCTGCTTTGCCTCCATGTGAGGGTGAATTTACAAACTCAATTGAGTTGTACAATAGATACAAGTGCGTAAAGAAAGAATTGCTCTTCGTCATTCTAGGGCACTTAAATTAATGCGAGTGTTCATATGCAATAAAGACACCCAAAGATTGATGCAAGTGCGAGCAAGAAAATTTCTATCTCCCTTCTCACTTTGTGATGCTGCTTCGCCTCCGATTTGCCCCAGTGTGGGGTGGTTCTTGACGGGGATAGGACAAAAATTTCATCAGTGTATGGGGCTCAATGAGGTGAGCGATGGAATGCCTCTCACTATTTTGGTTATCGTACCATTCGCGAGAGAACCCTTTACCCTGCAGCCATGGAATGTTCTGCGCTCATCTCACAAGTGTATAGATGGGGGGGACTGTGTGTAGGATATAGCTTGCCTGTCATCATTCTGACGCACCTCATCCAATATGCTCAATTAATCTTGTATTCTTCACTTAGCTGTCTATTCTAATAATCCTCAGTGGAATCAGTGACTTAGGCAGACAAAATCATCATGCAGAATTCATCTAGAAGTGACATGCAACATTTTGAATATGATGGAGTTTGAACTCTTCAAAACAAGTGAATGGTTTTGACTTAAAAAAGACCCTATTGATAACTTTAAGAGTTAACATAATGGTGTTTCCAAATATGTTAAATTTTGAACATCAAAAGGGTTATTCGCAAATGGGTGTCGATAGTTGTTTCTATTGATTAGGGATATGACACATGAATGATCAGTCGGGGTTGGGAATCTAATCGGGCATCTCCGTTTTTGTTCCTGCAGAAGAGAAGATGTACAAGTAGATCAATTAGTCTAGCCAAAATCAAATGTGAGTTGAGGCTTGAAGATTTTCTGTCATTTGCTTTGGCAATACTTGAGACGCCATTTTGCTTGGGAGAGTTTGTCATGCCTCTCATTGATCTGTTATCTTTGTTTTTGACATTCGGGTGATCCTACAAAAGATAGGAAAGAAGGTGTCAATCACGATTTTTACAGGAGTTTAAACAACTGGGGAGCGATACAACATTACCCTTCACCGCTGCGAGATGATTGGATGGACTTGAAATGCGAGTGGGACACGAAGTCCTATGTCTTTTGCTTCGTTATATCACCTGCTTTCTCGTAATTTGCAAGCGTAAGAGAAGCAAAAAATTTTTTTATTATTTTTTTACCAAGCGGCTAACTGCCGCGTCGGGGATTTGAACCCCCGACTTCGGACCTTTTCGCTTCTTCCCGGATACCACTCGGCTAAAGGCGCCGACGGTGTTCATAGGGCGCTGTTTTTTTCATTTAACCGACTCGATTCCTGGACGTCACGTCCTTTCATACCAAGTTAGGTAAATCGATATGGGTCATTTGATTTGTCCAAATTAATCATTAAGCTTGCTTTTTGAATCCTATGCTTCCTGTCAATAGGAGAAAATATGTCAAAAGTGAGTTCAGATACTAGGAGTATTGGAAATGATACCAAATTACTCTTCTCCAGAGTTTATATTTGCTGACTCCTAGGGATATTTGAATGTCAATGACGGCCTTTTGTTTTCGACACAGTTCAATGTCTCTTTGATTGGCCCTCCTCATTTGTGGCCCCGTGTACATGATTGATGATTTGCAACGCCTTCCTTCGTGGAATTCTGTCTTTGACCATATGACCATTAGCAGCATTGAGTTAAGTCATGTACTTCAAGCTTCTATGGAATCTAATATGGACAATCAAAACCTCTAATTTCTCTAATGGCAATTACTTCTTGCGAGAGCCTGCGTCTGAACAAAAAGTGAAGCTTCCAGATTCTAAGATTGTTGACTGGGATAGAAGGTTCCTTCTAAACAGACCGGTTCTTGAATGACGCGTCCTTTACACCGAGTTGGGCAAAATTGACATGGATTACTCTTACGAGTTTGCCTGGGTAATGTCGATTTGCTCAAGCTATGCCATCGAATTTGCTATTTGATACTTCTTTAAATGTTGGTGATTATCATTCATTTTTCTTCATCGAGTCAACCAAACACACGCTTTTTTATGATGGTGGAAATACATCATTCATAGATAAAGGTGCATAGGCATTTTCATTCTGATAGAGAAGTGCTTGGCAATGCCAGACAATGAACATCTTTCAAGGGTAGTACTTTTTCACAGCATCAGAATTAACTGGTTTAGAGAATTCTCGCCCATCCATCTCAGTTAAGATCAAGGCTCCTCCGGGGAGTATCTTCTTTATTACATAAGGACCTTTGTAATTTGGGGCGAACTTGCCTCCGGGCTCTGGAAAGATTGGCAGTGTCTTTCTCAAGACTAGCTCGTTTACCTCAAAGTGCTTAGGTCGCACCTTTTGATTGAACGATCGAGCTATCCTCTGTTGGTAACACTGACCATGACAGAGGGCTTTCAGTCGTTTTTCGTCGATCATATTCAGTTGCTCAAGCCTTTGTTGTGTCCATTCTTCCTTGGACAATCCTGCTTGGGATAAAATTCGCAGGGAAGGGATTTCTACTTCCACGGGCAAAACCGCCTCCATGCCGTAAACCAGGGAAAAAGGCGTTGCCCCAGTGGAAGTTCGAATCGAAGTTCGATATGCTGTTAGTGTGAAGGGTAACCTCTCATGCCGCCGCGGTAGTTTTCAGCTGTCTTGGATAAGATTCTCTTGATGTTCTTGTTGGCGGCTTCCACGGCTCCATTCATTTGTGGACGATAAGGGGACGAGTTCGGATGTTGGATTTTGAACTCGAAAATAATTGATCAATCAACTTGTTGTTCAGTTTGACCCATTATCGGTGACGATAGCTTCCGGTACGCCATAACGGGCGATTATGTCACGTTTGATGAACTTCATAACGTTTCGTGCAGTTACGCTTGCATAGGATGCGGCCTCGATCCATTTTGAGAAGTAATCGATTGCGACCAAAATGAACTGGTGCCCGTTTGATGCCTTCGGATTGATTGGGCCAATTACATCGATGCCCCACATTGAAAATGGCCACGGCTCAGATAGCTGATGCAATTCAGTTGGAGGGACATTTATCTTGTCCCCGTGAATCTGACAACGATGACAGCTTCGCACATGCTGGGCACAATCGCCCTCTAAGGGGGGAGCCAATAATAACCCAATCTCATTATTTTCTTGGCCAACATACGTCCATTCATGTGAGGGCCACATACTCCCTCATGTATTTCTTGCATTATTTGTGCGGCTTCATTTGCATCCACACACCTTAACAGGATTGAGTCATATGATCTTTTGTACAAATTTTCACCGCTGACGAAGAACCTCGAAGCCATTTTCATTAGGTATTTTCGATCCGAGGGAGTGCTTTCTTTAGGGAATTCCTGCTTCTGGACGTATTTCATGATATCATAATACCAGGGTTTCCCGTCGGGTTCTTCAGTTATAGTCATGCAATGAGCTTGTCTTGCCGGGATTTCAATCTTCGGAGGCTCCACTTCTAACCCTTCATTACTTGTAACATAGATGATAACGTTGCTAGCGCATCGCCGACTGATTATGAATTCTAGGTAGGTATTCAAACGAGACGTCCTGGAATTCTCCCACCAATTCTTCCAAGTATTCGTGATAAGGTACTAGTTTGGCGTCTCTTGTCTTCCACTCGCCCACAGTCTGGAGGATAATTAAGGTGGAGTCACCGAACACTTTTAGTTTTGACACTTCCATTCCAATAGCCGCTTGTAGGCCGAGGATGCATGCTTCATATTCGGCTATATTGTTGGTGCATGGAAACATCAATTTTGCAGCCACAGGATAATGTTGCCCATTTGGGGATATCAAGACCGCCCCGGTGCCTGAACCTGACAAATTTACAGCTCCGTCAAAGAACATAGTCCATGTGTCCTCTTCTACTGTTGAAATTCGATCATCTGGGGAATGATCCTCGCATACTTCTTTAGGGCAATCTGCTAGCATATCAGCAATTACCCGACCTTTAACTGATTTTTGCGACATCACTTGGATGTCGAATTCTGAGATCAGGATTTGCCATTTGGCCAATTTTCCCACCAAGGTCGGGCAACCGAGCAAATACTTGATTGGGTCACTCTCAGTTACAAGGAATGTTTGGTAATGCAAAGTATACTGCCGGAGTCTGTGTAACACCCATACCAACGCAGCGCATGTTTTTTCTGATTTGGAGTAGTTTTGCTCTGACGTGGTGAACTTTTTACTCAAATAGTAAATGGCTCGTTCCTTCCCATCATGGGGTCCTTTCTGTGCCAACATTGCACCTAGGGATTCACTGTTGATGGTAAGGTAGAGGGTCAAAGGGTGTCCTGGAGTCGGGGGTACTAAAACAGGGGGTTTCATCGTGTCGCTTTAAATTTTCAAACGCCGGTCGGCAGTCATCATCCCATTTGATTTGTGCATCTTTCCCGAGAAGTTTAAAGAAAGGCTTTGCAGTTTCGGAAAGCTGGGAAATGAATCGCGCAATGTAATTTAATCTTCCCGGAGATTCCGGACTTCTTTTACAAAGGAGGGAGGAGGTATCTCAAATATCGCTTTAGTTTTTGACGGGTCCACTTCTATCCCTTTACAGCTCACAATGAATCCAAGTAATTTGCCAGAAGTTGCCCCGAACACACATTTCGCTGGATTCAATCGCAACTTAAACTGGCGAAGTCGCTCAAATAGCTTCTCCAGGGTCTTCACATGGTTTTCTCCATGTTTGGTTTTAGCGATCATGTCATCGACATATACTTCAATTTCTTTGTGCATCATGTCATGGAAAAGGGTAACCATGGCTCGTTGGTAAGTTGCTCCAGCATTTTTCAGGCCAAAAGGCATGACCTTATAATGGAAAGTTCCCCATGGAGTAATGAACGCCGTTTTTTCCTTGTCTTCCTCCTTCATCTTTATTTGGTTGTATCCCGAGAATCCATCCATAAAAGAGAACAGTTTGAACCTGCCGGTACTATCTACCGAACATCTATGTGGGGTAATGGGAAATCATCTTTCGGGCTTGCTTTGTTCAAGTCACGATAGTCGACACAAACACGTATTCGACCATCCTTCTTCTTCACTGGCACAATGTTTGCTACCCAGCTGGGGTATTGCGAGACTTTGAGGAAACCCACTTCAAGGAGCTTCATTACCTCTTCTTCAATCTTTTTTGACAATTCTGGCTTGGTTCTTCTTAGCCGTTGCTTCTTGGGGGCCATATCAGTGTTGGTTGGCAAACTATGCTCCACGATCATTGGATCAAGGCCTGGCATATCCGTGTATGACCATGCGAATACGTCTTGATACCTCTTTAAAAGAGCAATCAGATCTGCAGCTTCTTCTTCAGGAAGGCTGGCGCCAATCTTTATCTCTCTTGGACCTTCTGTGCTGCCTAAATTGACAGTGACGGTGTCTTCAGTGGTAGAGGGCCTTGCTTCTTCATGACGCTCCCAGTCTCGTTGAATTTCATTGGAATTATCAAAGTCATCATCTGAGCTATCAGAATTGCTATCATGGCTATCCATGACGTTGGTTTGGACCGTTCCCATACCCTCGCCTGCCGCTAGATTACTCCTGTGTCATAGAGTAGATAGGCTAAGGGAACAAATAAGGCTAACAGCATGAATGCTTCTTTCTTTTGAAAAGGTGATAAATTGTTCTTGAAGATTTAGGACAAGGAACATGAGGAGACCCAGGCCTCAGATTTCTTCTTTCATTTGATGGCTGGCTATCATCAACGGGCCAGTTTGGTGTGTCTCCTCATGCCCTCAAAATGTTTTCAATTTTATTTATTAGTAGACGGATTTACAAGGTGATTTCAAAAAATAGTTCCTTGAGTGGAACCGATGTTGAAAACAAAACAAGCCAAAATTTAAGAAATATGTACGGGCTCCCACGTAGGGGAGTATGCAAAGGAATTAAAAAGGGTTCTACTCGAGCGGGCTGCACCCATTTCCCCCGACGGTCCTTCGTTGATAGCGCCCACGAAGAAGTCTTCATACCAGTCACCGAGTCACGCCTCCTTGTGCTCCCAACTTTGTGAATTTTAGATCGTCCATGCCTCCCCATCCATCAGGGACGATGCTCTGATGATGGTCATAGAAACCTTGGGGAATTGAATAGTTGACATAATAGTCGAATTTACCACTTGGTTGGCCCAAAGTGTCCATGATTGCCTTTCCTCTATGTGCTTCCTTAGCATGCTCATGGAGCATGGTATGGGTGCTAGGTACCACAAGAAGGTCATCTTTGCCATAACATAGCCACGGGGAGCGGAACGTGAATACCCCAGCATCCAAAAGATCCTGAATCTTGTCTCTCAGGATGGTACAATCATCTAGCGAGTGTCCTAATTCTCCCGAATGATAGTCACAGTACTTGGATGGATCATAATCAAGGAAGTACTCCGGAGTAGGACGCCTCAGTTCCCTAGAGATTATTCCTTGCTCTAGGAGGATGGGGAAAATAGTGACCATCGATTTAGGAAGAGGCGAATATGACCGCATGCTTCTTGAGGACTGTGGTAGCCGAGCTCCTTGCCAGATTGTGTCAGTAGGGTCTTCTTCACTTACTTTGGCTACCAACTCCCCATTGTGACGAGAGCGGAATGTACGGGCAGCTTGAACAAAATTTTCTGTCAAGTGGTATATGCTATCGCGTAGTTCATCGACTTGACGTTGAACTGGGTGAACAAAAAGTTATCGCCTGTTTCTTCTAGCTGTTCCTCCTCAATGGCACCTACGAAAAGGTCCCCAAACATGGTGGTCACGTCATCTGGCCCTTCTTTCTTTGTAAGTACTGGCTGAGTTATGCTCTTTTGACCCATGCCCAAATAAATGGGAAACTTCATGCTTTCATGGTTGAATTTCTTTGGAACGCCGATCATTTCTTCTTCCTCATGCATCATCTTTGCAGGGCCTGGGAAGGTTTCCTCAAGGCGAGGGTATACAAGGCCGGTCTTCTTTTTTGCTTTTCCTTCACGGTATTGCTCCTGATATCCTAAACCGATGGTGTGAGGTCTCCTCAAGGCTTTGATAGGCTCGCGGATGCCTTGGCTTCCCCTGCCGAGCCCTTGACCCGGGATAAAACCGTATCTAGTCATGATTTTCCCTACCATGATTGCAGTGCTTGATATTTCGGGGACAAGGGATGGAGTCCCTCGAGATTCGTGTATAGTAGACACAAGCTCGAACGATTGATAACTGGATTCATTTTTGTCACCAGGTTCAACATAAGGGATGGCTGTCTCATGGTAGATGCGGTGATCTTCTTCTCCGCGGATCGTGATTAGTTTTCCTCCAATCACGAACTTTACATTTTGGTGGAGGCTTGAAGGTACTGCTCCAGCAACGTGGATCCATGGGCGGCCTAAGAGGAAATTGAACGCAGTGGGGATATCCATCACCTGGAACAAAATTTTGAATATGGTTGGGCCTATTTGAACGTCAAGCTCGATCTCTCCCACTGTTTCCTTCTTTGTTCCATCGAATGCTCGAACGGAAGTCTTAGGAGTCTGGATTCGTGATGTCTCTATTTTAAGACGACAGAGTGTGGCTAGTGGACATATGTTAAGAGCAGATCCATTGTCAATCAATACTCGAGCGACGTGAGATGCGTTGCACTTGACTGATATGTAGAGGCCTTTGGTCTGTCCTTTACCCTCCTCGGGGATCTCTTCATCAGAAAATGCCATTTGATCTTTTAGAAGGATGGTACTGACAAACTCCTCGAGTTTGTCATGTTCAATCGTTTCAGGGACATGTACTTCACTTAGTACCTTCATGAGGGATTTCTGGTGCTTGACGGATGTCCAAGTAATTCCAAGAAAGAGATCTCGTGCTGGTGATTTCCGTAATTGTTCCACCACATTGTACTCGCTGGCTTTAACTACGGCCAAGAACTCCTTGGCTTCTTCGTCAGTGACGGGTTTGGCAGGCTGTGTATTGGCTTGAGCATAGGTTCGCCCAGATCTCGTGACTAAGCCAACATCGAGGTTGTAAGACCACGGTACTGCATTGTTGCCTTCGTATTTGTAGGGCTGGGGGATCTCAATGACTATAGCTGCTTCTGCTGTCGATGCTTGAACTATGGCTCCTTTCCCTTCAAAGACGTCCTCAAGTGGGGTGGAATCCTTCTTCTCTCTCTTTTCGTTTAGTGTGGCAAATTCTTCATCCCAATTGATGACGACTTGCGATATAGTAGAGACCATGCCAGTGTGGCCAGCGTACACAATTATTCCAGCCTCTACCATTCTTGATACCCTTCCTTCCATTGCTACTAAGGGTGGTATTTCATCGCCTGAATAATATCCGGCTTCTACTAGCCCTCAATAAATGTCAATCGTATGTACATTGACACTTTTGTTTTGACTGGTCTCAGAACTAAATACCGTGTTTACTTTGTCAATGTGATCGGAAAGCGGATTGCTTTGGACATTTGATTTGGTAGTTTGGAATGAGAAGGCCTTAGTATCCAGCAAGTTCTGGATCCGATGCTTAAGGATGAAACACTCATCAGTTGAGTGGCCTACTTCTCCCATGTGATAGTCACATTTTTTGGACGGGTCATAGCTGGAGAAGTTTTCGGCGTTGGGTCGTTTTGGCTCAATTGAGAGGAGGCTCTTGCTCCGGAGGATTGCCAAAACCTGTGATAGAGATCCAGGAAGTGGAGTGAATTGTCTTCTGTTGTTGTAACGCTGGGGTGGTTGATGACTAGTGGTCTGTTGTTGGCCTGTGCTTGTCTGAACGGTCGGGAGGTGACCGGTATTTGCAGTGTAGGTTGCATTAACATCTACCAGGGGTTCTTTGTCTTTTTTCAGGTTGAGCCTTCTGCTGACGGGTGCAGGTTCAGTGAACCAGCCATCCCTTAACCCTATCTCAATCTGCTCTCCTACTGGAATGAGTTGATTGAATGATTCAGCGATCGTAGTCACCATTCGGTTACGGTATTCATAGGGGAGGGTTTTGATGAACATTTTTCTTAGTTCAAAATCAGTTGGTTCGGGACTGATCTGGGCGGCTAGATTCCTCCATCTAATAGCATATTCTTTGAAAGATTCATGCTTTTTCTTTTCCGTGCGCTCGAGATCTTCACGAGAAGGGGTAATATCCATTATGAACTTGTACTGCTTGAGGAATGCCTCACTTGCTTCACTCCATGTTTCGAGGAGGTTTATATTTTTTGTGATGTACCACCTCAGGGCGGGACCTACTAGACTTGACTGGAACAACTGGATCATTAGAGGCACATTATTAATGTACTGGGTCATTCGAACCAAGTACATTTGCAAATGAGCCCTTGGGCAAGTCGTGCCATCGTATTTCTCGAACTCAGGCATTTTGAATTTTTCCGGCATTTTGACCTTGGAGTAGATGGAGAGGTTTGCTGGAGTAGGATCTTGGAGGCCCTGCAATTGTTTTAGCCTCTCTTCAAGTTTCTCAAGGCGTTTGTCATGCTCAGTTTTAGACAAACTGTTGGGCTTTGCTTTCTCAACTATGATTTGGTGCGTATCATCCTCCAATTCGGGCATGTTATCATCGGTATCTCTTCCTTGATCACCTCGGGTAGACGATTGCGGTAACAATACTTCGATTGAGGCTGGGGCGGGAGCCAATTTGCCTTGGATGGAATCTATCTGCTTTGAGAGTTGTTGAAGCACATTGAAGACTTGCTTCATTTCACTTTCCATAATCTCGACACGGCTTGGTACATTTTCTTCGGCCATTCTAGCTTTTGGATTTGGTGAATATGACTATGACGTGATTACCTGGTAGCACAGAAAATGGAGAAAACGTAAATGAGGGAAACACATGAAAAACTGGCTCATGGCAAGGGTCGAGTCATTCTTATTTATTAACAGGAGATTTATACAATGCTAACAAGAGCTCTTTACACCAGTTAGAACGACCCTAGATATTCACATTAGAAATATTCACATTAAAAGTCCCACTGCCCATTTTTATATGCGATGGGAAGTTCTAGTCTTGTGAAGCCGCTTGCTCCTTCGTACTAGCTTCGATACGTGTCTCCTGCTTGTCTCCAAGCTCTTTTCAAGAGATTCGATTCGCCCTTGCAGGGTAAGTTTATCAACTACATCGGGGATTACTGGTTGCAGCTCCTTGGGAATTATATGGTTAAGGATGTAGAATGTTGTTGCATGATGAACTTTTTCTTGTCCTTTTAACCTTCTGGGCACGACGATCTTTTCGGTGTGACATCTACTCCATGCATTCTAAATTATGCGGATCTCCTCCAAGTAGTTGTAGTCTGCACAGGTGAAAAAGATTCGGAACAATCCTGATTTGAGCGGTGGCGGGATTTCTTGGAGGACCCTATACTGACGAGCCACCCTATATGGATAATATGAGGTAGCTCCGGAGAGGCCCAGCAACGGGATGGGGTTGTAATAATTAAGCGCAAAGCGCGCCTCTCCTGCAAAGAACCATTTAGCTCGCCATAGGAATGTCTCAGGGACCGGGTTTTTTAGCAAGTTAATCCACCGAGAATACTCTTCATTGGGAGAATATTTTTCCAAGGTTTGAAACTTTTGTAATGGGTGTTTAAACTCGTTGATTTCAAATATTTGCATGAGGTGCCCAAATCCTTTGATATGGGAAAAGAACCACATTTGTAAAATTTCTGGAGCGGCCCTCATGATTTTTCTTTCTTTCCTTTAAAACGATTAAGGGATAAAAATGTTTCGGCTAAAACCATGTTCACATATCCTACTCCAAAATGACTTGATTTATCACCCATGTGATTGAAGGATTTATAGCATTCTTTCGATGGGGAAAGATAATAAAACCAAAGAATGCTAAGAGGAAAATCTTGGCTTTTTGGGTCATTGACTGTTTTTCAAAGCATTCAGTTAAAGATGATAGCGGAAAAGCATTGTTGTTGGCTTGAACAATTTCTCTTACCGAATGATTTTTTAGAAACCGTGATAGACTAACCACAGGGTCAATGCCGATTGGTGGTTTGGCAAGCTCGCTTCCCAGGGGCATTCCTATGGCGAGACTATACTCTTCTAAAGTCGGAGTCAGTTCAAATTTGCCGAACATGAAGGTGGATGTTTCAGGGCACCAGAAATGTGGTAGTGCTTGCATGACCCCAGAGTGGATATTAATTTGGAGCAATAGGAGGAGATGACCGATTCTTGCTTTGACGCACTCTTGGCCGAGCTGATCTAACTGCTCCCACCATCTGAGAAGCTCTCCCTTTGGGGTAGGAATGAACTGGATATCAATTCTTCCCATCGCATATAAGAACGGGAAATACACAACCCGACCCTATTTTGCCATGAACCGAAAGACGAGTAAAAGTAAATAAATTACTTTGCTTTTAAAGAAAATGGCAAGCACGAGACATACAGATGGGACGTGTGGCTCGATTTCTA
Source organism: Eucalyptus caleyi (assembly GCA_014182885.2). Classification (NCBI taxonomy): domain Eukaryota; kingdom Viridiplantae; phylum Streptophyta; class Magnoliopsida; order Myrtales; family Myrtaceae; genus Eucalyptus; species Eucalyptus caleyi. Next base: position 43,298,275 of record CM024468.2, read on the forward strand.
ACTCGAAGGCTTGGTGAGATTAAAAGGATATCCGCCCGTCGCAGTCTCGCGTTAGCGGCATACCCTCCTAACCTCGGCTAAGAAATTCGGGGAAAGAAAGGCAACCTCTACATCGCAGTCTCGCGTTCGAGGTCGTATCTTTCTTAACACCATCCTAGAAATCCTATGGCGGCCCGTGTCCGGCGGCCGGGTTGTGTGTGCCATGTGTAGTGTTTAAAACAAGAAGCATGCACAACGGTTTATAATCACGAGATAATTTATTTTAAGCAAAAATAAATTTCTAAGCTTTTGACCTGCATAAAGAAAAGACCTAAATCAGCAAAGCTTTTAAACAAAGATAAAATGGCCTAAGTCCTCAAAGTCCCCAGCGGAGTCGCCAAGCTGTCGCGACCTCTTTTTTTCGGCGCTCGTGATCGGGTACGAACGCCTAAAGGAGGCTAATGGCTCGGCTGAATTTATTTAAGCCCGGACTCTCCCAAGTCCACCAATTCACGACTTTAATAGTCTGAGTTTTTAACCTGCAAGTTGATTTTCAAAATGGAGTCGCCACTAATCAATTTGGGGTGGGTTGATTAGAAACCCAAGCGAAGTATCGGGAGAAATACTTGCTCCTGCGCAACCAGAGAAATTAGGATCGGGGACTTGATTACATTAGTTAATCACTAATGCCCTTTCGGTACCTAATCTTGTTTAAACCCTGAGGTTTTTTAGATGTTCAAGGGATTTTCCATGCATTTTTGGGAGGAAAACATTTTCTAGGTCTTTTCTAATTTTTGGACACAAAAGGGATTTTTTGGGATTTTTGGTATTTTTGGGAAAATACAAGTCTTTTTGGCTTTTTCTGATTTTTTTTTTTTTTGGTTTTTTCATGAATTTTTGGCTTTTTTGGATTTTTGGCATTTTTTGAAAATATGAAATATTTTTGATTTTTTTGATTTTTCGGAAAATAAAATATTTTTTAATATTTTTGGAAAATAAATTATTTTTCATTATTTTTAAAATATTATATTATATTGTAATGTAAAAAAAAAAGAACCGGGTCGGATCCCTAGGTTGGGTCCGACCGGGTCATCCATTTGGGCCCGCGTTGCGCCCGACTGATTTTTTTTTTTGATTTTTTGAAAATATTTTTTTGATTTTTCATTTTTGAAAATAAAATATTTTATTATTTTTTTATTATTTTTTTATTAATATATTAATATATTTTTTAAAAAATGACCCGGGTCGGGTTCCCTACCCGGGTTGGGACCGACCCGGGCCGCGATCCATCTTCCTCCCTTGCCGACCCGGTCTTGGAGCCTTCGAGATCTGACGATCCGCGGTGAAGGCGGCCGAACCCGCCTCGGCCTGAGCTCGGGCCTCCGCCGGCACCGCCTTGACCCCCGTCCCGCCGGCCGTTGTAGCCGATCCCGTCGTCTGTCCCCACCCGTCACCACCAGTCGCTGCAGATCCGATGTTCACCTGGGATTTCCATCAAACGCCTAGCGGGCACCAGTTGAGGAAGACAAGTGCGGGCGCTTCGGGCTCGGGACCGCAACAGAGCTCCGAGCAGGCGACAGCGGGGATTGGCGGGGGGAGGTAGGCTACGAATGGTTGGGGGCCGGAACTCGCGTGAAGCCGGCGGCTGCGAGTCCCAGCCCGACGACCCCAGAACACACAAACAGACACAAAAAAGGAAGGGCGGGCAACCCTAGCTCACCGCAACAGGGATGCGGCGTCGGTGGGCCCATCGTGACAGGTGGCAACGGTGGGCGCTCGTCGACGCGGAGCCGAAGCCCTTTTCTCCCACAACTCCGTGGATTCCCTCCTCCGGGCGTCTTCTTCCCTTTTCTTGCTCGCACACTCTCCCTCTCGGGCTCGCTCACCGCCGACCTCCCCCGAAGTCTCTCGGAGGGAGGTCATTTGAGCTCGCGACCCGATCTCTCGCGTGCTCGCTCGTTGAATCAACCCTGAAGTCTCTCAAGGGAAGATCTCCAAGTTCGCCGTGTCCTTCGACGGAGGTGGTACTTCGCTATTTATAGGAGAGGGGGCAGCCGGTCGACGGGGATTCGGCCGCCGGTCTTCGCACGCCGAACGAACGCCCGCGGCCGAACCGGCGTCCCATCCTCGCTCCTCCAACAAAGCGTGCTCGGCATTGAAGGCAGCCATTAATGGCGCCTGAGATCTATCATCTCCGGCCGACTTCGGCCTACCCTCCTCGGCCATAGGTTGCGTGAGTTGCAGAGGCGTAGGGGGAAGAAGGGGGAAGAAGGAAGAAGAAAAGGAGAAGAGAGAGGGGCTGGGCTGGGGGAAAAAGCTGGGCCCTGGGCCTACGTGGGAAAAAAAGAAGAGGGGGCTGGGCGCGAAGGCCCAGCCCCGATGGGCTGCTTCTTCTTTTTTTTTTTTTTATTTGCTTTTTTTTTGTTTTTGTTATTTGTTTTGTTTATTATCTGAAAAAAAAAAGGAAAAATACATAAATAAAGAAACTAAAGCCAAATTAATAACCTAATTAAATTTTTAGGTATCAACAATTCTACATGACTAGACACTCATATACAATTGAGACAGAAAGGACACTAGTCTAATATTTTGGGTCAAGAAATGAAACTCGTCGCGATTGGAAATTTCTAATCTTGAATTCTCTAACCTTGACTATTAAGAAAATTCAGGTGTCAACACTCAACACGTTGCTCACATGTGCTCTAAGGTCTGCTAGTCTCCGAAGTTGTGGTACCTGCAAGTGACAGTGATCGAAGCTCATGACTTCTAGATTGCTCTGAATCTGCCGCCACCAACAGCACTAGTGGTGAGGGTCAAGGCGCAATTGGGGTTCTAGTCCGTGCGGATGTAGGGAGGGTCAAGGAGTCAGTTTTGTCAAAATATGAAGGGAAAGGTAAATCGAGAGGAAGAAGTGTAGGGATTTCTCTGTATTTCTCTATATTGTAATCTGAGCAGAATACATTGTATTTAACTACAAAGAGAGAAATAATAAAGGAAAATAATTATCCCTATCTTTCTAGGCCTAAGATAGACAATATTACATATCAATTTACAATTTGACATGATTTGCTAAACTTTCCTATCTTCTGCGTATCTTCCAACACTCCCCCTCAAGCTGGTGGCTTGTAGATGTCCAAGACGCCTAGCTTGCTCAAGCGATATGCATGCTGTTTTTGACACAGAGGTTTGGTGAAGACATCCGCCGGTTGTTCTTGCGTTCCAATCCCTTGTGTCTCAATCATCCCTTCCTGGATTTTTTCTCTGGTGAAATGACAATCTACTTCAATGTGCTTTGTTCTCTCATGCACGATAGGATTGGATGCAAGTTTGAGAGCTGCATCATTGTCGCAGAACAATCTTGTTGGTCCCTTGACCTGTACTCCAAGATCCTGAAGTAACCCTCTCAACCATACTATTTCACATGTGGTTTTAGCCATGGCTCGATATTCTGCCTCTGCCGAAGACAACGAGATAGTTGGTTGTTTCTTCGTTCTCCAGGAAAGTAAAGAATTTCCCAATTTGATACAAAAACCGGTTATTGACCTTCTGCTCATAGGACAGGTTGCATAATCTGCATCGCAGTATGCGATCATTTTCATGTCACACTTCCTAGAGAGAAGAATCCCAAGACCAGGACATTTCTTCAAGTACCTCACGACTTTCAGCGCGGCATTCATATGAGACTGTTTTGGCTTATGCATGAACTGACTAAGTGTCTGCACAGCGTAACTTATGTCTGGTCTAGTCATAGTCAAATATATGAGCTTCCCGACAAGCTTCTGATAACCCAAGGGATCCTTGAGAGTAGGGTCTACCTCCTGAGGCACTTCAACATCATAATCAGCGGTTGTCAGCTTGACATTTTGTTCAATAGGCACTACAGCTGGCTTACACCCAGATAATCCTGCTTCTGAAATGATCTCCAATGCAAATTTTCTCTGGCTGAGAGAGATTCCTTGGCTAGATCGAGCAATTTCAATCCCAAGAAAATACTTTGGCGATCCCAGATCTTTAATATGGAAAGTAGAATGCAAGTATCATTTAAGGCCTTTGATAGCTATTTCATCATTCCCCATAATGAGTATGTCATCTACATATATCATTAAGTAGATAGATGACGTACCTTGAGTCCATGTGAATACAGCATAATCAAATCTGGATTGTTGAAAACCAGCAGCTATTAGTGATTCAGCAAATTTCGCATACCACTGTCCGGATGCTTGCTTGAGTCCGTACAAGGATTTGCGGAGACGACATACTTTATTCTCCCCCTGTCTCCGTAAACCTTGAGGTATTTCCATATATAGCTCCTTGTCTAAATCACCATGGAGAAAGGCATTATGAACATCCATCTGATGTAACGACCAGTCGTGAGAAGCTACTACAGAGAGAAAAGAGCGAACTGTGACATCCTTGGCCACGGGGGAAAAAGTCTCGTGATAATCGAAACCTTCCTTCTGTGTGAAGCCTTTAGCCACAAGTCGCGCCTTGTATCGTTCAATGGATCCATCTGCTCGATATTTGATCTTGTAGACCCATTTACATCCAATTGCTTTACGATGTGGAGGTAAGGGAACAAGATCCCATGTATGGTTATCCATGAGGCCTTTCAATTCTGCCTCCATTGCTGTTTGCCATCGTGGATCAGTGCTTGCCTCATGAAAGTTGGATGGTTCTTGTTCTTCAGAAATACGAGCAATGCAACATCGATGCATTGGAGATAAACGATCGAAGGAAACATAAGAGGAGATTGGAAAAGGAATACCTGGTGAATTCCTGACTCCACATATATAATCTTTAGTCCATGTAGGAGGTCGAGTAGCACGTCCAGAACGTCTGGGTGGATCATCTTCTGAAGATGTATTGTCTGGAATTTCCACTGGAAGTGAGTCTGGAATAGGTAGATCTGAAGGAATCTCATTATCATTCAGTCTTTCATCCTGGGCTTCCTCTAAAGGTGTTGTGCTGTTGGTGGAGTTGAAAACACCTTGTGTTTCTGTCAACGGAGGAATAAATATATATCGTGAACTTGCAAATCTATCGTCGGCGAGAATAAGTTGGGGAATGCCCGGCTCGGTGCCACTTTTGTTCTGGTGGACAAAAGGGAAAATAGTTTCTTGGAATATAATATCTCTGCGACAGAAAATTCTCCGAAAGACTCGATCAAAAATTCGATATCCCTTTTGTAAGGTAGAGTATCCCATGAATATGCAGTAGCGAGCACGTGGACCCATCTTATCTTTGGGCCCAACAATAGCAGCATAGCATAGACAGCCAAAAACTCTCAAGTGGCTCGAGTCGGGCTTCTTTCCAAAAGTATCGGAAAGGAGATTGTCTATCCAGAACTTTGGTCGGCATTCGATTTATTAAATAAGCAGCAGTCAATATGCAATCCCCCCAAAATGTATCTGGAATAGAAGCTTGAAACTTCAAGGCTCTGGCAACCTCTAAGAGATGACGATGCTTCCTTTCCACCACTCCATTTTGTTGTGGTGTATAAATACAGGAGCTCTCATGTAAAATTCCTTGAGATGAAAGGAGAACCGCACATTCATGATTAAAGAATTCCTTCCCATTGTCTGTCCTTATTTTTTGCACAGGTTTTCCAAACTGGGTTTTGGGTAAGGAAAGAAAGGTTTTCAAGTGGGACACAACTTGACTTTTAGACTGCATGAGAAAAATCCAGGTGGCTCTGGAATGATCATCCACAATGGTAAGGAAAAAAACGAGACCCATCATGATTTACTGTATGGTAGGGTCCCCAGACATCAATATGCAATAAGGAAAGGATATTTCTCGAACGACTTTGGCTTAAAGGGAAAGGATTACGCGATTGCTTTGCAAGCGGGCAAATTTGACAATGAGGGTAAGAAAATTGAGAACTATGACCCAATCTGGAGTGCAAAAGGAAATTTCTATCATTGGAAATTGAGTTACACAATGATTTCTTATTACAAGGGAAGTTAAAATTTGCAGGCAAGCTTTTCCAGAAAAACAATCCTTCAGAGAGACTACCCCAGCCCATCAGTGTCCCAGTCGAAAGGGCCTGAAACAGACATGTATCAGTGTTGAAAAGTACTCGACAAGAGTTGTCCTTACAGGCTCTAGACACTGAAACCAGATTAAATTGGAAGTCCGGAATATATAGGACATTGGTAAGGACAATATGGGAATTAAGTTCCACCGTTCCTGTTGTAGTGACATAGGCAACACTTCCATTGGGTAATTGCACAGTGACAGGATTTTCTAACTCTTCATTAACAGTAGAAAATAATCTTCTATCACATGCTATATGATCACTGGCTTCTGAGTCTATAATCCAGGTGTTTCTAGAAATAGTACTTGCCAGGCAATATGAAATACCTGTAAAGCTGATTCCCCTTTTCTGGACATCCAATTTCTGCAAAGCCTGCATAAGTTGCTGATATTCCCCATGTGTAATAGGCTGATTAGTAGAATTCATTGATCCTGAAATTTGATAGGCTGCTGCAGATATTTCTTTTCCTCTTTTTTCCTTTTCTCCAGGCTTGCCATGTAATTTCCAGCAGGTATCGATTGTATGGTGGGGCCGCTTGCAAAAATCGCAAAATAAGTTGCCTTTATTTCGAAAACTTGGCCCATATCCTTTTGGATTTTGAGGACCGTTGGATCCTCTTAAAACGGACGCATCTCCACCGTCCAGATCAGCCGAAGCTCGCGTGCCTCTGGAGCCGTCGGATCGCGGCATCCGATCTGAGCCGTCCGAGCTGCCCCATTTATAGGGCTTGCTATCCGCGAACCCTAGCAGCCCTCGGTTCTCCGCGAACCCTAGCCGCTCCCTGTTCTCTCCTCCTTTTCGATCTAGGGTTTTCTCCTTCTCCTTTTCCACTCTTGCCGCCAGCGCTAGGGTTTCGGAGATCTTGCTATCCGACGAGGCAAGCCTTTTATTCTCCTCTTGCACCGCAAGCTGGAAGATTCGGCCGAGGGTTGGCACTGGTTCCATCGCCAGGATCTGTGATCGGAAGGTGAGATACAAATTGTTCAAAATAAGTAAGAACCGAGTCGCTTTCTCCATGTCTTTCATAGCCTTCCAGTTTTTCTTCAGCGGCTTCCAACTCGTTCCAGAGTGCTGAAAGCCTATTGAAGCTCGTCGTCACCGATGTGTTTCCTTGCTTCAGTTCGCTAAGCGCTTGATGGAGTGAAAATTTTTTTGCCCGATCCAATTTGCCGTACATTTCTTGGATGCTGTCCCAAATTATTTTTGAATCTTCTGTTGGTGGTAACCCAGCCGCGATTTCTGGGTTGATGCAGTTACCGATCCATGTTCTGACTAATTGATTGCATTTTCTCCACTGTTTTCCCATTTTTTCGTTGGTCGGGATCGGAACGGTCCCGTCGACGAAACCCTCTTTGTCTTTGGTGATTAGGGCTCGCCGAAATTCTCGCGCCCAGGTTGAGTAATTCTCTGGACCCGTGAGAGGGTGGCTGATGAGCCGCAACTCCGGCCCGACGGAAGTGGAAACATAGAGCGCGTCGCCGGGCTCTGGTTGTCCCATGGTGGCCGCGAAAGGAAAATTAAGAAAACCAGGTGGTATTCCTTAGGATTGTCCCTGAAGTCCCGCACTAGATTGTCCCTGAGATCCTGTTCCAGAAAAATTTGATCCGCCCGTCTGCTCCTGGCCGATGGTCGCGTCTACCCCAATATTGGCTGGTAGACCTCCGTCGCTTGGCATATTTCCCGGCGATGATGTGACTAGATTCATCCCTGGGATCCATGGATATGGCATCCATTGGTAGGGATACGCCGAAAATGGCTGACCCAGATTAAACTGAGTCGGAGCATTCTGCCAATACGCATGTGGATTTTGGATTTGGCCGAGTTGTTGTTCGGTCACAGAAATAGCACTGGAAGTCTGAGGAGTCGTCGACATTGGTTCATCTGGATTGGAGGTGAGGTTCTCTGGTTGGTTTTCTGGTGGGTTCATTTTGACAAAAAAAATTCCCTTCAAAAGAATTTGATTCCTCTCGGCAACCCTTTTGCAGGATAGGGTTCCTCTAGGCAATCAATAGAGATGGAGCGGAAGCAATGTCAGAGTCTTTGGGGCTCTGATACCATGTCAAAATATGAAGGGAAAGGTAAATTGAGAGGAAGAAGTGTAGGGATTTCTCTGTATTTCTCTATATTGTAATCTGAGCAAAATACATTGTATTTAACTACAAAGAGAGAAGTAATAAAGGAAAATAATTATCCCTATCTTTCTAGGCCTAAGATAGACAATATTACATATCAATTTACAATTTGACATGATTTGCTAAACTTTCCTATCTTTTGCATATCTTCCAACAAGTTTCTTCAAATCATGATCCAACTGTTTGTTTCCCTTTAGTAGATCATACTACCATGACGAGGAGTTAAAGCATTCTCAAGGACGAATGAAAGAGGTAATGAACTTCAATGATTGAAGAATCATTGCATCCACGAATATTAACTCTTCATCTATTGATTCTAGCGTATAGTGTCATGCATCGTAAAAAAAAGAAGAAAAAAATCAGTTTAAGGATCAATAAAGAAATCCTTTGCCCTACCCGATAATGACAACACGATTGATGAATTACGTGAGACAATGAAAAACTTAAAGTGGGAAAAAGTGAAACCTGTTAGGAAAATCCCTTACGATATTTTGAAAATGATAAAATAAATTAAATGCTACTAACGTATTTAACGATTAAGTAACTGACTATGTAGATGATAAAATATGTAAATGACATTATTAAGGATTATACTTGGAAAAACTATGCGATATACTCTATACCGAAGCTGAACTTATTCAGATTGTGTCTAGACCTTAAGGCTAAATATATTTAGAAGCAGAATTTAAGCGTGAATATATGCAAACTTCCGTCTAGATTGAAAAGTCTAGACTTTATATATAAAATGAGATACAAGTTCAGAACGTAAGAAGGTCCAGAATATGATATGTCCAGAACGACACAAGTACAAAATATGATTTTGAACGTGACAAGTTCAGAGCAAAGTAAGCTCAAAATGTAACACATTCAGAACACAATAGATTTAAAACGAAGTAAGTTTAGAACGAAACAACTTGATAGAACATGATATAAGCCCAAATGTATAACAGCTAATGATTTGGTTTGGATTCTACATCAAAATAGATTTGATTGACTCAATCTAATTAATTGACAATTGGATTATGAAGATAAGAACTTTCTAAACAAAGAAGCTCTACTTATAAAACAAAGATTCTATTTGTATAGGCGATCAAAATTAACTTGGGATTCTGCTTCTATCACTCAATCACTACTTAATCTTCTTGATACAGATTTATCCAACGGGTAGATTGGAAGGCGATCCTCTAGATACTGTCCAATTGCTAGTTTGTAAGTTGATGAGTATTTAAGGAGACTAAGGACCGATGAGCCAAAAAAAAGAAAAAGAGATGAAGTGTAAAATCTAGAATTCTAAAGTTTGAGTGAACTTCAATCTTACACTTATCTTTCGTGAGCTTAAACGTTTGTCATTATGGAAAAAATGCCAAAAGTGTGACTTAGTGAGATAGTGTGATCTACCACTAAATATTTGTACTCAAAGTCGTAATCTCTTATTGATAATATAGTGGAATCTAGCCAATAGGCTGTTAGCGTGAGAAAGTAGACGTGGGTTTAATCTAAGCCGAACTGTTATAAAATCTATGTGCAATTCTCTTATATATTATCTCTTTACTTAAGCATGTTGCACTATTACATGTTATTTTAGAAATCTATTTTACCGCATAATAGATTCTAAATATCTTCCAAAAGTCCGATGACTTATTTAACACACTTTGATTCTTATTTAGATTTTGTTTGCAACTTATTTTATTTCGTATTTATTTGTCAAGATTTCCTTCAAACACCTATTCACCCCTCTCTAGGTAATCTTATTAGCATCATCAAAACCTTACCCATTGATTGACAAGGAAGAAGATGATGATAATGGGCTATTTAGATTTTCTTTTTAGTATTCGTGAATGCATAGTGCTTGGTAAACACATAAGGGAACTTGTTTCAAAATTAAAGTAATCTAAGTAAATAATATATAGTAAGCTAGAACAATTGTGTTTAAGAAATGATATAGCCAAAAGAGACATTGTAGCCATAAAATTTTCTATGTCATACATACCTTCATCAGGTTATGCTAAAGCATTCATTTTCTCTTTCTTGAAAACCGACTTGAGTTCAAAGAAATTATTTTGACCCCACTTGCTATTTTGCTATACAAAGGAGGAGAAACTCTTGTGTGACATCCTAAAAACTCCGGTTCTGATTTCGATCGGATAAGTCTGGCTTTTCATCGACGCGACTATAGTGCTTTTTTATGTCATTTTGGCACCTTGTGTCCGTATTTGAAATCTTGAGGTTTTCACAACAACCGAGAGTCACCAATGTGTTGAAGAGGTGTGTGTGGTTTGAAGAAAATCGACTACAGGTCAATTATACTAAAAATTCCTAAAAGCTACCCGGTAGATTATGTCATGTTAAAATCGCGTTAAATTGAAATTAACCGTGAATTTGAATTCGATTTCAGAAATTGGAAGTTCTGTCATATCACAAATCATTTTAGGAATGTTGACTCATCTTTCGAGGCATTTTCGGCGAGTTCAGGATTTTTACGGAAAATCGATTCGGATGATTCGAAAAATGAACAGAAATTCGGATTGGCCAAATGGATAGGATTTTCGGCCTCCGGCGTGAGTTACTTGGAGAATGGAAGTTGTGTGAGCTTTTCTTCATCAAAATTGGACTTCAATCGGAGAAGTTTGTTTAGAAATCGGATTATGAGAAAAATGAAATAGAATTCGGAATTGAAGGAATTGGTCGTATTGTTGCCTAAGACTTGTTTGAGGGAAATTTGGTGCAAGAAAGCAAGTGGAGATCAAGTATTATAGCATGAGTATTTTTTGGGACCAAATTGGATTAAACAAGAATAAGTGGGACTAAGATTTTTGAGTTGTAGGAAATTCCTTTTAATTTTCTTTCCCTCCTTGGCTGAACGTCCCCTTCACTTTGGTCTACTCACTCGCACGTTTTCTTCTTCTTCTTCTTCTTCTCTCTCTCTCTCTCTCTCTCTCACTCACGTGATTTCCCCACAAACCAACAGCCTTTGCCGTGTTCCACCTTCTCCCCTTCATTTTTGACTTTTCTCATCTTATCCTCTTTTTTTTTCTTTTGGGTCCACACACCCCCCCTCAACCTCTCTCTGTTCTCTCTCTCACGTTCATTCATCCCTCCTCCTCCGAGTGCCGTTTTTGTCTAGTAATCAACCCAGAGCAACGCACGTTCCAGTAGTTTTTAGTTCAGCCTTTCATTGCCACATCCAGCTCTCCATCGAAACTAGCTCACCAAAGTTCAAAGCCCTTCTCTTTGCGAGATTAGCCACATGAAGTTAAGCCAAATCCAACAGCGTCATGGGCTTCCTCGGGCCAATTTTCGGGCCCGATCCGTGCCCTGTTGGCATCGCTGATTTGGAGCTTTTCGTTCCTCGTTGCGTGCCCGTTGTTTTGATCTGAGTGGATCGTTAATCAGGTGAGTTTAACTCACTAATCCTTGCTTAGTAAGTTAATGAAGTTTAAGCATTGATTAGTTTAGACTAAGCTTGGTTTAGTGGATAATTAGAATGGCTTAGTAAATTAGTTAATTATCAATGCATGTTAGGTGGATAGTTTAGTGCAATTATGGTCTAGACAAGCTCTAGTATTTATCTAGAGTAGTTCAAAAAATTTCCAGGCTCGTCTTGGCTTCCAATTAGGCTTTTCCCGGCCTAAGTCTATTTATTGCATTTATTTATTAATTTTCGTAATTATTTAATTATTTATTTATTTTCTAGAAATTAGACCGAATAGCCGGTGACTAGAATTTTATACGATTGCAATGGTATAATCTGTTTATTTATTTGATTGTTATTTTGTGTTGATTGTGTGTGAATTGTGCTTTTAGGAATTTATTCCTAAATTTATTTAATTTCAGTAATTAATTGGAAAATCATTGGGCGTTGGTTTACAGCGCTAAAAATGGATTTGTGGACTATTAAAATTAGTGAAATTTTCAAAGGTGAAAATATTATATTTTTGGCTAAAACCGACTGTATTTTTATCGAGAAGGATAAAAATGGTGATTTAATTAAATGATAATTTTCAGCATACCGTGAAAGTATGGTGGCGACTTCTAGCGAGCATGGTGAGCATATATAATTTTCAGCATACTATGAAAGTATGGCCGGCATATATAATTTTCAGCATACTATGAAAGTATGGCTAACAACTTCTGGCAAGCATAGTGAGCATATATAATTTTCAGCATACTATGAAAGTATAGCTGGCAACTTTTGGCGAGCATATATAGGGCCCGTTTGGTTCAGCTTTCTGGAAATGCCCTTGGGAGAATGCAAATATCTTTGAGATAAAGGGGTTTTCCGAAATCTTTAGACTGTTTGGTAAACTAAAACTGAAAAGTGCTTTAGGGAAATGCAAAACTGTTTGGTAAACTTGTATTTGAAAAGCTATTTGGTGTGACCAAATTAAATGTTTTAGTTTTAGTATTTTTAAAATTGCAAAAAAGAAATAATGAGTATATAATAATTTACATTTTAATGTTGAAAGTAATATAAAAGATACATATTAGTAAATTTATTTAAAAATTATATTAAAAGAATTTGATTATAAATTAAATGCAAAACTTAACTTTTATCTTAAGGTTCTTTTAGGTTTGTTTTTAACTTTGAATATTTTTTAATTATTGCAGTATTAATCATCTTCGTTAATTAATGATTATTCTAGTGTATTGATAAAAAGTTGGGCTATTGATTGTCAAAAAATAAAAATGATATAAAAAGGAAAGTGAACTTATTCGGTGGATGGTAAAGCGACCGATTGTAGATGCTAATTTTTTTGAGTAAGCACCGCATATAAAAGGGAGGTCCTAATTAAAAGAAATAAAACCAAGTCTCTCTCATACAAATTTGACTAGAAATAGTCATTTCATGATAGTAAACATGGTCATATATGTCTGGAAAAAAGAAATACGTTATATTTAGTATTACAAATCTCAACGACTTTGTAAACTTATCGCTATTTCATCACGTAAAAAAGCCATGTCCGGAGATGCATATGAATTTGAAGTACCCAACCCTTCATTTGCATCATCATGGTCCACTGAATATCCATAATCGGGATCCAATTCTGCTTGTTCAAAATCCATTATCAGTCACGTTATTTCTCCGTATATAATTGTGCAAAGTCATCGCTGTAAATCATAAAGAATGCATGTGAATAACGTGCTGCATATCAGATTGACAGAAAGAGAGATGGACAAAGTCAACAGACGCAATATATTAGTTGTATCATATATTTATGACAGCAAAAACAATAGGCAGTCCAAACTCTCTTAACTTTACATCATCAACATGATATATGTACACCTCAGACCAATAAAGAATGCACACTCACATTAAAGTACAGCACTTTGTTAAGCACTCCCAAAGTTTCCATTTCAAGAGGTTCTCTTATTTGAGACGATTTGGCATTTTCAATTCCTCATATGAAACGATTTGGTTACTTAATATATTTTTAAAAAATAATGTCCATTTTGAATCTATATTTGAAAAAATAAGTACACTTTAGGCTTTTTTGCTTGAAATTTTCCTCGAAAAATTGCAAATCATCACAAAGCCTACCAAGCAACAAAACAAAACGAGTTCTCAAGATGAAGAAAAATCATTGGAGCTTGATCGGGTGGGCGACACACATTCGTGGGAGCATGTCCGTGACTACTTCGAATCAAAATTAGCAACCCATCGCCAAATCTCACACCGTCAGTAAGGAGCACGGCTTGAGAGTTGAGACCTCTCTCTCTCTCTCTCTCTCTCTCTCTCTCTCTCTCTCTCTCTCTAGCTTCCTAGCACTCACAAGCACTTCTAAAGACTCAATTGAAACTTAATCATCGTGTGTTCACTCAAAACTAAAACTAAGCTGAGCTAATTGGTAGCCCAGAAGATTTTTAATCCATGTGCGCGAAATCAAATCTCCACATTTGAGATCGGATACAAAGATATAATAATTCCACGAATGAAGAACAACACCCAAATTCCACCACATGCATATATTGACTTTCTGAAAAGGGGCAATTATTATTAATACCCACCGAGCCAAAAGAAAAAAGAAAACCAAATGGGGTTCGATCGCCCATCATGGGGCAGAGGGCAAATAAAGGCCCGCAAGGGCTCCCATTACTTGCCCGCTCTCATTTCTCACCTATGAACAAGATGAAAACATGGGCATCCTCCAGCTTGTGTGGAATTCCAGCAAAAACAATTGCCTAATGAAAAGTACATAACCAAACTATCCAGGAATTACAATCACATCATATGATCCTACTTTTCGTTCTTTTACAACTCTCCCACATTGTTTCATGCCAAACTAGGCGATTGTATAAGCATTTTGCAATCATGGTCAATGCCTACAAGGGAATTTTCGAAGTCCCTCTCATCACAGCGCAGACAATCCAGTTTTCCAAGCTAATCATACTTTTCCATAACAATGCATCAATCAAAGCAAGCAAGATCGTAGACCAACTTGTTGCAGGGTGTGTCGGGGGTCGGAATGTGAACGAGATCGGAGCACAGGGAGGCCAAGTGATCGCACCACGTCCGAGCTTCGACCCACCCGGACTCGGCGCCACACAGCAACTCGTCCTTGCCTTCTTCGGTCAGGCGTTCCTGAGAGAAACGAGTTCGCACATAACAGAACGAAAGAGCCCGAAATTCAGCTACCAAACTCCACCAAGCACACACCCATCGCACACCGAACCACCGTGTGAAATTCAAGAACTGAAAAACCGCAACATTCCTAGATCAATCGAATTCCAAACCCAATTCCAGCGACAAGGCCCAAATGCACCGAAATATTTAACACCCGATGCTCAAAACTAAAACACAGCATAGCACCACGTGGAAGGGGCTGGCACTCGCACAAACCAGCCCTCAACGAAGAATAAACGAGACAATAACCGGTACTTCAATAGCAAATCAAACTCGAGAAGGTGGTCACGGCTCCAACGAAACATTTTCACAAGCACTTGGCGTGCGCTACCAAATCACGCGGTTCCGGCGCAAACCCAAGAAAAACAGAATCATACCCACGAATCGAAATTGAACAAACACCCGAACGAACGAACAAGAACAGGGGGAGAAAAGAGAGAGGGATCGGGTGTGCGAGAGAGAGAGAGGGAACAAACCGAGAAGACCGATAATAGCGTTTACCATCAAGCGACGAAAAGGAATAAAGAGGGAGGAAGAGAGAGAGAGAGGGGCATACCAGGTAGAAGAGAGAGGAGAGAAAAATAATCGGCGAGAGCGGATGCGATGCTTTGAGAATCGGCGAGAGCGGATGCGATGCTTCGAGAATCGGCGAGAACGGATGCTGCGAGAATCGACGAAAAGAAAAGAGCTTCGCGTGATGGAGGAGAGGAAAGAGCGTCTGAGTCGAGAAGGTAGGGTTTTGTTTTGGGGTAGGGTAAAATTGGAGTTTTAACAAAATTTTGAGGGTAAAATGGAGAATAAGCAAAAATTTATTAAAGCCTCCCATCAGCATGCCGAGAATGCTGAAATGCCCAAAGCAGGTCCCCACCTGCTTTGGGCTTTCAGCATTCCAAAGGCAAACATTTTGCCAAATAGCCTTTGAAAGCCGAACCAAACAGGGTGTTATTTTTCCCAAGGGGCTTTGGGGGCTCAAAGCCCCTTGGGAAAGCTGAACCAAACACCCCCATAATATACTATACCAGTATTTGAGGCAGCTTCTGGCAAGCATATATATAGTATATTATCTCAATGTTTGAGGCAGTTTCTGGTGAGTTATATTATCTATTTTCGGCTTAAAGTAAGCAGTCCTGGATTATGGTCGGACTCATAGATAGTATTGATTGAGATGATCGGGGAATGGTCTTGATGACATGTAATCGACTGAGTCGATTGATCGATGATTCGATCTGGCTAGATAAATTGATTGTGTAGTGATTGGTTGTGATATGAACTGTATTGACTTATAGGAAGGAACTGAGGCCAAGGTAAGTTCTCTGACTCGTGATTGTGCTTAGGCAGCCCTTTGGGCGTATTTTTTTTCCTAGTCGGGTCTTAGGGGGTTGAACTTGCTAAGACATCGTCTCACTCCGTTGTAGGATAACATTTTTAGGTCCCTAGGGTGAAGAATCCCAAAATTGAGGCGGAAGGGTTAGGAGCATGGATGGCTTAGAATTTCCTTTTGAAGATAGGCTTCATATACTTAGACTTTAGATACTTAGACTTTAGAGTTGGCCTCTGTTTGTAAACCAAATTGTGGTTTTTAATAAAGTGTTGATTTGAAACTTGTGACCCTACTTTTTTATCCCATAAGGTTGTTTTTTGGGGATTAATTATTTGCTTCTGTATGCATATTAAAATGAATGAGTCGGCGACACATCCTGGGACGTCGCAATTTATTTGACCAAGGAGGGATGGGCACGTGCTCGGAGGATCGGGACATGACATCCCCGTTTAGTGGTATTAGAGCGAGTCGATAGTTGGAGTGATAAGGTGCGATGAGTCGTGGGATAATTAATAGGAATTACCTTTATTTCATGCTAGTGCATGTGATTGATAGCTGGTTGGTAACTTGTTTGTGTGGGTCACTCAAATTCCAATATGGTATTGGAATTAGAAAGCAGGTTTCTATAAAGATCCTGTAGCCTCTGTGACTCGGGGTAGAACGCCGACAAAGATCGGTGCCTGAGGTTGTTGTGGCAAAGCGCCAGCTTAGGCCAGCGCAAGTGTAAGAGTACCGTGGTAAGTCGGTACTAGTGTAGCAGTACTGAGCGATCCTGGGTTAGATAGGATCGTTCAGGCACTAGCATTCCTTGGAATTGGTTAAGCCAGTAAGCTCAAGATCGAGCCACCGCTGTTGCCGCTATCACTACCACTGCTAGTGCCGTAATCGTTGTTGTTGCCACACCTGTTGAGGTCTAACATGGAGATGTGATTTGGGAGTAAGCCATTACATCTGAGTCAAGGTTCAAATTCAGTAGAGATGGAAACTAGTTTGGGAAGGAGCTTATGATTGGAGAAAAGTATCCTATTCCGTCCAACTAGAAATGTGGGATGGACAGTCTGCAATGAATCGGAATGGAGTGTGTTGTGTTGATGGAAGCCGACATGGATCAGCCCCATGTCCTATTAAGACGGGTGCTTATTCTGAGTGTGACCAACATGGTTACCTGGTCAGAAAAAGGTCCCTAAAGGCCGATGGGACAAATTAGTGGGAATGCGCCGTAAAACACACCGTAGGGTATTTGGGACATACACCAGTGCAAGTAAGAGTGCATGTTGTCATCCGACAGGAGATATATGACTCACGAGTTATGTGCTGAGTTTGTAGAATGAAGTATGGATCGATCCAGTGTCTTGGTATAATGGGAACATGCTATAGATGTGGCCAGCACAACCATTTGGTGAGGGACTATCAGTGTGAGTCCAAGGGAGAATTGACACCGCTACCGCAGATAGGACACCACTAGGATGGCAAAAAGGACATGAATGGAATCGACCATGCACTAATCAGAGGAAGAATGTTTTTGGGATGATTTTATCATAATAGCGCAGCAGAGTTTTGGGGATTAAATTTGTGGAATTTCGGTCGCTGAGTTAAGGTTGTAGGAGAAGAACCACCGACTAGAGTTGTGCTCGACTAGTTGCTGAGGTATAACTTTGACGTCATGTGTGAATAGAGTGGGCTTGTGGAGCATCTTGTGGTAATGAATTGATGTTGGAACGTAACCCGGCTTAATCTATTAGCAGGTGGAAGTGTTGAGATTATTGGGAGTCGAGAAGGACCCTCGACTTCCTTAATCTTGTCACTTGAGGCAACCCATTTGTTAGATGGATGTTACCAAGGTTACTTGGCGATTGTCATAGATAAGATAGATTGAAGAACCGAAGATTGAGGACATCTCAATAATCCAAGAATTTTTAGATGTATTTCCACAGGAATTGTCAGGCTTGTCGTCAGAGAAAAAGATAGAATTAGCGATCGAATTAGCACCCAAGACAAAGCCACTCTCTAAGGCTTCTTACTAGATATCATTGTCTGAGCTGAAAGAACCGATGGTGTAGATGCAAGAATTATTGGATAAGGGATTTATACGCACCAGCGGATCACCTTGGGAAGCACCAGTTTTGCTTGTAAGAAAGAAAGATGGTTCGTTGCAATTATGCATCGACTATTGTCAACCCAATCAAGTGACAATCGGGAACAAGTGTTCATGGCTGAAGATCAACGAATTGCGTGACCAGTTACAAAAAGTGTCGATACTTTCAAGGATTTACTTGAGGACATGGTATCATCAACTGAGAATCGGAAGAGAGGACATACCGAAGTCAGCATTTTGTTCTCGAGACAACCATTAGAAAATTACTATAATGTCGTTTAGACTAACGAATGCTCCAGCTGCTTTCATGGATTTGATGAACTGAGTATTGGAGGAATATCTAGGTCAGTTCGTGATTGTGTCTATCGATGATATTCTATTATATTCGAGGAGTGCTGATGAATACGAGAGCCATTTGAGAATGGTACGTCAGACCTTGAGGACACAAGGATTGTACGCTGAGTTCAGTAAGTGCAAGTTTTGGTTGACTCAGGTAGCATTCATAGGTCACGTGACCTCAAGCGAAGTAATCTCCATGGACCCGACCAAGATCAAAGCAGTTATCAGTGGACCAAGATTGACAACAGTATTAGAGATCAAAAGCCATTTGGGTTAGATAGATTACTACAGAAGGTTCGTGGAAGGATTTTCAGCATCAGTGTCGCTGTTGACTTGAGTCCTGAAGAAAGAAAAAAAGTTCATGTGAACAGACAAGTGCAAGCGTAGTTTCTAAGAGCTTAAGTAGAAGCTGACTATTGCACCTATATTGACTATTCCATCTACTCCTGGAGGACACGAGATCTATAGTGATGCATCGTTTAGGGGACTGATTGCATGTTGATGCAACATGGTAGGATTGTTGCACATGCGTCCCGTCAGTTGAGACCTCATGAGCTGAATTTCCTGATGCATGACATAGAACTCGCAGAAATGATTTTCACTCTGAATATTTGGAAATGTTAGTTGTGTGGAGAAAGATTCTAGATCTTTATTGACTAACAAAGTCTCTAGTATTTATTCTCTCAAAAGGAATTGAATATGAGATAGCATTGAATCTGAATTTTTGAAGGACTAGGATGATGGTATCTGGTATCATCCTAGAAGGATGAAAGAAGTCACCGGTGTGTTGAGTTGAGTCTTCATTTGTGCATATGCTAGTTAAAGTATGGACCTTACTTGAGAAAGTTCGAAATTCGGTTTTCAAATTTGAGGTAAGCCACCTTTCGAATTTTATGGCCACCATCAGAATTGAACCGGATATTCAGGTTAAAATCAGACGGTTTGGTTGATAGATCGGGATGTTCAGAAAATCCCGCGAGAGGATACTGACAAAATAGAGGCTGACTTTCAGATTTCTGAGGATGGAGTACTCAAGTTCCGAGAGTGATTTGGTGTACCTAACGATGTATGTAAAAGGAAGAGACTTTGTTAGGAATTCACGGTAGTAGTTGCATTATTCGACTAGACAGTATAAGGTAGGTCAGAATTGATGTCAGCTCGATTGGTAGATCGATATAAAGATAGTTACCGCAGAATAGGTTACAAATGTAAGATGTGCTAATAAGTAGAAGTTCAATAATGCAAGTTGGGAGGATTTTTATAATCACTCGAGAGTCCCGAGTGGGAATGGAAGTATATCACTATGAACCTTGTGATGAGCTTGTCGAGGAATCAGAGAGGTAATGATTCCATTTGGGTAATGGGTCAACAGAATGACGAAGTCGGCTCACTTCAGTGCAATACGAAAAGATCTCGATTTGAATAGGCATACATAAGTGTACATGTGTCAGATAGTTCGTCTGCATAGAGTGTCAGTGACGAATTTATATCAGATCAAAGACCTAAGGATTCCTAGTTTCAGCAGAACAGTCAGATGATTTCCTTTGAAGCAGGACAGAGTAGAGTGTACAGAACTTTAGTTTGTTGAGATGAGGTCAGAGAAAGAAAGGTCACGGCCTAGAGACAGTTCAGTAGTCAGTGATCGCAGTTGCCGTGATCAAAGACAGATTCAAGACCGTTAAGAGCTGCCAAAAATGTTGTATTGTTGAACGTTGAAGGCCCTTAGAGTTCCAAATTGGTGATAACATTTTTCTGAAAGTGTCACCAACGAGGGATACCTTGCGCTTTAGCAAGGAGGTGATGTAGCTAGTATAAACACCTAGAGGGGGGTGAATATGTGTAAAAACAATTTCTCGAGATACGGAAGCAATACTAGGCAACCGATAGAAAGGTAGTACTCTTTTTCTTAACCAAAATGAATTACGATCAAAGCAAAGTAAGGAGTAGGGAAGAGAAGATTAAACACAAGGTTTATAGTGGTTCGGCTTATTCTAAGCCTACGTCCACTCTTTTGCACTGACAGCCTATCGGCTGAATTCCACTATGAACGAAAGAGATGTTACAGCACAGTTCTTCCTTAATTCCACAGTGTAGATGTTCTATCACACTTCCTTAAGGTTTCTCACAAATATAAACTCTCTTTTGCGTACTAGTTTTCACTCAAATGAATTGACTAAACAACAAGAAGCTTCAGACTTTGGAATTCTTCTATCGCACACACCTCGAACAACTTAGAACGTCTTCCTTATATACTCCTTTATGCCATCATACCCGTTGGCACTTACCAAAGGAATTCCTCCAATCTATCCGTTGGACGAAATCAATTAGGAAGATCATTCGAGCTATTAAAGGAATATGTCGATAGCCCATCAATCATGTTCGTCCATACAATCAGAATCTCGGTTTCCATAAGTGGAACCTTCCACGAATATTTCGCCAATCATCGGATCCTTAATCTTCGAATCAATCTTGATCAATTAAAAAGGATTCCGTTATGTCATATCCAGCCAAGAGATCTTCTCCAGTCGATAAGGTCATATCCTTAATAAAACATCCAGTTCTGGATAGCCTTTCTTCAACGGATTAGTAACTCGTCAATGAGGATAGACTTTGAATCTTGAGTCCTGGCTGTCCGGAGGTTTTCGACTTTAAACAACAAGTTCTTCAAGCCTTCGACTAGATCGATGGAAACATTTTGTCAGCTTCAAAATATTTCAAGAAGATTTCTCCAACAATCTCCCCTTTTTTGATGGTGACAAAACTTTCCTGCAGATTTGGATAACTTTAACTTGCAAAACATTTCTTAAACAAATATACATATCTTATAAAGATAAATGGCTAAATGAATAACACTAGAATCTACAACCACGTAAAAATAGGTTATTCTTGAATATGATAAAACCATCCATAAGATATCAATAGCAGTCAATAGCAATCAAATCCAAATTCAAATCCATACACAAAATTAAAGTCAAACATCAATTCCAAATCAAACAATCCAAACGATTAAAAATTCAAAGTTTGATTCAAATCTTTCACTTCTCCCCTTTTTGTCAGCATTAAAAAAGTTGAGATGAAAATGGAATAAAGTCAAGATTGCTTGGGAATGCGGACAAGCTGGAAATCTCCCATGGACTGAACAATCCCTTCCAGCCTTTTTCAAGTCTTCCTTCAGTTGTGCAACCTCCTCATCCTTAGCATTAGCCTGAATCTGAACAGAGAGGGCTTGGATATGATCTTTCAAGGAACCTGAAGAAACTTGACCTACATTCTGCAAGTTTTGAACCTCGCATGCCAGAGCATAAATTTGACCGCGCATTTCCAAGAGAATATCCATAATTCTGCGAAAATCTGCTGAGCTGTCGGTTTGTGTACTGGCTTCAACACGATCTGCAGATGATGGCATATCAGAATAATCACGTAGATTTGGCGATGAAGCATCATGTTCTTCTTCAGGAAAATGAGAGGCATGAATGTCTTCTGGGTCGGCTGGAGAGCGGCTGACTCCCTCATTATCTCCCCCTATTTCTATGCCTTCAGGTGGAGAATAGTGTTTTTCAGGCTCTCCTTCCTCTTGATTCATTCTCTCTTCTTCTTCTTCAAGTCTTTCCTTCTTTTCTTTTTGCCAAGTGCTCTTTCTTTTCTTCTTTTTCATCCCTTGCCTCTTCTTTTCTTCTTTTCTTGTCCTTCTTCCTTCTCCTCTCTTTCTTTCTCATGTTGTTCCATTGACTCTGGAACAATCTTTCTTAGCTTCTTCAAAGTTATGGCCATTGCAATGGTGATGTCTTCATCCTCTTCATCTTCCACGATGAGAGCTCTTCTTTTCTTGGGTGGAGCAACCATGGGCTCCTTCCCTTTTCTTTTTGATGCAGAAGAGATTTGATGAGACTTTACAGGAGTCTTCTCCTTAAATTTCTCCAACGCCTTGCTTAGCTCCTTCAGACGCATCTTGGTCACCATTTTTAGCCCTACCACCATATGATCACACGATCGAGCACAAAGAATTTGTGGAGGCTGAATGTTCAGATGTCTGAATAACTTCGTCACAAGACTTGGATAAGGAAGTTGATCTCTGTCTTTCACCACTGCTCTATACATGTGGAAAATAATAGTGTGAGGAAGAGAAAACTTTTTCCCAGTGAGAATGTCATACATCAGCTTTGCTTCTGAACTTGAAATATCAGTCTTGGAAGTTGATTTCGGTCTAAGGCAATTGATCACAATCTTGTGAAGCAGAATGTTGAACGCATTCATCCTTAGGTAGGAAATCTTTTCCTCTGTTCTCTTGTCCTTAACAAGTTCCAGTGTAGCACGAGCAATAGAAACTTTGATCGGTTGATATCTTCCTCTCTCAACCCCTAACACATCTGCCAACATATCCATATCCACTACAAAATCTTGATCTTTGACACTGAAAGAGAATCTATTCGCATTCAGGAAACTAAGATTCGAATAGAAATAGGCAGTTAATTCAGCGTAAGCTTCTGTGGTGTCAGAACATAACTGCTCAAGTTGAAGAAAACTAAACTTTTCCCTCAAGTTCACATTCACAGCATCCAAAAAATCAAAATCCACACTCCTAGGGTTTATCACCCCATGCTTCAGCAATTTTGAGTATAGATCCTTATGTTCCTTCGATCTAAACATCTCTCCCATTTTTCCTCGATTTTTCGCCGCAGTACCCATCCTCGGTTGAAATTGACTGTACAATTTGTCATCATAATTCCCATCTTTCGGATTAAATCCCCAATCACGAGGATCACTTGGGATATTTGCAAGGGATTCTTCTGCCACCCCTTTACGAGCAATTCCCAAACTTTCCATTTTCCGCAAAAAGATATATTCATTCCCATATCCTTTGTCTTTAAGAAAATCATCGACGTAGCTCAATGGAGTACCAGTCCCTTTTAAAGCACGATAAAGCTTGTAAATAAAAGAGGGTCTTTGAACTCTTACAGGATCTGCGTCTTCAATGATTTCTTCCTCTTGTTGATGACCAACATTTTGAGGACTAGATGGTGGAGAATGACGCTGCTGAGAATGTTGTGGGCTCTGTTGCTGATTTGGAGACACTTCTTCCTCGGTGAGATCGAAGTGAGTAGGCCCCTCACTCATTCGCCGTGGTCCCCTACTTGCGATCCTCGAAGACTTTCTTGAAGACGACATCTTTCTCACTCTTTGAAAGATTCCTTGCTTGACTTTCCCAAGAAAAATGACAACTTTTTCGAAGATTAGGCAAGAGAAGAAAACAGGAATGGAAGATCGGTGCTTTTTAGGGTTTTTGGAGAGTAAAGCGAAGAAGAAGCAATAGTGCATAATCGGTTAAAAATGGGGTATACGGAATGTCATAAAGGAAGGTGAAAAGATGCCTTTTCAAAAAAATAACTGCCTTTTTTTTTTTTCGAGAAAATAGTCATTTCAAAAATAACTTCTTTTTCAAAAAGGAAACGTTACAATAATCATGTCAATTAAAGATAACAATAATAAGACACGGTTGATGATCTTGCCTTTTCTAGATGAGATTCAAGAGAGAGAATAACTTACAGTCAAAGTCTTTTTTGCCTGAGTCTAAGAGTCTCTAGACTTTAACTTCTTCAAACCTCAAAATGTTGAGTCTGGAGCGAATAATTTCAAATTGATTTTTCTTAAAGGGCTTTGTGAATATATCCGACAGTTGGTTCTTCGAATCAACATACTGAATCGAAACTTCTCCATTTTGAACATGATCTCTAATGAAGTGATGTCGAATCTCTATATGCTTTGCTCTTGAGTGAAGAATTGGATTTTTGGTAAGATTGATTGCGCTGGTGTTGTCGCAGTTAATCTCCGTGCATGAATCTTCAATTCCAAAGTCTCTTAGCTGTTGTTTTATCCACAGAATTTGTGAACAGCAACTTCCAAGAGCTACGTACTTTGCTTCTACTATAGAGAGAGCTACTGTACTCTGCTTCCTTGAAAACCAAGACACCGTCCTGCCTCCAAGTAGTTGACAGGTACCCGAGGTGCTCTTTCTATCAACTCTGCAACCGGCTAGGTCTACTTCTGAGTATCCAAGAAGAGTAAAGTCTCATCTTTTAGGATACTATAGACCGATGCTTGAAGTTGAAGCGATGTATTTGATAATACGCTTTGCAGCATTTAAATGAAATTCTTTAGGGTCTGCTTGAAATCTGGCACAAATGCAAACACTAAACAAAATGTCGTGTCTAGAAGCAATAAGATAAAGAAGTGAGCCAATGATACTCTTGTATAGTTTCGGTCGACTTTCTTTCCTCCTTCATCTTTGTCTATCTTTAAGGAACTTGACATTGGAATGTCAGCCTTTTTGCAATTGTCCAGTTCAAACTTTTTGACAAGATCATTAGCATATTTTTCTTGATGAATAAAGGTTCCTTCTTTCAGTTGTTTCACTTGAACCCCAAGAAAGAATGTTAACTCACCCATCATGCTCATTTCAAATTCATCATGCATAGTCTTAGAGAATTTCTTGCACAGACTTTCATTAGGAGATCCGAATATAATATCATCGACATATATTTGAACTAGCACAAAACTTTTGCTTTCTTTTTTGGTAAACAGAGTAGTGTCTACTTTACCTTTCACAAAACCGTTTTGAATTAAAAACTTACTCAGCCTGTCGTACCAAGCTCGAGGTGCTTGTTTTAAGCCATATAAGGCCTTTTTGAGTCTAAATACTGAGTCTGGTTTCCTTGGGTCTTCAAACCCAGGTGGTTGTTCCACATAGACTTCCTCATGGATAAATCCATTTAGGAAAGCACTTTTGACGTCCATTTGGAATAACTTGAAATTTTTATGACAAGCAAATGCAAGTAATAAACGAATTGATTCTAACCTTGCTATTGGTGCGTAAGTCTCGTCATAGTCTATCCCTTCTTCTTGCATGTATCCCTTGGCCATGAGTCTTGCTTTGTTTCTTACGACCTTGCCTTTCTTGTCCATCTTGTTTATGAAAACCCATTTAGCTCCAATAATAGATTTACCTTTTGGTTTAAGAGTCAATTCCCAGACATCATTGATATTGAATTGCCTGAGCTCTTCTTGCATGGCTTCAATCCAGCTTTCATTAGATAAAGCTTCATCTATGCTTTTGGGTTCTATTTCAGAAATAAGAGCCACAGCACTAGACTCTTCGCGCCTTTTGGATCTTGTGCGAATTCCTTCATTGATGTCGCCAATGATAAGATCTTTGGGATGACTGGACTTATGCTTCCAGTTGCTGGTTAATTTGTCAGATTGATGGTCACTTCCTTCACTTGAATCTTCAACAGTCACTTGCTGCTGGTCCTTCAAAGTTTGAGCTGCTTCTTGAGATTTAGACTTTGTAGAGTCTGGAGCAGGTTCAGGTTCTTCAAGATGAGTTTGAATAGATTCATTTTGTATAGAATCTTGGAATTTGACATTCATTGATTCTTCCACAGTTTGAGTCTTCTTGTTGTAGACTCTGTAGGCTTTGCTTGTGGTTGAATATCCAAGGAATATGCCTTCATCTGACTTTTCTTCAAACTTACCAACTCAATCATTTGGATTTTTCAATATAAAACATTTGCATCCAAACACGAAAATATGAAACAATAAACTTCTTTCCTTTGAATAACTCATAAGGGGTTTTTTCTAGAATAGGCCTTAGAAAAACTCTATTAATAATGTAACATGCTATAGAAACTGCTTCAGCCCAAAAACGTGAAGAGATGTTGCTTTCAATTAAAGAGTTCTAGCCATTTCTTGAAGCGATCTATTCTTTCTTTCCACAACTCCATTTTGCTCTAGAGTATATGGAGAGGAGAACAAATGCTGAAAACCAGATTCATCACAAAATTTTGTAAAATCTTGATTTTCAAATTCACCTCCATGATCTGTTCTTATACTTGAAATAACATATCCTTTTTCATTTTGAACCTTTTTAGCAAATTTTTCAAAGTAAGAGAAAGTTTCAGACTTACTTGCCAGGAAATACACCCAAGTAAATCGTGAGTAGTCATCCACAATTACTAGGCAATATTTCTTACCTCCAATGCTTTGTGTTCTAGTTGGTCCAAAGAGATCCATATGCAGAAGCTGCAGTACACGGTTAGTGGAAACTTGATTTATTGGTTTAAAGGAATTTCTTACATGTTTTCCCAATATGCATGGTGTACATAGATCAGGCTTTTGGTATGATAAATTTGGTAGACCACGAACAAGCTTCTTTGCTGAAATTTTGGTTATTTGCTTCATATTGATGTGTCCAAGCTTTCTGTGCCATAAACTTGCTTTATCTTGTATTGAGATTAAACATTGCGATTCATCTAGTTTCACATCCAAGAGGTAGATATTTCCATGTCTTCGACCCATAAATGATTGAGTAGAGTCTTTACTAGTTCCTGAACATATTCCCTCTTGAAAGTAGATTTTGAAACCGGTATCACATAGCTGACTGACACTAAGTAGATTGTAGTTGAGTCTTTTGGCTAAAGAAACATTGCTTATTGTGAGGTTTCCAATCTTCACAGTTCCAAATCCCACAATTTTTCCTTTGCTGTTTCCTCCAAATGAGACTTTTCCACCATTTACTTGAACAAGTTTTATGAAGCACTTTGAATCTCTTGTCATATGTCTTGAGCATCCACTATCCAGATACCATTTTACCTTTTTCTTGATAGTGACTTGCATTTAAAAAAGAAACGCAAACTTTCTTTGGTACCCATCTTTTCTTGGGTCCATTCGTGTTAGTATGATATGCGATTTTTGCCCATACTTTTATTGACAGGTTTCCAAACCATAGGACATTCTTTTTCAAAATGATTTGCACTATTGCACTTTGAACATCTGAGAGCATTACGACCTACTTTGTTTTACAAAAGTCCTTTTAAAATGATTTTTGTAAGCATCTCTTGAGGGTCTTTGTTTGATTCTTTCCTTCACTTTAGGAAAATCAATTAAAGGAATGGTTTCAAAGAAATCATTCCCAAATCAGATTTATTGAAATAAGGTCTTTGAACAGAAAGTATTTTTTCTAGTTTCTCGGATCCTATAGAAAATCTTTTGGAAATATTTGAGATATCATTTTCAAGAATGCATTTTCTTTTGAAAGATTATCTTCACTTTCTCTAAGAGAAGAAACATTCATATCTAAATATTTCACCTTTTCTTTAAAAATATTTTCCTGTTGTTTTAGAGCAGAATTTTCCTTTTTGAGTTCGGAAATCTTTTTAAGAGAAGTCTTAAGACTAAAACACAACTCATCAATGTATTTAGAAACTTTAATAGGGATTTTGAAGTTACTCACCTCAAATTCACTATCTGAATCTGAGTCTGTCTCGGAGTTTGAATCTGAATCCGATTGTGCCATTAGACATATGTTGGCATAATCATCATCACTTTCTTCACATTCTGTATCACTCCAGGTTTTTGCTTTAAGAGCCTTTCGATACTTTTCAGCTTTTCCTTTCTTCTTCCTCAGAAGAGGACAGTTGGGTCTGATGTGTCCCTTTTTCTTACATTCAAAGCAGACTACATCTTTATTTGATTCATCATCTTCAACAGACTTAGTCTGTTGCTTTTGAAAACTTTGTTTCCTTGGATTGAATCTTCTTCCTTTTCTGTTCAGCTTTCTGAATCTTCTTATCATGAGAGCAAGCTCCTCATCGTCCATATCGTCTTCAGAATCTGCAACATCATAATCATCATTGGATTTTAATGCAATGGATTTCTTACCTTTAGGGTCTTCGTCTTCATTGATTCGTTCCACTTCATAAGACTGAAGAGTTCCAACCAACTCATCAACATATAGTGACATGATTCTTTGGGTCTCTCTAATTGAGGTCTTTATGTGATTCCAATCCTTGGAGAGTCCACGCAGTAGCTTGTTTACCTTCATGGGATCAGAAATTGGTTTACCTTGATTTTCAAGACCATTCACAATATCTGTAAAACGACTAAACATGTCAGTTATAGATTCTCCCGATTTCATTCTGAAGGATTCGTATTGACCGAGGAGAATGTTGATTCTGGTCTCTTTCACTCGATCGGTTCATTCACAGGTAATATGTAATCTATCCCAGACTTCTTTAGCTGTAACACAAGAAGATATTTTGTTATATTCAGTAGGTGATAGAGCACAATATGAAGAATAAATTGCTTTGGCATCAAGAGCTTGTCTCTTAATTATCTCTTCATGAGTCATTTGACTAGACTCCACAGTATCTTTTCCTCTTTCTGAGACAGGTGCAGCTTTAGGAATGATTCCTTTTTCTACAACATCCCATTCTAGAGGATCCTTTGATCTTAGGAACGCCTTCATCTTGTTTTTCCATATGTTGTAATCCTTTCCATCAAAGTAAGGTGGTCTGGTATTGCTTTGCCCTTCTATCAGCCCTGGAGCCAACATACTAGCCATGGATCTTTAATTCTGAAGTAAAACACTTCAAACAAAGTGAGTACATAGGCTCTGATACCAATTGATGTAGCTAGTATAAACACCTAGAGGGGGTGAATAGGTGTAAAAATAATTTCTCGAGATACGGAAGCAATACTAGGCAACCGATAGAAATGTAGTATTCTTTTGCTTAACCAAAATGAATTACGATCAAAGCAAAGTAAGGAGTAGGGAAGAGAAGATTAAACACAAGGTTTATAGTGGTTCGGCTTATCCCAAGCCTACGTCTACTCTTCCGCACTGACAGCCTATCGGCTGGATTCTACTATGAACAAAAGAGATGTTACAGCACAGCTTTTCCTTGATTCCACAGTGTAGATGTTCTATCACACTTCTTCAAGGTTTCTCACAAATATTAACTCTCTTTTGCGTACTAGTTTTCACTCAAATGAATTGACTAAACAATAAGAAGCTTCAGACTTTGGAATTCTTCTATCGCGCACACCTCGAACAACTTAGAACGTCTTCCTTATATACTCCTTTACGCCATTATACCCGTTAGCACTTACCAAAGGAATTCCTCCAATCTACCCATTGGATGGAATCAATTAGGAAGATCATTCGAGCTATTAAAGGAATATATCGATAGCCCATCAATCATGTTCGCCCATACAATCAGGATCTCGGTTTCCATAAGTAGAACCTTCCACGAATATTTCGCCAATCAACGGATCCTTAATCTTCGAATCAATCTTGATCAATTAAAAGGATTTCGTTATGTCATATCCAGCCAAGAGATCTTCTCCAGTCGATAAGGTCATATCTTTAATAAAACATCAAGTTCTGGATAGCCTTTCTTCAACGGATTAGTAACTGTCAATGAGGATAGACTTTGAATCTTGAGTCTGGCTGTCCGGAGGTCTTCAGACTTTAAACAGCAACCTTCGTACTAGCTTTCAGGAAACGTTTTGTCGCCTTCAAAACATTTCAAGGATTTCTCCAACGTTTTAGGTTCCTTAGAGATTCCGTTCAAAACATTTCAAGAGGTGTAAGATTTCTCCAACACTGACCTAACCTACGTGCTAAATCTTGAAGAACGACTGCTCGACCGTGCTAAACTATAATGGTCATTGCAGCACAGTTACAAATTGATCAGAGATAGGTCGGTTTAAATGTGGGTGATTCCACTAATTTGCAAACTTCTCGTCAATCGGTACTAGATTGATTTTTCTGTCATTTTAGCATTTTATGTCCGTATTTGAAACCTCGAGGTTTTCACAACAACCGAGAGTCACCAATGTATCGAAGAGGTATGTGTGACTCGAAGAAAATCGACCACAGGTCAATTGCACTAAAAATTTCTAAAAGCTACTCGGTAGATTATGTCACGCTAAAATTGTGTCAGATTGAAATTAACCGTAAATTTGAACTCGATTTTAGAAATTGGAAGTTCGGTCATGTCACAAATCATTTTAGGAACGTCAACTCATTTTTCGATGCATTTTCGGCGAGTTCGAGATTTTTATAGAAAATCGATCTAGACAATTCGGAAAATGAACGGAAATTTGGATTGGAAAATGGAAGGGATTTTTGGCCTCTGGCGTGAGTTACTTGGGGAGTGGAAATTATGTGGGTTTTTTCTTCATCAAAATTGAATCTCAATCAGAGAAGTTTGTTCAGAAATCAATTTCCGAGAAAAATGAAATAGGATTCGGAATTGAAGGAATTGGTCGTTTTTGTTGCCCAAGACTTGTTGTTTGCGAAAAAAAATGAAATAGAATTTGGAATTGAAGGAATTGAGGATCGAGTATTATAGCATGGGGATTTTGGGGACCAAATTGAATTAAACAAGAACAAGTGGAACCAAGATTTTTGAGTTGTAGGAAATTCCGTTTAATTTTCTTTTAATTTTCTTTCCCCCTTGGTCGAACGTCCCCTTCACTTTGGTCCAATCACTCGCACGTTTTCTTCTTCTCTCTCTCTCTCTCTCACTCCCGTGATTTCCCCCAAACCGACAACCTTTGCCGCGTTCCACCTTCTCCCCTTCATCTTTGACTTTTCTCATCTTATCCTCTCTTTTTTTTCTTTTGGGCCGACACACCCCCCCTCAACCTCTCGCGTTTGTTTGTCTCCTCCTCCCCTGAGCGCCGTTGTTGTCAAGCAATTAGCCCAAAGCAACGCACGTTCCAATAGTTTTTGGTTCAGCCTTTCATTGCCATGTCCAGCTCTCCACCGAAACCAGCTCATCGAAGTTTGAAGCCTTTCTCTCCATGAGATCAGCCGCATGAAGGTCAGCTAAATCTAGCAGTGTCGTGGGCTCCTCGGGCCAATTTTCGAGCCCGATCCATGCCCTGTTGGCATCACCGATTTGGAGCTTTTCGTTCCTCATCGTGTCCCCGTCGTTTTGATCTGAGCGAATCGTTAATCTTGTGATTTTAACTCATTAATCCCTGCTTAGTAAGTTAATGACGTTTAAGAGTTAATTAGTTTAAACTAAGCTTGGTTTAGTAGATAATTAGAACGGTTTAATAAATAAATTAATTATTGATGCGTGTTAGGTGAATAGTTTAGTGCAATTATGGCCTAGACAAGCTCTAGTATTTATCTAGAGTAGTTCGGAAATTTTCCAGGCTCATCTCGGCTTCCAATTAAGCTTTTCAGAGCCTAAGTCTATTTATAGCATTTATTTATTAATTTTCGTAATTATTTAATTAATTATTTATTTTCCGGAAATTAGATCGGAATAGTCGGTGACCAGAATTTTATATTGATTGCAATGGTGTAATATGTTTATTTATTTGACTGTTATTTTGTGCTGATTGTGTGTGAATTGTGCTTTTGGGAATTTGTTCCTAAATTTATTTAATTTCAGTAACTAATTGGAAAATTATCGGGTGTCGGTTTACAGCGCTAAAAATAGATTTGTGGACTATTAAAATTAGTGAAATTTTCAAAGGTGAAAATATTGTATTTTTGGCTAAAACCAACCGTGTACCCACACACGAATATTTTTATCTAGAAGGATAAAAATTGTGATTTAATTAAATGATCATTTTCAACATACCGTGAAAGTATGGCTAGCAATTTCTGACGAGCATATATAATATATTATATCAATTTTTGAGGTAGTTTTTGGCGAGCATATATATAGTATATTATCTTAGTATTTGAGGCATGAATGGACCTAGACTGAGAACCAGGGAATGAGAGTAAATTTCCTGTAGGTATGCCTTCCCATAGTGGGCGAACAACTCCCATTCAAGCCCTTCAAAGACAACCTTTTAGCAGAAAATCACTTAGCCCTTTAGTTCAGAGCCTAGAGACACTCAGAGATGCCAGGATGGAAACGTTTCTAACTTACCCGAGCTGCATTTCTTGGAGGATCCTACCAGGCTGGAGAAGAATAGGAGTTCAGAAAGCCATAGAGAGGTTTTTCATAAAACACTCACTTTACTTCAGGGGACTCTGCCCAACACATTACACCCTCCTTGCCTTATATAGATAATATGAGGTTACAAACCAACAAACAAGGACCAAGCTTATGGGTCTGGGTACAAACAGAGGCACCGGAAACTTTCGAGAGGAAATTATTCTCACGCTATGAAAAGTGACTGTACTGTGAATAGTACTTTCCCTAGCATAGTGCTACAGTAAAAGTGAACAATAACTTGCTATAGTGAAATTGTACAGTCAACGACTTTTCAGCAATCTCATCCTTCACGAGCATTGTAGTCATAGTCTGAGTCATCTGAGCTGTGTGATGTTGCTAGAAGATGTGCCTCATATTTTTGTTCAAGAGTTTTAAGGTCTTCTGGTGAGAGGATTTGGTTCAGTTATCTTGATGAGGATGCTTCTACATGAGCCCAATGAGATGCTTCTTCTCGAGCCCAGTCTGTATTGTCACGTACTGCAGTGTCGGTAGGAATGTTTAATTGGGGCCAATTGGACGGTTGTGCATAGAAGGATGTGTCCATGTTTTGAGATAAGGACGACGGTCCTAGATTATAGGGATCTTGGGAAAGAGGACCTCCCCATTGTGCATAGGGGTCCTGAGTGGATTGGACAATGTCATCTGTATCTGTCATTTCATTATCTTGGGATGACGCAGCTTGGCTGTTTTACCTGAGTGCTTCCTTAGCTTCTAGTGCTAAATCATAATGATCTTATGTAGTGGGTACATTATAATTCCATGCTTCTTCAGGAATGGTTTTGTTCTCTTGGCACAAATTCTCTGGAGTTCTCGGTACTGGTGTTCATTGGATCTAACAGATCTTGGATAAGATTTGTGAATCCGAGTTTCTATGCTATTTAGGTGGGATTTGTAGGATGTGGTTCCTATTTCCTGTGGGGCATTGATGATGGTGCCATTATTTGTGAAAAAATACCATGGATGTTGGAAAAACAAGATGGTATGAACTTCAGGATTTGGTGTTATGGTTCTCAGTTCTTTTTCCATGAGGTATTTCTAGTGGGTAGGGGGATAGAACCAATTGAGAAAGTTTAAGAGATTTTTATCACATTCTCTTTCAACATTACCTCTACCGAGTAAGAATATCCTTGTGAGGTTGGCAATGAATCTTCTGGTTGGAATTTCAACAGCTATTAAGTACTTATTGGTTAAGTATCATAATAACATCTTGAGTTGATCAGGGAAATCATCTTCCTTGTAGATGAGAGGATGTATGAATGGATAATCCGAATTTAATTCACAAGGATAAAGAATCAAACCTCCATTAAATCTGAACAGATCTGTATGGCATTACCACATAAGGTCTCCCAAGTTCTCAGCAAGATTATCATTCTGGATTTGTTGAATAATTTCCTAGGGATATTTCCAGTTCGACGAATCTTTGATCTTCTCAATCTTGTATTTCACGCCATAATTGAGCATATGGAAAGCGGGCCTCTTGATGTACATGTTGATTTCAGCTCGTGTTTTGGGTCTTGACAAGAAATCAACAAGTACATTCTTTTTTTCCAGGAATGTGTTTGGTTTCAAAAATGCATTTCGAAAACCATTCAGCCTATCGAAGCAGTTGAGAATTTGGAATTTGCTTCTGTTTAAACTTGGTCATCTGAGGGAAAGATACTATGTCTAATTCTACCAAGAAGTGATGGCCGATGAGATAAAACTCAAACTTTTTTATTCTATTTTTTATTGCTAGGATTTCTTTGAAAGTGGAATGGTAATGCATTTCAGCTTGAGAAAACTTTCCACTTTTGTGAGCACAAAGATGTCTCTTACCATCAATTTCTTCAAAGAGGATGGCTGCCTAGTATTCATCACTGGCGTCAGTTTGAAGAATTCTTTTTCTTGTTGATGGTATTTGCAATGGTGGGAGATTCTGCATTATCTCCTTAAGTTCAGCGACTGCTTTAGTCTGAATTTTTCCCTAAGGTGGGGGATTCTTCTTCAGCATAGATTACAAAGGAATCAGGAGCTTTGCAATATTTGGGACAAAATCTCTGAGATAATTGATAATCCCAAGAAATTGCTGAATTTGTTTTGTGGTGAAGTTATCTTCAGGAAACTTCAATAATTCTTGAGCAATATGTGGCCATGGATGGTATGTACCTTTGTTGAGGTGCATACCAAGAAATTCAATATCTGTTTGGGCAAAGTTCATCTTTCTTTGAGAAAGCATGATGCCATGCTTCTTTACGATTTCTGCAAATTGCTCGAGAAGTTGGCAATGCGATTGCTCATCAGGGCTGTAGAGTAAGATATCATCGATATATACCGCAACACTTGAGAGAATTGGTTGGAATAGATGACACATGACCTTTTGGAAAAGAGATGGTGCTACCTTTAGGCCAAAAGGAAGAACTTTCCACTGGAAGTGCTGGTTCGGAATACAGAATCCTATTTTGGATCAGTCTTCAGGATAGATGCTTAATTGCCAAAATCCGGCTTTGAGGTCGAATTTGGAATAGATGTGGGCCTTGGTTAGATCGGTAAATAGAGAATCTCTGGAGGGCAAAGGGAACTTATCATATTGGAGAAAAAGGTTGAGAGGTTGATAGTTGATTACCAGTCTGATTTTTCCCCCGTTTTGCTCGGCATGCTTATTGACATAAAAAGCTTCACAAGCCCATTGAGAGTTTAAGATTTCAATAAGGCCTCGTTGCAATAGTTCTGAGCATTCCCTTTGAGCTAAAGCCAAGTGTTCTGGCTTCATTCCCATATGACTCGCCTTTGTTGAATTGATATCTTCATTCTTTTTGAATGGAATGCGGACAAAGAACTCTGGATTTTCCCATAAAGGATAGGAACATTTCTGAGCAAATTCAAAGTGGGATTCTGAACAAGATTCCAACAGCTTTTGCATGATCAGGTCTAACAGACTCATTTGGATGGAAAAGAGTCTCTGTATGTTGACGAACTCAGAGAATTGGTCTTTATACCTAAGACCTTTTTCAGAAATGATGCGAAATTGTGAAATCTGGGTCATAATGTCTCAACCAATGATTAAGTCTTTGTTAGGAAGACTGGATCCAAAGATCACTGGGGAAAGAACTGGACAGTTATGAGAGTGGTTCTGACATTTGTGGAGAAAGTATCTCCTAAGGCGGAGTTGAAATATCGAACATAGGGAGTCCAATATTCTTCAGGTAGAACTTTAGTATCTAGAATGGAACAACTTGCTCCGGTATCGATGAGAGCAATAATAGTGATCGGTTTGGCAAATTTCGAGGTGAGGATTTTTATAGGGAAATTGGGATAATGAGTTTGGCTTGAAAATATGTTAAGGCTTGGTTCTAAAGATGTGAGGGATATATGAAAAATATCTTCAGACTCTGAGTTTGACTCAGTTTCACTGGAAGTTTGGTTAGAGGGAATGACACAAAGAGTTTGTTCAGATGGTTCTTCATCAGCAGAGAAAAAGGATTCAATATCATCATTTTCAAGAGAAATATTTGTTTCATTTTCAATGTGATGAGTTAGACAATTCTGACATTTTCTCCCTTGGGGACAATTTTTGGCAAAATGTCCTTTTTGATTGCAGATGAAGCAACGGTTTGATTTCTTATGGCCTGTGCGATCCTTCCTTTTGCGTAGGTATCGCCATTTCTTCTTTTTCCGGAAGTACTTGGGGCCATGTTTAGATTTCTTTATCTAGAACTTCTTGAAGTGTTTCTTTTTCTGAGAAAACTTACCACAAGTACCATCACAGTCTTGTTTTGAACATTTGATCTTTAACTTCTGGCGAGAGCAGGCTGTCTCGAGACCTTTGTCATCTGTGATGTAGGTACGGACCATCTAGCGCTTTAAGCACAGTTCTTCAAGGCATAAATGGATTTCTTGTTGTATTTCTCCCAAGGGAATGTCTTGTATTCTCCTTTGTCTTCCAAAGAAAGATATTTCAGCCATCTAGGATAATTCTTTAGGAATGGAAGTCAGGAGAACATGTTTCAGATTTGGATCAGCTTTAATCTGATAGAAAAACTGAAGCATTATTCGATAATGCTTATCAAGATATTTCTTTAGGAGAGAGCAACATTTTCTTTCGAAAAATTCTCTTCTTTTCATTTCTATGAAGTCAGTGGGTTTTCCCACAAAGATATGATATAAGATAGTGATGGTATGTGTGACATCCCGATTTTCCAATTTTAGTTTCAATTGAATAAGTCGGGCATTTCATATTTGCGTCTATAGCTCTCTTCTCTGAGTTGGCCACTCACGAGATAACTAGTCTATCAGGTGAAGCCGTTAAGGAATCTAAACGCAATAGACTTGAGAATTCGACCGTGGATCGGCTACTCGACCGTATTAATCTGCAAGGATCATTATGAAACTGTCAGAATCGAATAGAGATCAGTAATAGGTCGATTCGACTGAGATATGTGATTAGAGTGTGGTTGATTCCACCCGATTGCAATATCCTCGTCGACCGGCACTAGACCGATTCTTTTGTCGTTTTGGATATCCTGTGTCTGTAATTGAAATCTCGAGATTTCTACGACAATCGAGAGTCGCCAATGTGTTGAAGATGTACTTTGTGACTTGAAAATAATCAACCACAAGTCAATTGCACAGAAAAGTTCCTAAAAGCCACCCGGTAGATTAGGACGCGCTAAAGTCACGCTAGATTGAAATTAACCGTGAAATTGAACCTGATTACAGAAATTGGAAGTTCTGTCAAGTCACAATTCATTTTAGGAACGTCGACTCATCCTTAGAAGATTTTTCTACAAACCGAGATTTTGGCGGAAAAGCAAAGTAAGGCCATTTTTGTTCTAGATTGTCAGAGGGCCATTTTTAATCGAATCTTTAGGATGCAAGTTGGATCATTTGATGGGGAAAATTCATAAGAAGGTTGAGGACGCATGGGTTAATTTAATTGAGTTTCAATTGGGTGGAATTGATTGAGAATTGATTAAATTAATGTACAAGATTTCATGCCACGGCGGAAAATGAAATTGCAACCATTGAAATAAGTTTGTGGGAGATAGTGGAGTGTGACATCATCCATGAGGTCAT
The DNA here is from genome assembly GCA_014182885.2 of Eucalyptus caleyi. Lineage (NCBI taxonomy): Eukaryota > Viridiplantae > Streptophyta > Magnoliopsida > Myrtales > Myrtaceae > Eucalyptus > Eucalyptus caleyi. The sequence continues at coordinate 43,335,657 of CM024468.2, forward strand.
GGTGGGCCATGTGTTTGAGTGACCTAAGAGAGAGAGAGAGAGAGAGAGAGAGAACCGATTCCTCCCCCCTTTCTCCTTCTCTCCCGTCATTGCTTCTCTCTCCCCCATCTCTTCTGGTCGTGCGAAGAGCCCAGCAAGCTGAAGACCGTCGAGCATCCCTACAATCGTCCGAGCACCGCACATCGCCGGATCAGCTGGCTCGCCCGTCACACCCAATCACTAGCCCCACAAGCTCCATGCTCGTCTCGCGCTTATCTCGAGTCCACCCACCTCCTCTCGCGTCCATCAGCATCCACCGACATCCTTAGACCACCATCGAAGCAGCTCCACCGCCGTCCTATCCCCGGAACAGCCGAAGCCTCCCGTCTGACCTCCCCTTCGCCGTCACAAGCAGACGAAGCCATCAGCCGTGCGCCTGCTCGTCCTTGCTGTTTCGCGAGTCCAGTAGAAATTCCAGATCTGGGGAAGCTCCGCCGGAGCTGCCCAGCCCACGTCCGGCCACTGTGAAGCCTCGCCTAGGTCCGGTTCAGCTCCTCCGCCCATTCCCGACCCCAACCAGCCCCGGATCCGCCTTTTTTCGGCCTCAACCAGCACCGATCAGTGAGCAAAAAAATGGGTATGGCAGCGGCTATTTGGCCTGTTTTGGCCAACTTCCCGACCCCAGAAGCTAGGCCCGTCTTGGAGACTATCGATCCTCGCATCGTCCCCATCGTTTTGAGCCGTTCAGCTAGTTAATCGGGTGAGTTTATCCTCTAATTCTTACTTAGTGAGTTAATGACGCTTAAGGGGTGTTTAGGTTAGTCTAATTAGGTTTATGTGATTAAATTAGATTATTTTAATGTAAATTAGATTAGTTGTATGATTAGTTTAATGGATGTTTAATTAGGGCTAATTGTATGATTAAATTAGTGTAATCTTGTTTAAGCCTTAATTAATTATTTTTAATTAATTAATTATTTCGAATTTATAAATATTATTTTATTAAATTATATTATTATAATATAATATTTAATTACTGAATTTTCGGAATTAAATTATTATTTAATAATTTCGAAAATTTTGCTTAGGGATGGTTGGTCGTTAGAATTTCGCGCTAATCACAAAGAAGTGTGGTCAATTTGTGTTAATTGTAAGCTTAAATTGAGAAATTGAGTTATTGATGATTATGGTTAATTATTCCAAAAGTGTGGAATTGAGTGATATTGATGAAATTGTGGTATTTAACTTGAAAATACCCGGTATTGGCTTTTAGCACCGTAATTGATTTGTATGACTAGTTTGAATCGTTCGGTGTTATTGGATTGTATATCCAATTCTATGGTTTATTATTGAATGATCAGCTTTGGCAAGCATTGGTTTATATATATGTATCAGCTTGGGCGAGCAATTATGATATACATATATATATGGCAGCTTCTGATGAGCTATAGTATACTATATTGAATATTGTGGTAGCTTCTGGTGAGCTATAGTATACTATATTGAATATTGCGGCAGCTTCTGGTGAGCTAAGATCGTTATATCAGCTTGTGCGAGCACGATCTATATATATATCAGCTTGTATGAGCTAAGATCGTTTTATCAGCTTGTGCGAGCATGATCTATCTATCAGCTTGTGTGAGCTATCTATGTATATATCAGCTTGTGCGAGCTACCATCTATATCAGCTTGTGAGAGCATTGCATCCATTTCAGCTTGTGTGAGCCGTGAATGTATTGATGGATGAATAGATGGTATGGTTTAATAGATGGTATGAATTGATAGATATGTGGATCATATGATATCAATTGGATTGATTGAATTGATAGACCGATGGGTGTGTCGGTAGTTTCAGCTTGTGCAAGCATTGTTTGAATATGAATTGTACTGATGTGCAGGAAAGGACTGAGGCGAGGTAAGTCCTCTATCCTATTTGTGTGGCTAGAGCGCCCTGAGGCGTGTTTTCTTCCTAATTGAGTTTTAGAGGATAGGACTCGCTGAGACGTAGTCTCATCCCGATTGTGGGATAATATTTCAGGTCCCTAGATGACGGTCGTGGAGGACCGGAAGTCTTGGAGTTCGGAAGGTGGAGATTGAAGAATCGGCGAACATGTCCGACAAGTTGGTCATAGGATAGTTCCCTAGTTGTTGAGCCTGTCTATTTTGTAGACAATCCAGTGTTGTATATATACCTATGTGTTTATAAGAAAGCTTGTTTGGTTGTGATTGATTGCTTGCTTTTCTATCCCAAGTTAAATGTTGTCAGGGGATTTGTTTTGCTTCCGCATGCATAATAAAATTGAATGGGTCGACGACGTGTCTTGGGAAGTCGCATTTGTATCGACCAGAGTGGGATGTGCGCGTGCTTGAGGTTCGGGGCGTGACAGCATGGCTGAAATCAGGTGACATTAGAAAATGAATTTGGTCTTGTTCTGAAACTGATTTTCACCAAAGTTTGAGGCTTCCTGAGAACCTCGTAACAACTATTATCGGCTTAAAGTAAGCAGTCCTGGGTTATGGTCGGACTCACAGACAGTGTTGATTGAGATGACTGGCGAATGGTCTTGATGACATGTAATCGACTGAGTCGATTAATCAATGATTCAATCTGGCTGGATAAATTGATTGTGTAGTGATTGGTTGTGATATGAACTATATTGACTTGCAAAAAGGAACTGAGGCCAATGTAAGTCCTCTGACTGGTGATTGTGCTTAGGCAGTCCTTTGGGCGTATTTTCTTTCGAGTCAGGTCTTAGGGGGTTGAACTTGCTGAAACATCATTTCACCCTATTGTTGGATAACATTTTCAGGTCCCTAGGGTGAAGAATCCCGGAGTTGAGGCAGAAGGGTTAGGAGCATGGATGACTCAGAATTTCTTTTTGAAGGTAGGCTTCCTATACTTAGACCTTAAAGTTGGCCTCTATTTGTAAACCAAATTGTGGTTTTTAATAAAGTGATGATTTGAAAATTGTGGCCCTACTTTTTTTTATCCCATTAGGTTGTTGTCTGGGGATTAATTATTTGCTTTCGCATGCGTATTAAAATGAATGGGTCGGCGACGCATCCTGAGATGTTGCAATTTAATCGACCAAGGAGGGATGGGCATGTGCTCGAAGGATCGGGACGTGACATCTTGTATCTCTGCTTCATTTTTTTTTTTTTTTTTTGTGGTGGTGTTTTGGCCTAGGTTATTTACTAGTTTCTTACTTCAATATGGTGAAGAAGCTTGTCTATAATTTAATTGGAGCTTCAAGCTATGGCATTTCATTCCGTTTTTCCAAGGTGGTGTTTCACCTTGACTCTTTCTGTGACTCTCGCGTTTCACATGGAAGGAAGATAATTGGATGTAGGAGAGAGAAAGAGAGGGGGAAGAAGATGAAGGAAAGTGGGACGAGAAGTGCATGGTAGCTTTTAGGTGTTGAAAGATGGGACTCATGAAAGGTAAAATGGTCAGAACATTGTGTTGAGGAGTATTTTAGCCAAAGATGAGGCAAAAAAACGGTGGCCCTATATTTAATTAAGAAAGCCACATGGGACTTTTGGTGGAATTTGTCACTGGAAATACTTAGGTGATCTTTTTTTCTCTAATTTGGCATTTAAGTGATTCGACAAAACTTTTTGGTACTAAAGCGAGCACCGTATGAAAGTTATGGCAATTCTGGTTTATTTCCCTCTATCTCTCAATCATTTATTTCTTTTTGTTGTTTCTTGATCTCCGAAGAGCAAGCTACATTGACCTCATAAACCTCCTCAAGTGGTTTTATAGAATATCTAGATCTTAAACCATATATTTGTTTTGTAGCTTATCTTTTAGAATAATTGTTTGTGGTCCTACAAAATTTCGTTGGTATCGAGTAGGAGATCTTGAGTTTAAATCTTTTCGGGCACTGTCTGGCTCCCCAATCATCATATATACATATTTCCACATTGTAAGCCTAAAAGTATGCGTGGAGGAAGTATTAGAATATTTATTTATTAAATTGGATGAAATACTAATGGACGAAGTCCAATTTGCATTTCTCAAACAAAAATCTATTTGTTCAGTACATTGACATAGCTCATGATTGGCTCATATAATAAATTCACAATAGGACAAAATATAGGCGGGTGAACTCCATTTTGTAATCCTCAAACAAAAATCTATTTGTTCAGTACATCTTGATAAGATCAATATTATTCAATTCATGAAGTTCAAGAGAGATAAGAAGTTGAGCGATTTATAAAGTAAATATATGCCGATGAATTGTATAATTAGGCCATATTCCATAATGAAGGTTACACAAGGTTTTTAGAAGCTTTATAGGGTTACTATATAGGATAACAAGATATTATAATAACCATCATTAACACAATAATTATGATGTCGTATCAACAAGAGTATTGTATTCTACTTCCAAGAGATATCAATTGATGATGGTCTATTCCTTCCCACTCAATGAGATAAGTGAGTTACTTAGGAAAATACAATAGCCTGTAGTGGAGCGAGAATATGAAGGATCACTTGCCCAATCGACATCAAAATATGCTCACAACCCTAAGGCAAAGTGAGCAAAATAGTGAAGGCCATGAAATATAATATCCTTGACATGATGAAGAATCCAAAGATTTGCGGCAAAGTGAGTCATACATAGTGTAGTCATGAACTAATTGACAATGTGGGCAACATAGGTCATGTTAGGACGAGTCACCGTGAGATTAACAAGACTGTCAACTGGTTATCGATAGAGTGTAATTTGGAAGATGAGTTCTGTCTTTATCATCTGATTTGGCATTAGTCTCAATAGGAGTCATAGTGAACTTGTTAGTAGTAAGTTATGCGCAAGAAAAAAGATCAGTGGATCATTTTATTTGAGAAAGATAATGACTAGAGGAGTCTAAAAAAACCACTAAACTTAGAAAATAGTTAAGTGGCTCAAGATCCTTTTCAAACTGTTGATTGAGATAACTTTAGAGCTTCTAGTATGATCATTGTTGGTAATAATCATGTCATTCACATATAAAAGCATTAGAATATACCCATAAGAAGTTTGCCTTACAAAGAGAGACTCATCATCGGGACTAGATGTAGAGGCATTCAATGGTGGAGCTAAACTTGGAATATCATGAATGAATAGCTTCTTTTGATCCATATAATACTCAACATTATTGAAACACTTTATTAGGAGGATGAGTGTATCAATGAGGAGGCTCCGTATAAACTTCCTAATAATGTTACCATCGATGGATACATTCGCAACATTCATATTGAAGAGACCATCACTTGGTAGAGACGATGGCAAGAAGACTTCAAACATTGGGGTTCATTCAATTTTTGGCAGGGTGATTAAATATTTGAGATCTTTCAAAATATACAAGGTTAAAGTGGAGGGAGGGTGGTACATAACGTCTTTTAATATTTTCTCTTTTTTCATTTTTCCTGGTACAAAGCAGAATTTACTTTTAGATAGACACTAGTACGCATGAAAAGGTGTACAATGAGAAAGTCATGACGAGTCATTGTACGAGCCATGAATTTTCACTTTACGGATGGCCAAAATGCAAGAAAAGGTGTGAACAAAATGTGAGATCAAAGCTGTAGGAAAATAAATCAATGTGAAACCAAGTCCTCTGCTCATAGAGCGAGAGAGCTTTTATTTGCAGAGCACATTCACATATGTTTAGACTTCCATATAACCACGCACAAGTTTGACAAGTACATCTCATTGAGAAAGTCACAACAAGCCATACAATCACATAGACATAAGACATGCTTATACTAAATAAGCCTGCAGAAGCTTGACGACAGACATAAGTTGTTTGCATCACGTGGGCTAATTAGTTTTTATTAGGTGTGGCCATGAAGATGCCATGAAATCCATAGGGCACTCTTTGCGGTAACCTTATCTTTGCCACCGGGTTGCCTTCGAAATCTTTCACATCGATTATGTGAACCTACAAGCATAGAACATGTCCAACATATCAATTAACGTCAAGCACCTTATCAATCACCGCAAGAAAAAAAAAAAAAAGGACTTAATTCTCATATAAAAGGAAAAAAAATTGCAAGAGGAGCTATCATCACCTTCCGTTTCTTCTTGACGTGAATTCGAAATTCAAATTGAGGGGTAGAAACGATATAGATTAATAACCCTCTAATGTTTTATTTTTTTGCCGAAATAATCTTATAAAAGATGATGTGGTGGTGTTTTGCCTTATTTTCCTTGAAAAATATGATGGGAAAAGTGTCGAAAAAGTTTTGAACTTATTGCATTAATGTCAATTTAGCCTAAACCTTTTAATAGTGTCAATTTAGTTCTAAACCTTTTGATTTGGTGCCAATTCAATCCTAAACTTTTTAATAGTACCAATCTAGTCTTAAGACTCTTGAACTAGTGTCAATTTAGTTATTAATCTTACGATTTGATGCCATTCAGGCTAATTTTGGTTAGATATTATTGACATGAATGCTAGCTGATTTACATGACATTGTTAGAGCTGATGTGGACATTTTTTTTAATGAAATCTTAATAATTTTTTTATTTTTTTTAATTATTTTTCTCCTTTTTTCTTCTTCCTTTTGCTAGTGACTAGGCGGGTTGGCCTCACCTAGCCATGGTGAGGGTCAACCTCACCAGATTTGTTTCGAGTGAGGCCAACCCTCGCATGGGCAAGGGCTCCCCTTGCCAAATCTAGCGAGGTTGACCCTCACCTACGCTAGGGCGATCTCACTAGGCATCGCCTTTGCCTACGCGAGGGCCAACCTCATCAGATTTGGCGAGGTTGCCCTCGCCCATGCAAGATCTGGTGAGGTCAAACCTCATTGGGGCTTGGCCTTGCCATGGTCGTGGCTGGTGGCCAACCATTGCTTATGGCTGGTGGCGATCACAAACAAAAGGAAGAAGAAGAAGAAAGGAGAGAAAAAAATAAAGAAAAAAAGTAATAAAATATTGGAATATTATTAAAAATTGTTTACTTGAAGACTGATGGTGTCATCTAAACCAGCCGGCATCCATATTTGTAATATTTGGCCAAAATTAGTCGAAAGGACTGAATTAGGACTAAGTCAAAACTTTTAGGATTAATTTGGCATTAGTTCAAAAAGTTTAGGACTAAATTGGAATCATTAAAAGTTTTAAGATTAAATCGGCACTAACTCAAAAGGTTTAAAACTAGATTGGCACTATTAAAAGTTTATGACTAAGTTGGCACAAATACAATAGATTTAAGACCTTTTTTTGCACTTTTCCCAAAATATGACATTTCGGATGTTTTGATAACCGATTAATCCTTTTTGAAACTCGTGATTACTTGAGATAAAGAACTGATTTTTTTTTTTTTTGGGACAAGTCTAGGGAAAGTGTATCAGGGACCATTTAGGTGGGGAAGAACTTACTTGAGTCTCATCAGACACTTCATTGTGAACAAAAGTTGCAATCCAACCATCATCTTCATCTTCTCCTTCAGCACTACCATCTTTAGCGATGAACACTGTTCCGCTACAAAAGCTGTTCTCTTCAAATTTGTGATATTCAACCTTTATTGCCTGCTCGTACTCTCCCTCCTGGTCCAACAGCAGTAGACTGTATCCATTAAAAACTAAACAAAGAATGCTTACAAGGTGTTTTATCTAAAGGTGGAAATAGGTATTTTATTACTTTTACAATACAATTGCCTGAGAGGAAATGCAATGTTGGGTCCAACAGTCGAAAGAAGCATTTGCCATTTAAATGTTGTTAATAAGAGACATGCCAAACTTTTACAATAACGCCCATTTTCTGACTTATATCACATGGATTTGTAACTCCTAATAATGTTGATGTTGATTATCCTCATAGAATTCTCTCATTTCGTGTCGAAAAATAAGGATTTATTTTTTTTTGTGCTATTAAATTGTAATAAGTATTGGTAAATGTAAAAATTTCTTAATAAGTAAAATGACTGATGATTTTTTTCCCCAGGTAACTTATTGATAAATTACTGAGATTTTCATGAAATTAACAACTTTTTGCAATAGTTTGCAAATTAACAATTTTTACTAATTTACTAGCTTTATTAGTATAAAATACTAATGCTTTGAATTTACTAACTCTTATATGAAATTCTCAACTTAAATTAGAATGACTTACCAACTACTATCATATTAAAAACTAAATTACCAACTTGTTTTGGGTTATTAACAATCATGTGAGTTTCTTATCAATATTTGTATTTTTTTAATGTACCAACTTTTATTTGCCTTGGTCAGCAATCGCTTACTTCTACTTACTCTTTTAGGATTACAAACTAAATTAACATGACTCATCAACTTTTCTCCGGTCTTATAACTGTCTAATACTCAATTATCAACTTTCATTTGAGTTTTGTAATTTGTTGTCATATCGTTGGTTGACAATCTTATATTTGCATTCTAGCAACACCTTAAATTTATCAACTCTTTTTAGAAATTACTAATCTTAATTAGAGTCACTCATCAACTTTTCTTCAAGTAAATTATCAACTAATTTTAGGTTACTAGTATAATTTGAGTTACTTATCAAGTTTATATTTCTTTTAGTTACTTTTTTTTTATCAACATTTATTTACCTTTCTCAACTACGCCTTGAATTTATCAACTATTATATAAAATTACTTAAGAGATTTATCAAATTTTCTCTGATTAAGTTATGGAATAATTCTAAGTTCCAACTCTCATTTGAGTCATTTACAAATGCTAATTTTTGTTAAATTTACCATTTTTTTAATAATATTAGGTCACTTAACTAGGGAAAAAGTTATTAAGTTGCTTAAATAAAATTTTGGTAAATTTATGACCTTGGTAAGAAAGGTAACTAAAAACTTTTGCAATATACAAAAGGTTTTTTTATTGTCAGAGATAAGAGGGGTGAGTAATTTGAAAAACACTAAATAAACATTGGCAACAATCTCAAGTAAAAGTTGGTAATGCAAAATTGGTCGGTAGTTTAGGGCTCGCATGATAAAATTTCTATTTCTCATTTCTCTGTTTCTTTGTTCCCCGAAATAGGTTTGGAGCATAAATCCATTTGGTAACACAATTTGATTTTTCTATTTCTGGAATAGATTTCTATTCCGAAATATATTTGAAGAGAAATCGAAACTAAAGGGGTGAATGATAACTATTCGGCCGAACTGATTTTGGAAGAGAAATAGATTTTTAATTTCCATTTCTAAAAGAGTTCCTAAACAAAAATAACCGTTTGATAACGACACAAAATTTCTACTCTAAAAATAGAAATTCGTTTGATAATGATACAATTTTTTTTTTCCTTTCGGACGGCAATGGACCTGGCGGCGACACGACCGCAACCGGCGACGGCGACCGGTAACCGGCGATCAGTGACCGGCGACCAGCGGTGATGGCGACCGACGAGACGATGGTCGACGGCGATGGATGAAGGACTGGTTGACGAACAATGAGAAGAATTTTTATTTTTCATTTCTTTCCGAAATAGAAAATGAAAATTTCTACTTTCGATTTCTATTCCAAACCTATTTCTAACAATAATCTATTTTAGAAATGAAAAATGGAATAGATTTATCAAAATGGATTTCTATTCCATAAACAAGTCGGAATAGAAAATTTGCTTCTGGAATAGAAATAAGTGGTTGTCATTACACCCCCTAAAACTTTTAATTTCTCAATTTCTAAAATAGGAATTGAGAAATCAATTTCTATTCTAGAAATTTTGTCATGCGCATCCTTAATAGTAAAAAGTAAAATGTAAGCAAGGCAAACAAAAGCGTAGCTAGTAGGTGAATTAAAAAAAAAAAAAGAGATAATAAATAATGGTAAACAACGCAAATCAAAATTGATTATGCAAAACTAATGAGCTATATAATGGGGGAAAAGTTTATATCTCACACAAAAGAGATGATTAATTTCATATAGTGGTTCGTAAATTTATTTCTTTCGTAAGAGAAGCACATAGAACTGTGTAAAAAATTAGAGAAGTTTTTGTTTGTTCATAGATAAAAGAACTTGAAAATAAAAACAATTAAACAATGGTAACTAATTCAAATAAGAATTGGTAAGGTAAAACTAGTAGATAACTTAATTCAAAAATAAAATAAAATTGGCATTCACTCTAATTGAGTTTGGCAGTTTATAGGAAGAGTTGGTAAATTGAAAAAGTTGGAAAGAAAGGAAAGTGAAAATGGTAAATCAATAGATTCTTTGTTAAGGAAATACAAAGGAACATTTATAAACAATTTTAAAAAGTAGCGGTAACCCAAAACTAGTGAATACATCAATAGGAGAATAGTTGGTAAGCCACACAAATAAAGTTGGTAATTTCATACACTAGCTGGTGAATTTAATTCATTAGTGAGAAAGGTAAATAAAAGTTGCTAGAAAATTATGAGTTTTTTAGGTCGAGATAAGAGACACTAGTAATTAAAAGAAAAACCAAATAATATTGTTAACTAAGTCAAAAAATAGTTGGTAAAGCAAAAACTGCAATTTCTAATAGGAGTGGATAAATTTAAAAGGTCGGTAAGCTAGACAAATGAAAGTAATAACTCAATCAAAAAGTTCGTAAATTAAAAAAAAAAAAAAAAAAAAAAACTTTGGCAACAAGAAACGAGTTGATAAATTAATCGAATAAGTATATTAGAAGTCCTAAAATTTATCACAAAATGACGATTAAGTTCTAAAACTTCCAATTAAATGTTAAAACTTATCAAATTGGTTTACCCGAGTCTCTTTATTAACTCTATCTAATTAGGCTAATGGGAAATGATATTGTGACCCTTTTTTTTTGTTTCTTTTTTTCGTTTTTATCATTTTCTCTCTTCAACATGGTGGATGTTACTAAAACATGAAACATAGGACAAACAAAATCATTTTGGTTTGAATCCTAACTTTTAAACCAAAATCTTAGTTAATTGAGATAAAACAAAAGGCTATTTTTTTTTATTTTAAAAAAGAACATAAAAAAAAAAAAAAAAAAAAAACAAAACAAGGGAGGTGGGCCCTTGTTAGCCCTTTCTGGCAATGATGGGGCAGTAGTGGCGAGGGCTTACCTCTTCCTGGTTTTTTCTTTTGTTTTCTTTTTTGGGTTCTTTTTTTAAAATAAAAATAAATTAGCTTTATTTTTATTGTTATTAAGATTTGGACCAAAATGATGTTGTTTTAGTTTTACGTTTCATGTTTTAGTAAGTTGAATGGCATGGAGGAGAGCAAGAATAATAACAAAATCCCTATCAGCATTTTCCATTAGCCAAATTTGACAGAATTAAAGGGAGGATTTGATTATACAATTTCACAAATTTTATTAATTGATTACACTTATTATAAGTTTTATGACTTCATTGCACATTCATGACAAGTTTTAAGACTTTAATGCACTTATCCTTACATCAATTGGACAAACAAATGAATAAAAAGACCCTACAAAACTCATCCCTCGCACATTAATGTAATAATCTTGTAGAACTTACTATTTTTGGTACGGCCTGGTAGAAGAAACAAATCATTGCCATCTTAGCTTATTCTAGTAGACGCCTAAGATTACTACAGAACAAATACAGAATGATTCAAACCTGTGGCTTGTCAAAGTATAGTTTGGCCAGACCTCCATATTTGACTATTCCTGAGATTTAAAGGATGGAAAAATTAGTTAGCAAAATAGATATTGTAAAAGGTATGAATCACGAACACTGGCGATTCCACTGGATAAATCCATCTTTATTTGTTACCACAGCTCGAGCTTGCCGCTGAATCAACGAATTGAGTGAAGCCGAACTTGTTCTTCAATCCTGTGAAATTTCCATTGATGAATGGGAAATCCATGGAGGTGTGAGTGCCACTGAGATTTCTCTCCTTGACCTCTCCAGTTTCCATGTTCAATCTCCACTCGTACACACAGTGGAAAAGAAAACCTTCTTGTTCATTGCCATTTTCCCTATTTTTTGGAGAAAATTTGTATCCTCTGGAGTACCAATCGAACTTGTCCACACCCCAATCTGGACCTGGCAGTATGGATGTCGTGGCCCTACAACCCCTTACCACAACCTGTTTTTCTTGGTGAGAAATGGGAAAAATGAAGGATTATGCTCTTAAGTCAAAGCCAGAATCACACATGATCGGCAGCCTGTTATAACTGCAAAGAAAATGCTAAAAAGATGGGCTCTTTACTATTGTTATGTGAGGCAAGTATTACCTCATCTCCATCCTCAAATGTATTGAGGATATGGAATGCGCAGCATGTTTCTACTTCGAACCACTGGACAGAATCGGCATCACCATATCGCGGCATCACTCCGAACCTTGTAGTTCCTTCTTTATCATACTTCAACAATCTATTTCATGGAAATAACGATGCAGTCTCAGGAATTGGTCGATCTTAGCATGAATGCCTATCATTTGCGAGCGTCATTTTTGAAGGAGATGTATACTCACGGGCCTCCCCTGGCGAGATTTGAAACGTCCAATAAGAGAGGATGATCCACTATGATGTTGTACCTGAATGAGGATAAGATGATTTGATCTCTAATTTGCACGTCGGGGAATAATAATAATTTACTTGGAAGGATTAAATGAAAGATATAGTTTCATTAGTTCCAAATTTCCATTGTGAAGTAGAAATTTGCATGCGGAAATATGTTTAAAGGTGGTTAAAGATAATGCTATAACCTTTCTGTGACCCCAATCTCATGGCTGAGGACACTTTTGTCTAATTTGACATCCACCTTATGAAGAAGCTCCTTTCCATCAGCTGCAAACAGGTCAAATTATGAACAATTAGAAGCTACCACTAATTTTCAGTCAAGAATTAGCTAGTAACCGATATTAGATGGTAACTTAATAGAAGAAAAGTTAGATACACGTCAATTTAGGGGTTCTTCTCTAAAAGAGTTAGTAAATTAAAGATTTGCTAGCCAAGGAAAATTATGAAAATGGGTAACTTCATAGAAATAGCTGGCAAATTTTAAAAATGAAAACAATTAAGTAAGTAACTCAAATAAGAATTGGTAATCTAAAACTTGTTGGTAACTTAATCTAATAAAATTGGTAATTTTACATGAGTCGGTACATTAAAAGGGTTAGTAAGCTATGCGAATAGCAGTTGGTAAGTCGATACAAATGCTGGTAATTTGTAAACTATCAAGGAAAGTCAATAATTTCTTATGTTTCATAAATGTCACTGGTCTTTTCTTTTGTTAGCAAGAGTTTTTTTTACACTTATCGGCACTTATCAAAATTTACTGTAACGGAAAAAAAATTGTGTTGGGCACAGAGGAGTAGAATTCTAACTAAAACACTGAAGAGATGAGAAAAGAACGAAAGTCCAGTCAACCACTTGGATAGTCAATTTGCATCAACGGTTGTCGCTAATGCTAATCAAAATGTCATTCCTGTAATTGACGGGAATCTTATGAAAATTCTTCAAACAGACATGCATTGCCTATTATTTTACCACTTTTTTTTTTAACAGGGAAGACATATTATAGATAAGGGTACGCAATACATGCGGCTGCTACAGTATCCGAAATAAGCAGGGAAAGGAAGGGAGGAGGAGGGGAGACGGCCCATGAAGGGGAAAGGGTACCGTTGCTGTGGGCCTTTGCTGCCCAATCAGCCACAGAGTTGGTTTCCCTCTTACAAAACCTAATATTCAAGTTGAGAAATTGACGACACAGATCGACGGCTTCGTAGATAAGGGGGCGGATCTCCCATGGGGGTTCTTGCTGGTTGTTGAGGGATTCCACTAAAAGTAAACAATCCGAGTCGATCTCCAGAGATGTGCTCATCTTTCCTTGCTGAAGCAGGTGACGAAGAGCAAAGATTAGCGCCTGAGCTTCCGTCTGCAACGCCGACGCCGCCTGCACAGATCGGGTAAGCCCCTCTTGCAGACATCCAGATTTATCCCGGCAAATATAGGCGATCGAGCCCTCTGTATGGCCTGATGTGTAAGCCCCATCAATATTTATGCGCAGGGTGCCCGGGGCGGGAGGTTGCCAAAAGTGGCCAAGATCAACGCTCTGTTTCGCCTTAGGCATTAAAGAATGATCGCAGATCGCAGCAGAACGAACCTGGGCAAAGGCAGCATGGACACCAAAGTGCGGATCTGGTTGATGCTTGGAGAAGATTGCGCCGTTCCGGGCCTTCCATACCTGCCAACAGACTGCTATAATCAACTCCAGATCAGGTTTGGACTTCTTGTGCAGTATTCTGTCTACTATCCATTCATCGATACGACGAACAGTAGTAGTGTCAAAATGGATATTAATTGTGGGATGTGACCATATTGCTGTTGTCCAGGGGCAGAGCAAAAAGAGGTGTTCAATCGACTCAGGCTGATTCAAACTGCATAGAGGGCAGATGGGATCCGGAGTAATTCGGCGCCTAAAAAGATTTTCTTTCGTGGGCAATGCATTATGGCAGACAGACCAGAAGAAAACCTTGAGCTTTGGTGGCAATTTAACGCTCCAAATACACTTCCAAAGTTGAGGAGGCTGTTGATAAGATGATGAAGCTTGCCGGGTGAATTTACAAATTGATGCTTTCCTGACTGAGTGGTAAGCGCTTCTAACTGAGTACTGTCCATTTGTTGTTTCTGTCCATACTAGTTTGTCTTTAGTAAGGTTGCGTCGCACTGGAATTCGAAGTATCTCTGCCGTTGTTTGTTCGTCGTAAAAGTTATTTAAAGTGGCAAGATTCCAATGATTCGAATTCTGTACTAGTAGGTCAGCTACCAATCTCGGTTCTTCACGATTTGCGGGTCCGCCAACAATACCCCTAGGAAGCCATCGATCCTCCCTGATGTTTATATTTTTTCCGTCGCCTACCGACCACTGGAGATTAGGTAGTATAACATCTCTGCCTGACAGTAGGCTCTGCCATCCCCATGAGGGTCGGACACCTTTATGGGCATACCGAAAATCCTGTGTAGGGAAATAGATAGCCTTGAACAGTTTACTCCATAGAGAGGACGGCTGTTGAATAAGGCGCCATGCTTGTTTACCAAGCATGGCCTTGTTGAAAGCCACAAGATCTCGAAAACCCAGTCCTCCTGACGCCTTAGTATGTTTTAACACATCCCATTGCTTCCAATGAATACCAGCTTTCCGACAATCATTCTGCCACCAAAACCTTGCAATCTTTTTCTCAATAGATTTGCAAATAGATATAGGAATTTTAAAAACAGACATTGCATACTGAGGGATGGCTTGCACCACAGTTTTAATGAGGACTTCCTTGCCACCCTTTGATATAAGATTCTCCTTCCAGCCTTCCATTTTTGAGTTCACCCTACCCAAGATCCAAGAGAACATCTCACCTTTTGAACTCCCCCAATCAGACGGAATGCCTAAGTATTTGCCCATTCTATCTAGCACAGGGATTCGTAGCTCACTTGCCAAGTTTTCTTTAAGACATCTCGGACAGTTCTTCCCCAGGAAAATACCTGACTTATTTCAATTAATGGACTGACCCGTGGCTAGGCAGTATTGAGACAAAATACTTGCAAGATTCTGACATTCTGTAGTTGTGGCAGTTAAAAAGAATATAGCATCGTCGGCGAAGAATAAATGAGATAGGGTAGGGCTGTACCTGTTAACTTTAAAACCTTTTAGGTGCCCAATGTCGATGGCTTGGTGAATGAGAGAGGATAGGAGATTCGTTACCAGGATGAATAAGTAAGGTGATAAAGGGTCCCCTTGGCGTAGACCTCGAGTAGGATTAAAAGTGACTAAAAAGAGAAGAAGTCTTACCAGATACCACTCCTACCACATAGAAAGGTTTCTTGACATTAACCCCCATTATTACAAGTTCGCCACTCCCCGGAGCTTTCTGTCGAGCAAGTATAAATTTTGCAAACAAACCTCAAAAAGATCGGTCAGCACCATAAACATGTACGGTTTAATAACATATGAAGGTAAAAACATTTTATATAACGTAGAAACCTTTGGATGGCTAGTGCAAGGTCGATTCCAATCTCCATTGAAGTCCCAAACACCAAATGTTTCTAGGGTTTGCGAATTGATCTCGTGAGGCAAATAATTTTCTGCTATCGCGTATAGCTTCCCCGAATGCTCAAACACACTTGTGTTGCACAAGAACTTGTTCCCAGCGTTGAGTCTAATCTGTCAAAGTATGGGATATTAATTTTCAGGTTTTAAAACAGTTCGCTTCCCCGATCATCTCTAAATTTTGGTGATATTTTGTAGCTAGAAGACCCGCGGTGATCCTGATTTACATAGTAAAAGTTTTTGGATGAGTTTGCTCCGTGAGTTTTTCTCAGTAGGATTTCCCTCGTTAAATCTTGGGTACTCCAGTTTTGCATCATGCAGTTGATAAACTTGTGAATCGTAGATCAAATTACGTTGATAGACTTGCATAGCGAAAAGCATCTCGCAAATTACCCGATTCAGAGTGAATGCAGCTAAGACAGCTAATGGATCTCCTTCGATGGCAGGGATGAAGGAGGGTTTGTTTCTTTGCTTTTCAAGCTTGAGTGTCTCGGACTCGATGTACTTGTTCTGGTAGGAGATGCTCCAGTCTGAATCACCAGCCTTTTTGAAGCACAATGCATGAAGCATCCCTTCTCCTTCTACCCATGTTTCATTCGTTATTCCAATTGGGGACACCGCGGATTTTAGACACCCAAATTGAGGATTTGGACCTGAAATTGAGAAAACTTCATAAGCCAATTTGATAAATGAAATTGCCACCTATTTTTTATTATTAAAAAGATGAATAAGCATGATCTTGGATATATTACGATGATGTGCACAGATATTGCATGAGACATCAGTACTTATGTAACTCTTTTTCTAATGCAAATTGAATATAAATCGCTTGCCAAGATCTCTTTCCGACCTATGTTTATTACGGCTGCTTCTACCTGTAAAACCTTGGATTTTGACTTGCAATATGCGTCATACACGCATACCCAAGATATGAAATTTTATAAATATGAAACTTAAATTTCACATAAACTTAGACTAGATACATACCATTTCTGACGAATACTCCTTCCGGGAAATCAGCTGGTAATTCCCCTTCCAAGCATGCAACTTCAACAGCTTCTCCAAGTTCTTGAACCGGTGCAAAGTTCTTCTGTTCAAGTCATTGTTTCAGAAAAAATCATACATACATACAGATATGTAGTCCTTATAGATTTCACATGCTGGAATCTTCAGCGAAAATGACGCGGGAGACAATCAAGACACCATCAAGTTTGCCGTAGAGCCACTGCTCAATTTATTTAAACTTCTAGAGTTACAATTCAAATTAGATTATGGTATTTCCCTTCTCGATATAGTGAATATATAAGATATTCAGATAAAGTAGGTGTTTTTGAAATTATCATTGTCATGCCAAATATAATGTTTCCATTTAGGATATTTACCATCACGAATTTGGAAGAATATAACTTAGATTTGATCATATCCATTGATTATCTGGGGTTTATGAATTATTGAAATAGTAGTATGCTTGGATTGGCCTATTGCTACCAGATTTCTGAAATAAAATTATCTGATATATTCGTTCCTACCTTCCATAGTGATGCTAACGCGGCTATTGATGACTTTTTATAGTGTTCGGATGGACCTAAATCCAGAAAAATGGACTTGGGAGAACAATTTGCGCAACGCCCGAAAAAGCAACCATGACGTATTGATCTAGAAAGAGTTACGGGGCCCGTAATACCGACCTGGAAAGCTCATCCGAGCACTATGCTATGATCAAATTGACATTGCCGTCTCTAGTTGTTTTCGCCCTCAAAATTCATTGTTTAAGCCTGTTTCCGGTACTTTGCCATTTTTATGTCCTTTTATCACGTTCTTTTAGGCTTTTGTTTATTTTTTTGAACTCTTTACTGCATAAGGTTATTTTTAGAACCGCAAGGCATTTGTTTGGCGTTTTCTATATATATTAGACACTTTTCCCATACTTTACAGAACACAAAAGAGATTTTTCTCAATTGTTGCGCCTGAGCACGTGTTTTGATGGAGTCGCCTAGTCTAGTAGAGAAAGAACGCTAAAGCCGAAGCCCAAAACTTGTTAAAGGGTAGACATACAATTTCTATTGTACAACGTACATCCTAGATTCCAGTTATATAATGATGCGATCTCTCTTGTAATTGTAACTCCATACTGGAAGTGAAAAAAACTACGTAATGCGACACTGTAGTTTCCCCTTTCCTGATTTAAATTTCTTCTCTTTTACATTTCTCATTACTAACTTGTTTATGGACGAACGAATCCATCTTCACTTATCCCTTACTCTGTCACATATCGGTTCTATTAATTACGTCAAGATCAGAAAAAACTGTTTGTGTTCAGCTTATCGTTCGAGCACGCGAAACGTTGAGGAAATAACTACGAAATTTTCTGGATTTTGTGTCACCTGGTCCGCACGCCGATCCTAAAGCTGGAATTTCTCAGATGGATAAAATAAGATAGTACAGAAACTCGTTGCTGAGTACCTGAGATGGCAGATAAGGTTGATCCAGAAACCGGTACAAGCCATTCACCAAGACATCCAACACCATCCCTGAAGCTTTCTTGACTGTGTTCGATACATCAATCTTCTTCAACGGCAGCTGTTGCTGCAACTCCTTCCAAACAGGCTGGCCATGCAATTTTTCAAAATCAAATTCAAACCAGTAATTTTTTGAATTCATACAAGAAAAACAAAGAGATGCTCAAGTTCTCTTCTGCGTGCCTTAAGAAAAAGATCGACCACAAATATCTTTTATATACAGATGGGATTTAGATTTCGTGTAACGTACCTTTAGAGCTGGAGAAATGGACCTTTTGAGGTGATCAAAGGTGGGAGAAAGAGAATGCCTGCGGGTGGATGCATTCACGTGCAAAGCGAAAGGAGAGACTGCCATCTTTTGATTCTTTGTGCACAAGTTGCATGGTCTCGTGTCATTTATATAGACAATGTAGGTACGTGACTAAATTGGGGAATTTAGCAAAACAATCCTAAACCTATCATAATTTTTTCAATTCAATCCTAAACATTTTACGTTTATACAAATTTAGTCCATTTGATCAAATATAGTCGACTGATGCTGATGTGAATGCCATGCAATGCCAACCGACAATTTTTTAATAATATTTATTTCTTTGAAGTTTTTATCTATTTTTATCTTTTTTTTCTTTCTCTTTTTTTCCCCTTCTCTCTCCTTCTTTGGGTGACTGGCCAAAGGGAAGGGCTAGATTGAGCAAGGGTGAGCCTCACTAGTGGATAAGGCTCACCCTTGCTCAGTCCACTTGCTGATCGCCTTAGTCTAGTGACAGGCCCTTGCCTCTAGCCAATTGTTGGAAGGAGGGAGAAGGAAAAAAAAAAAAAAGAGAAAGAAAGAAAAAGGAAAAAAGATAAAAAATTAATAAAAATTGAAAAAATAAAATAATATGAAAATATCATATGCCAGTGCTAAGCGATGTCTACGTCAAACACAGTCAGTCAATTTTGGGTAGATGGAATAAATTAGCATAATTATAAATGTTTAAGACTCAATTGATCTAAAAAATAAGTTAAGACTGAATTGGTACAATTATAATAGATTTAGGACTTACTTAGTAATTTTTCTAAACTAAATCAAATCCAGGACATAATTGATCTCTTGGCCCTTCACATTCGATATAACTATTGTTATATGCGAGGTAGCATCAGAACCCTTTCTCCAACTGCTAATGCATCTATACTATACTCTATGCCGTCCCATTTAGTGACCAAAAAAAAAAAAAAATTTAATTCCAACAAATCAAGGTGGTCCTTAATATAGAATCTTGAAATGGAAAAAGACATTGTTTACATTCATATTTCGTCAGACCAACTTCATTACGTATTAAGGGCAAAATACAAGCTCGATACATGCATACATATAATCATGTAATGATTTGGGCTACAGCGTAATGCATTAAATAAATAAATCCTCCAATAACATCTTCTCCTCAAATGATGAAATATAGTTTACTTTTTCGGTGCACCTTTGTGGGACATTTACGTGCAGCCAAATTTGTGCGAGTTTAGAGAGGCAAGACTTACTGGAACGAGCAAGAGCTGGCTAATGTTGAATTTAATTAGCTATAATCTTGTAGTCTTGTACGAGGAATCCTCACCAACCCTCTCTCGGCGACATCTCAAAGCATCTGTCCCGAGGCACTTTTCTGTCGCCATGCTCATCTATATATTAGAGAAAGACCAAAAGAATAGTAGTACACAAAAAAGAATATCAAATCACACGATACATCTACCTTGCAATCGTCTCGTCCATCAACGTCTATATATCGTTAACAAAAGAATGACTAAAAAAGTTGGCAGTCCACGAAAAAGAAATTGAAATGCACTTTCTCATTTCACTCTTGTTATGTCGGACATCCTTCTTAGGAGGGTGGAGAAAGAGAGAGTTATACTAGATATTCACTTACCAACATCATCTCCTTCGCAGCGATATCAAGGTGATAGATATGGTGTTTAATTAGTTCAAGAGTAATTGGGATAGCTAGCCTAGTCATGTTAAAGAAGTTTATAACCACGCTTGATGCATTCAAATCGCTGCCTATATAACCTCAATAGATTTTATTTTTTTCCTGAGCGATTCTACTGAGCATTGCTCGAGTATAACTTTCTTACGGTGCCAAGTAAGCAAAATGGCTAAAAGGTTGTATCATACCAATATAGATTTCAGATACAAAAATATGTGGCTAAGATTTCAAGTGTACTGCTCAAACATAACCTTGCACAAGTGACTATGATGACATAGACAATGACATTCGCTCCAATCACTAAAGAACTGAATGATAAAACACGACAAAACCCAAGTTGCCCTCGAGCGTTGCTGGAATATTCTTGCAAGTACATGCATGAAGCCTTCCCCATAAGAGTCAAAGAGAAAGCCCCAGATATGCTTTTCACTGTTAGGTTCTCTTCAATTCATGAGAACACAGTGTGCGCCAAACGCGATCCATGCGTACGTGTTATGTCTCACGAAAACCAGCAAAATAATCTGCAATTGCCATGAGAATCTTCAAGGTCCCTCCAAAGTAGACCAAAGAAGAATCCACTTCATGTGCTAGGCACGTTTTCGGGGCGACTTGAAAGGAAATTTGATGCGCATGTAGAAAGGTGGGCATATTTTATAATATCTGATGGACTGAGAGCGAGACTAGGGAGGTCGAGAGGACTTCGACAAACGCCTAGCATCTGATGTCAAGGTCGGCATGCTGCCTTTTGGAGCTTTCGGCGAAGAAATAACAGTTTTATAGTAAAATGTAGGGCCGTCATCAGAGACAAACTCAAGTTTTCGTCGCTAAAGGAGCTGGATCTCTGATGATGATTTTCATTTTGCTCCGCAGAATGCACGAGATTTAGTAGTGATTTTTTTTTTTTTTTTTATCTTTTTAAGTTCGTCGCTACAAGGTTCTTGTTTAGTTACCGATGTTAAATTCATTCCTAAAGGGGTTAGTCTGGCAAAGCAAGTCGGTTCTCATTGAGGATCGAAGGTGTCATCATCTTTTCTATATTTTTTTCTTTAGCGATGAATGTAACGTGGCTGCAAATTACTTTTTGCGATACTCGTCGCCTATTTTTCCTCATTATACCCTAGTTTTGGGTAACGAATAGGTGAATCAGATTGAACTTCGGTGGGCCATAAATGGATTTGATCCAAATCCACTCATTAAACTTATATTGACTCATTTATTTCCTTAGCAATTTAGATGAGCGATATCCAACCCAATCCACTCCAATCCAAAACCACCCATTTAACTCATCCAAAAAACAAAAAACAACAACCTGTTAGATCTGAAAATTCTAAATCCACTCATTAAACTTATATTGACTCATTTATTTCCTTAACAATTTAGATGAGCGATATCCAACCCAATCCACTCCAATCCAAAACCACCCATTTAACTCATCCAAAAAACAAAAAACAACGACCTGTTAGATCTGAAAATTCTTTCTTGTCCTTTAAATAAACCTGCAAAAATGTTTAAAAAATTAAAAATAACTTAAACGTCTTTGGCTCCTCCTCCCACTCCGCCCGCCGCAACCCCCACCCCCCTTTCCCTGCGGCGCTTGAGAAATCACTGGCTGTCCGATCTACAGTCTGATCCTGCGTAACGCCCCTATCAAGAGCGAAAAGAAAAAGGAAACGATGGAACAAACAAATGAAACCGATCGAGACATTGTCCCAATTTCCTCCACTAAAAATTGGGGCTGGTATTAGATGGCTTGAAAGTTTAAATTGCGGCACTGTTGTGGTAGCCAAGCCCTAAAAAACCAGGTCTCCAACATTTAGGCCCAAGTCTATTGAGGTTGGGCTCAAAGCCCTAGTACCCATGCCTGATGCCTCAACACCCAAGCCCAAGTCCAAAAAGGTTGTTCTTGGGTGCCCAGTACTTAGGCCTAGGTCCACAAATGTCATGCCCAAGTCCTCAGCACTTAAGTTCGAGTCCTTGGATACTGAAACATTAATTCTTATAAATTTTTAAAAAATAAATCAAAATTTTATAATTTTTATTTTATTTTATTTCTTTTCCTTTCCTTCTTCCAATGACCAACCACAAGTGAGAGACGAGCTTGCTAAAGTCTGATGAGGCTTGTGCTCACTAGATTCCAAGGAACTCGCCCTCATCAGTCTCTGGCGAGGTCAAGCCTCGTTAAGGTGGACCTGCTCAAAGCTGGTGAGGCTTGAGCTCATTGTAATATGGTGAGGGGGAGCCTTGCCAGCCATGGGTGAGCTCATGCCTTGCCTATAGCCTGTTGTTGGTTATTGTAGTGGTTGGTGATCGGCTATGGAAGAAGGAATAAAAAAAAAGAATAGAAATAATAAAATAATTAATAAAAAAATTCAAAATTTTTGGTTTCTTCATCAAAATCAAATGAAATATTTTCTATCAAATGATAGAAAATATTTTAAGTTCATTTTCAGCTTTTAACCAAATAAAAAATATTATCATTGAAAAAAGAGTCCTTGAAAAATATTTTCAGAAATATCACATTTTCCACCAAATAAGCAACCCCTAAGCGATTTATGAACACTAAGTGCAAGCATTACTTAATGACTCGTAAATATTACCCAGTTGGTACCTCCTCGAGGTTTGTGCTAGACGTTTCCTTGCCCCCCCAAATTTATTTTTGGGAAAATACCAAAAGACATATCTTGTCTTTCACCATTTACATATTTGTGCTTTTAAAAATATCAAATATTTACTTGAATTTACCTTTAGAAGCCACTTTATACCTTCACATCAATTATCATTATATCCCATTTACAACAATGTCATTTTCTTTCCAAAATACCAATTCCTATGTGCCAAATTTTCACACCCATCATGAATACTTAAAACCAACTAGAAATCTAATCACCAAAATCCTAAGTAAGATGCTAAAATGAGTTTGTAAAGTGGGGCCATTTAGTATTTTCAATGTAAAATTTTTCTTTGAGGTTAAATAATGATATTTGCAAAAATAGACATAAGTTGTTATTAGATTAAAAAATGAGATTTTTGTTTGTAGTTTCCTTTATTTTATTCCTCCACTGTTCCCCTAGAATTTCAAAAGCTCTGAGTTCTTACTGCCTATATTTTGGCCAGGATACACGTGACATAGAAAATTGAGGATTGACCCTATGTTCACATCCTTTAAAGATGAGGGTAGTGAAAAATATGGAAGCTTATGCCTTTTTAAAAATGGATCTAAATAGGTGATCGCCTTAATCTAATCGTATGCCCATTGCCCACTGACTGACTTCTTTCTTGCCCCTTTCTTTAAAAAAAAAAAAAAAAAAAACACTCTTAGCCTTACCCAGGAAAAGCCACGATTTAAAATGTATTAAAATCACGAAAGTATGTATAAAACCAACCAAAAAAAAAAAAAAAAAAAAAACATATGCAAGAGGGAGAAAACTTAGGAAGACAATTCGATATGCTAATGATGATCCTGAGACTATGATCTTGACTGGAACTATATATTTATATCCCTCAGAACAGATTTTTGAGTTGGCTTGGGCACAAGGGTCGCATGAAATCCATGGGGCACTCTTTGAGGCACTGCGATTTTGGAGACTAGCTCACCTTCAAAATTCTTCCTATCAATTATGTGCACTTGCAAAAAAATAATAATAATGATAACAAAATAATGAATTATGACATGTCACACCTATAATTATGTGCAAAGCTGGTAAACTGATTCACATCTTTTTCAAGGGGGGGTTTATATTATTGGGAGCTAAAAGCAATAACAATTCGATGTAAGTGTTCATTGGATTGGAAAAAAAAAAAAGAAGTAAATTTTTTAATGAAAAAGTGGAGTACTAAAAATGAGCTAGGAATTTCAGAATATTCAAGAAATGGAGAAAGTCCTTGCACATTTATAGATTAAGATTATATTTGGTTAGATTTTCTATGTAAAGGGAGTTAAAAGAATAGATAAGTAAAACTCACTTGAGTGGCACGAGCCTCTTTAATGTGGACAAGAGTTACCACCCAACCATCACCCCTGTCCCCACCACCATTGAACTTATGATCGTCTATTTTCGCTGTTTGCTCCAACATTAGCCAATCACCAATCCAAAAATGACAATTCCGGAAGTAAAAATGCAATGAGTTGCATAAGGATTAAAATTTGATCACCTATCATCGCATGAAAGAAGAAATTCAAGTGATGAGTATTAAGAATGTGACTGTTTTTGTGGGCAAATATAATCAATCAGATATAATTTGTGAAGATTATCATTAGTCTTAGTATTTCGAGACTGATTGTAATGGTTTCATGTCATGTATCTCTATAGAGATAAAAAAAAGGAATGGCACTCACTTGTGCTGGTGAAGATAATGTTAGAAGTTGGAAATACTGTTAATTTGGGGGAAAAAAGGAGAAGATTTATGATGATAAGTTACATAGGGAGTTTCCAATGGATCATCGTCCTCAAACTATTCGACTTCATATACATGTAAATTTCTATACGTACTAAACTTTTTAAGATTTTTTTTTCTCACAAGCACAAGCGAACGGCCTTTATTTTGTCAATGTGTATACATGGGCAGATTGCTCTGTGCCCAAAAATGCGGTGTTGCTTTTCCGTGCTAGCTTGGTAAATTTTAATCAGTGTAAGTAAATCTACAATAGATTGAATATGGCTGCAATAATGCACAACAAACTTCGAAATTTCACTTGGACTAAATAAAATACCAAATCGATTTTATAAAATCCACAATTCCAGGACGCCAAAAAGTTTTTTTACAGCATGATTTTATAGCTCAACAACGTTCAGAATTAACCTAGCAACTTATATCCAGCACAATCTTAAATTACAGTTTCACATAGAAATTTTTCTCCAATTAAAAGAGTCAAGGTTTGGAATTCTTACTAAACACTTCAAAGAGACGTTGATTCGGCATATTGAGATGTTCAATTGTTGAAGTTCTTGCCATTCATTTCCAGGTCTTCTCGTTGATTAAGAATTGATTTTTGGGAAATGTCCATCTTGGTTGAATTTTAGTCAATTCTCCTTGCCCAAACAAGGCCAAGATATTCATATGACTAGGATTAAGCATTTAAAACATCAACAACGTTGCTTCGGCATGCTGAGATGTCCAATTGTTAAAGTTCTTGCCATATGTTTCCGGTTCTTCTTGTTGATTAAGCATTGATTGTCGAGAAATGTCCATTTTGGTTGAGTTTTAGTCAATTTTCACACCCCAAACAAGACCATGATATTCATATGACTGGGATTAAGCATTTTTTTTTTCGGTTGGTGGATTGAGCATTTAAAACATTAAAGATTTTGATTCGGCGTGTTGACATGTCCAATTGTTGAAGTTCTTCCCATTTGTTTACGGGTCTTCTTGTTGATTAAGGATTGATTTTTGTGAAATGTCCATTTTGGTGGAGTTCTAGTCAATTCTCCTTCCCCAAACAAGACTGCGATATTTATATGACTAGGATTAAAAATTTAAAACATCAACGATGATGATTCGGCATGTTGAGATGCCCAATTGTTAAAGTTCTTGCCATTAGTTTCCGGGTCTTCTTGTTGATTAAGCATTGATTGTCGAGAAATGTCCAATTTGGTTGAGTTTTAGTCAATTCTCCTTCCCCAGACAAGACCTCGATATTCATATGACTACGCTTAAGCATTTGAAACATCAATTGATGTCTTCTTGACTCATAGCTGAATTTGCTCTTGATGCTGATTGGTAACAGCTAATTGTTCTGATTACGCACTGCACACGTCCTTCTTCAAAACTGCCTATTACTAGATTAAAGATAATTGGCACGCAACAATCATATCTGAGAAACTTATCTGCATCAAAACATCATTTATATTGCTCCAATCTCATGAGGCTGATGACGGCATTGAGCTGATATTCCTTCATCAATTATATTAGGGGTAATTTATTGTGGTAATTTCTTGCACCATCTGCAGATTTTGCAAATTCATATCGAAAACGTGCTTGGCAGTATCATTAAAGAAATGTCGAGTGAGCGCTGTAACTAGTACAAGGGATTAATTAACAATGGGCGATAAAGTGATAATCTTCACTT
Organism: Eucalyptus caleyi; assembly: GCA_014182885.2. Lineage (NCBI taxonomy): Eukaryota > Viridiplantae > Streptophyta > Magnoliopsida > Myrtales > Myrtaceae > Eucalyptus > Eucalyptus caleyi. The sequence continues at coordinate 43,362,149 of CM024468.2, forward strand.
TGATCGATCTTTGCCGGTTTTTTGGGCCATTCTGTTTAAAATCCTGATTTAGAAGGCAGAATCTGATGACATAATAATCACGAGAAGTGGTTCAAAGCTACAAGTAATATGATGGTCCTACTCCGCGTATGCTCATCAGTGCAACAACCTCCACTATATGCAAGCTATCAAGAGGAGAGGAACACGAAGAATTAAGATCATCCTATTAAAAGAGAATCCTTCAAGCCAACTTTTCCCGCAACTCCTACGTTTAGATGGTCAAATGATAATGCTCTTAAAGGAACTGCAAGAATTAGACACACAGACTGATCGGATATGCCCAAGCTGACCATATCTACATCCCAGCTTCTGCATAAATAGACGCTCCCGTTAGTCGCCAAACACAAATCTCACCATTTCCAATATACTCGAATTCGCATTCTAGAATAACACCACCAATGGCTTTCGTTCATCTCCTCTGCCTAATCGTCTTGCTTTCCAGTATGCAGTTTTGTCTTGCCAATGGCCAATCATCTCCAACTCGATCACAGAGCAGTGACTTACAAACCTACATTGTCCACGTGACTCCCCCTGATGGCCAGCGCCTTTCTGAGTCGAAGGATCTCGAATCCTGGTATTACTCGTTTTTGCCCACAAAATCTACCACCTCAGGGAACGAGAGGCGCCTGCTTTACTCTTACCAGAATGTGATGACCGGCTTTGCAGCAAGGCTGAGTCCTGATGAAGTCGCCACAATGCAGGATAAGCCTGGATTTGTGGCAGCTCACCCTGAGCAAATATATAGCCTCCAGACAACGCACAGCCCCCAGTTTTTGGGCTTGCCACTGAATCAGGGATCTTCCAATAGTTCCACCATGGGAAAAGGAATAATCATTGGAATCATGGATACTGGTGTAACCCCGGACCATCCTTCATTCAGCGGAGACGGAATGCCGCCCCCGCCAGCCAAATGGAAAGGGAGGTGTGACTTCAAGCCTTCCCAATGTAATAACAAGTTAATAGGTGCCAAGACCTTCGACAGCTCGGCTAAGAAAAATGTGACCATGCCTCCGACTGACGATGTCGGACATGGCACTCACACGGCCAGCACTGCAGCTGGCGCGTCTGTGCAACAAGCCAATACGCTCAGGATGGCTGAAGGCACGGCAGGTGGCATGGCTCCATATGCTCACTTGGCCATCTATAAAGTGTGCTTTACGACATATTGTTTTCTGGGCGACATACTTGCTGGACTTGATGCGGCCCTCGCAGATGGCGTCGACGTAATCTCCATCTCGCTTGGTGGTGGCTCTGCTCCATTTTATATGGATGGCATCGCGGTAGCCACTTTTGCAGCCGTTCAGAGAGGTATCTTCGTGAGCTGCTCTGCTGGGAATTCCGGTCCTTTGTCAGAGTCGCTATCGAACGAGGCTCCATGGATTCTCACCGTCGGGGCGAGCACCATCGATAGAAACATTGTCTCCAATGTAAAACTCGGAAATGCAGCGGAATATGAAGGTGAGACAATATATCAACCCTCCTTCCCTTCAACTTTACTGCCACTTGTGTATCCTGGAATCGATGGTACGAAAGAGTCCACTTACTGTGTCCCCGGACAATTAAAAAGCAGTCAAGTAGAAGGGAAGATTGTCTTGTGTGAAAGAGGGTTCGTCGGCCGGTATTTCAAAGCGATTGAGGTGAAAAGAGCCGGTGGGGTCGGTATGATTATGATGAACCAAGAAATCGATGGATTCAGTACCTTGGCCGATCCTTATGTCCTCCCTGCGTCTCATGTTAGCTACTTCGCTGGTAACAAGATCAAAGCCTACATCAATGCGACTATAACTCCTACTGCTACCCTCGTGTTCAAAGGAACAGTGTTTGGAAACCCGACCGCTCCTGCACTCACTTCTTTCTCTTCGAGAGGCCCGAGCTTGGTTAGCCCGGGAATTCTAAAGCCAGACATTATTGGTCCTGGCGTGAACATATTAGCAGCATGGCCGTTTCCCATCAGAAATGACACAAAAGCAAAGTATTACTTCAATATTATTTCTGGCACTTCCATGTCTTGCCCCCACCTCAGTGGCATCGCGGCTTTGATAAAGGGCATTCATCCAGACTGGTCTCCAGCAGCAATCAAATCAGCTATCATGACGACGGCTAAGCAGCTGAACATCAAGCAAAATCCAATCTTGGACGAAAGGCTTCAACCTGCGGATGTCTTTGCCATCGGAGCAGGCCATGTCGATCCTGTAAAAGCCATCGACCCAGGATTCATTTATGACGTTCATGCCAACGATTACATTCCTTATCTCTGTGGTCTGGGATACACCGACAAGCAGGTGGGTACAATTGCTCACAAACCAGTCAAATGTTCGGGAGTATCTAGCATTCCCGAGGGAGAGCTAAACTACCCCTCATTTTCGGTCACCCTCGGACCTCCACAGACTTTTACTAGGACTGTGACTAATGTTGGAACAGACTATTCGCCTTATGTTGTCACGGTCGTTCCTCCACAGGGTGTGCATGTCACCGTGAAGCCCAACAAACTCACCTTCTCAAAATTGAACCAGAAAGCAACGTATTCGATCACACTAAGCCGTGCCAATTCCACTCAGGAGGTTGCCAAATTCACCCAAGGATTTCTGAGGTGGGATTCCAAGAAGTACTCTGTCAGGAGTCCAATTTCGGTTAAGTTCAATTAAGAAGCAGTTGTGAGCAGAAATAAAGTGATAATTAGCTTGATGGCCGGTACTTTCGTCTGACCACGGTCCTGTGATTATAAAGAACGTGGATATGTTGTCTAATTTCCCTTTGTCTGTGTAAAAATTAGTGGAAATGGATTTCTTACATTACTACTACTTATTAGTGTACTACAAGAAAAGCATAATATTGTCTTCATCTGGACCTAAAAGCGATGTCTACTCAGATAGTTTCGCGTTGATCATCTACATTATCTATCTCTTACATCTAGTAGAGACTCTAGCCCAGTGAGACAATGAAGAAGATAACGGACTCTAACGCTTCAACTTGGAATGTTATTCACAATAAATAGGACCATCCTCTCGGTGGAAATTGGGTATTATTTGAGTCTTCAGTTTTGATAAAAAAAAAAAATTGACGGCTTCTTTCTCAGGAGTTCTAATTGTCCGGTCTCTACCGGTTCTAGTTCATTCTTTATCACCATGATATACCTTCAAATTTGGTAAGTGAGGGAAAGCAACGATGACTGCTGCTGAATCAATTATCAATGGGTACTTATGTGGACTATCTAGCTAATGTTTGCACTTTAAATTGGCAATTTTTATCATGGTTATCTGTTCTTGCTAGCAACTTTGCATGATAAAACAAGAGGACAGAATAGTTTACAGCAAAAAAACTTGATAGAGCTATAAGAAAAGAGTTCTTTCCTTAACTCAACTGTAGGTTCTAGAAGTTTTGGCCTTCATCCAGTGGCTGGCGACCCTTGTTGGCCATGATGAAACCACCATTTATTATTAGATGAGGCATATTTAATATAACACATGACGAGATCATGTAGGAAATCCGTAGGATTCTCATATACTAGATCATGTTAATGAATGACTATATCCATTAAGAGGCACCCCAAATGCTCGCTTGCGCATGATGCGTGTGAGCAGAAATGGGCATGGACAAAAATTGCGGACAAATTTGATGGTGATCGCTCTCTCTCACATCTCGATTTCTCCCTTTTATAATTTCCTTTTTCCCTTCAAATAAGATAAACACCTATCAAGTATCCTCAACTTGACCAAAATATTTGAAAAGGTACACTTGGGGAGTGTCACATCATAAAGTTCATTTATAACTCAACATAACCGTTTGAGATCGAAGGTCAAACAGGAATTGCATAATTTGTCACAAATATACTACACCGAGCAATTTGAATTTAATTTGAGACGTCATATATACTTGTCGATGAGGTAATATCAAAAGTGTCTCTCTCTAATTTCAATTTGATGATGTCCGCATCATCAAATTGTTGCTAGAAACCAATGCCATACTTAACCTAGAAAGGACGAGTTCCTTTCTTTCTCATGTTGAGAGCGCCAAAATCGCTTGTATATTTTCGCCACGAGAAACAAAAAACAAAACCTTGAGAGCTGCAAATGTTATCTACAAAGTGGTCCCCGTTTGGTGGATATCTACGATGAAAATTGAAGCCAAAGACGAAGATTAAATTATTAGAGAGAAAGGGAGAGAGAGAGTTTTACAACACCGAAACATATCATTCGCTACAAAAAGATCATGTTTACACTGATGAGACTGTTAAGCTATTGTTAAATAACACCTAAGCATTGGGGACATATAGTAATTTTATAATTCTCAGATATTCAAAAACAGCAAAAATTTGAGTAAAAAGAATTAAAATAGAAAAGAGAGAGAGAAAGAGACAAGACACCATCTTCGTCGACTTTGGCCCGTCTCAAAAAAGACACCCAGCTGTCGTTTGTCGACGCGGATAAATTTTAACTTACTTCGGTTTAAATTAACCTCTCTCTTGCGGAGACATTAACAAAAATGGACAGGAGAAAAACAGATTGTGGAATCTTAGACATTTTGGGTCATGACTGGCTTATTTATTTGACAATATTCGTAAGAGGACGAAATATTGGCGGACGAACTCCATTTTGTAACTCTTGAAAAAAAAAAAAAAAATCTATTTGTTCAGTACATTTTAATAACATCAATGTTATTTGCATGAAAGGAAACTTAATGTTGGGTCAAGATGCTATTGACCCGTAATTCCTGACCCCAGTCAAAAGGAGAATTTGCTATGCAGGTGGTATTAACAAGTGACATGTCTAAAATTTTACAACAATGTTATATTTTTACCTTATATTACTTGGATTTGTAGCTCCTAATAATGTTAGCAATCTTTGCTATAATTATCATCGCTGAATTCTTCTGTTTTGTGCCAAAAAATAAAGAGTTCTTTTTCCGTGCCAGTAAATTCCAATAATCGTTGATAAGTGTAAAAACTTGTTGATAAAGAAAATGACCATTGGCCTTTTTTTTTTTAGGTAACTTGCAGCGAGTTGCTAATTTTTTTTTTTAAAATGAAATTATTAAGTTTTTGTGATAGTTTATAGATGATCAATTTTATACTACCAACTTCAATCGCATAGCTTACTAGCGCTTCAAATTTACTATTTTTTAATGAAATTATCAACTAAATTAGAGTGAATCACTAACTTTTGTCGCATTAAAATTTAAAGTATCAATTGGGTATTAACTCTTATATGAGTTTCATATCAATGTTTAATATTTTTTCTGACTTACCGAATTTCATTTGTCTTGGTCAACAACCCCTTGTATTTACTAATTCTTTATTAGGGTTATCAATCTAAAAAAGGTTGGAAATCACTCAAATAAAGATTCATAAATTTATATGAGAGTAAGTACATTTAAAGCATTGATAAGAAAGACAAATAAAATTTGGTTAAAGATAAGAAAAGCTAGTCACTTATAAACTATCAAGAGTTAATGATCTCATAATGTAATATTATGCAATAATGTAATATTATGTTAGTGGGCCCCAAAAGAAGAAACTGAAAAAGAAATTGAAAAGTCAGTAAAGCAAAAAGGAGAGGGGAGAGGGCTCGGCTAAATAGAAGCTGAGAGTTCCCTTGACCAAAAAGAAAAGAAAGAAAAGAAGGAGAAGAGGAAGAAGAAGAGAAAAGGGGGAAAAAATTAAAGGAATTTTGGCACGTGCACGTCTCGGATGCCTCGCCAAGCCGACTCGACTCCATAACACAGTACCCAGTAAGAGATCAAGCCCCTCGTTTGTCCGATTGAAGTAATTTTTGGATTTAGGACTTAAATTCCAAATTTTTGGAAAACTGAGCGGCGAAGTCTAATTTTGGAGTCGTTGAGCCGTGTATTTTTGCAAGAATGGTAATTTAGGGTGTTGTGGAGCCGTGGGATTTCACGGATTGTGATTTGAGCTTATGGTTTGCCGAAACAAAATTTCAAAGTTTCCCGTGCGCAGTGAACAGTACGCATCCAGCAGCTTCTGGCCCATATTTTGTCATTTTTCGTCTTGATTTTGGGACGGTCAAGTTGGGTTTCTTGTAATATGTGTCAAGGGCTCTCTATTGACTATATGTATGTTCGGATCGGAGTTCGGAAGAAAAAGTTAAGGCGCAATCAAGTTTTGCACTTAAATTTTGCGTTGCGAATGGCTTGAACAATCGCTTTGGTTATGCGATTTGTTAGTGCGTAGAAATCCTTTTGTTAGATTTAAGGCGTAATTTAGTTGTTTCGTAGTGGAGACAGAGTTTTATTAGATTTAAACATTTTTCTCGGTTATTTGATAGGACCTTGAGTTCGATGATACGAGTATCGTTCGTCGTTTGGTCGTCGACGACGAGGTGAGTGGTACTATATCTTCTTTGGTTTTATAAAATCATGTCTCGAAGTATGTATGTATATATATTGAATCAAGAAGAGCATTTCTATTGCATAAAAGTCAGATCGAGCAATTGCTACTCTTTGGGTGATTTTAAATTTTTGAAAAACATGTTATATAAGGTTTGTGGAGAAATATATATGAAATTGCTTTGCGATTGAATTATGGAAATATTTATGATGATTTGAGAAACGGATATGAAATGGATGATGGGCTATGTTGCGAAATGTTATTTTTGGTTTAAGATATTGATTTTTGGATTGGATTTCTAGTATTGGAGAATGGTTATTTATGCTCAATATGACTGTGAACCCAGTAAGGGGTTTTTGGGGTATGCATACCAGGTTTAGAATATCCTTCTGGGCCCAACCACCGGCTTTGTAGATGGAGACCTTACCAAGGGGAGAATCTTGGTCGCCTTGTCACAAGGCGTTGTGTCGTGACCATGGTTAGCTATTGAGCAAAGATTAATCAATGGATAGACCATTGATATGTGTTTTTGATGGAGATTATTCAATGTATTTGACCATTGATACTTGACTTTTGATAGCAATTTAAATGAGTTTTCCATATTAGTATAAAGCTTTGATGATGAAAAATAGCTTTTATATGATTCGATATGTATTCTATATATTGAATTGGCGTTATGAGGTTTGGTATTAATTTGTATACATGCATAGGGGTTGTTCGATCTACTTATAAGATATGTACTACTCACTGAGCTGTGGTTGCTCATCCCATTCCTCCTTTAATCTTTTCAGGTTCCTCAGCTAGCGGTGAATAGAGCGAGTGCGTAGTCGGTGGGAACTTTTGGGGAGTTCTATTTTATTTTTGGTATGGTTCAAGGAAGTGGTGCAAATAATACTTACTAGTAGTTGGATCGTCTGAATTTTAAACGTATATCTCTTTTCTCCTTTTGGTGGATTATAGAAACTCTGATGTTGCAACCAATTTGTTGGTTTATCTGATATATATATATATATATATATATGGTTTGAGATATATATAAGTTAATATCAGTTTGTTCATTGTGTTTGAGGCTACGTCCTTTGTATAAGAAGGACGGCCGTGTCATCCCCATTCTTTGTAGTTTTGGGGTGTGACATTTTTGATATCAGAGCCTAAGTTTTGATCTTTTTGGGTGTAGTTATGGGACGTTGTGAGGTTGTGTGATAGATTTTATTTTTGCGTTAGTCTTCTAGATTCTAAGGTGTAGTTTCATTCGTGGATTCAGGTTATCATAAGTACCGACTCTAAGGCACTTGCCTCACTTCGTAGGAGTCGCAGAGGCAAACGAGTCGCTACCCCTGAGGCTAGAGATATGCCTCAAGCTTCTCGAGGTGCGTCTTTGAGAAGGAGACTTGAGGACCGCTATGATAGGAGTCCTGACTTGCGCGAAGTCAGAGAAGAGGATCAAGAGCCAACCCGTTCAACTGAATTTGAACAGGCAATGATCCATTGGTATCGCCAAGCAAAGGAATTAACTGAAGATGGAACGACAGGTTCAGGCACTTTTGCCCATTTTAGAAAGGCGAAACCACCCACTTTTGATGGGAAAGCTGATCCTCTCGCAGCTGAGCGTTGGATTAAAAAGATTGATGGTATCTTTGAAGTGAAGAGGTTCAGGGATCGGAAAGTTAAATTTGCCACCCAATACCTGGAAGGTGAAGCAGAGTTTTGGTGGGATGGAATGAAGCCAAGTCTTAGAGGTAAGGATGTTATTATATCCTGGGAGGACTTTAAAAAGGTGTTCAATGCTCAATTCTTCCCAAAGTCATTCCAGGCAAAGATGAAGGGTGACTTTGTACATGTATCTCAGGGTGACTCCACTGTTTTGGAGTATTCAGTCCGCTTTAATCAATTGAGTAGATTTGCAGAGCACTTGGTAGCAAATGAAGAAGATAAGGCCGACCATTTCCTAGGAGGGCTCCGACCTGAGATTAATTCTGAACTTGCACCTTTCGTATTAACAACTTATAAGGATGTGCTAGAACGAGCAATCAAGGTGGAACAAAGCATTCTGAAGCACGGCACATAAGGAGCGCCTCAGCCCAAAAGGTTTAAGCCCACAAATGTGCAAGGTAGCCATACTGATGGTAGTGGAAGGCGAAGAGGCTTCAGCCGGCCAAGACAGTTCAAAAATCCAAGTAACCAAGGCCCTTGTAATACATGTGGAAATTATCATCACGGTGAGTGTTATCGGAAAATTGGAGTATGCTTCTCATGTGGGAAAGCGGGACACATGCTGCGAGATTGTCCTACACGAAGGAATCCTCCTATTGGCAATAGATCATGTAATCTATGTGGGCGACAAGGGCACCTAGCACACCAGTGTTTCAGACGGAGGAATACCCCTTTTGTTGGTAGGCCCCAAGAGAACTAACAAAGACAAAGTACAAGTGGGAAAGTTTTTGCAATGACGAAGGAGGATGCGGCAGCATCTAACGCAGTGGTTGCAGGTAATATTTCTATTGCCTCGCATTGTGCTTATGTGTTATTTGACCCTGGTGCTACGCACTCCTTCATTTCAACTGAATTTGCAAAGAAGCTTGATGTGTTGCCTGACCCTCTTGAATGTGAATTGTGTGTTGATACTCCTACTGGTGATTTCTTAGTTGGTCATCATGTGTTCAAGAGATGTGTGATTCGGATTAACAATGTTGAAATGCCTGTGGATCTAGTGGAGTTAAATATTCGAGATTTCCATGTTATTATAGGGATGGATTGGTTATCTACCTATCGTGCTATTGTTGACTGTTTTTCAAAGAAAGTTATATTTAGACTTTCGAATCAACCCGAATTCTCTTTTTCGGGAAGTTGTCAAAACACTTCTCTAAGGTTGATCTCGGCTTTGCAAGCGAGGAAACTTTTGAGAAAAGGTTGTTGTGGTTATTTAGCTTGTGTAAAAGACACAAGTAAGGTTGTAGTAAAGTTGGAAGATGTTCCTGTGGTTAGAGAGTTTCCAAGTGTATTTCCTGAGGATTTACCAGGCTTGCCTCTTGATAGAGAAATTGAGTTTTGTATTGAATTGATACCCGGTACAGCACCAATCTCTAAGGCACCATATTGGATGGCACCCACTGAATTGAAAGAATTGAAAACACAGCTACAAGAGCTTTTGGATAAGGGTTTCATCAGACCTAGTGTTTCACCTTGGGGAGCTCCTGTTCTATTTGTGAAAAAGAATGATGGTAGTATGCAGCTTTGCATAGATATCGAGAGCTTAACAAGGTAACGGTCAAAAACAAATATCCTTTGCCCCGGATTGAGGATTTATTTGATCAACTTCAAGGAGCTCAGGTATTTTCCAAGATCAACCTTTGTTCTGGGTATCATCAATTGAAGATAAAGATAGATGATGTGCCTAAAACTGCTTTCAGAACAAGGTATGGCCATTATGAATTTCTCGTCATGCCTTTTGGATTAACAAATGCGCCTGCTGCCTTCATGGACTTGATGAACATGGTGTTCAGGGAATATCTAGACAAATTTATTGTGGTGTTCATTGATGACATCCTAGTATATTCGAAGAGTTTAGAGGAACATGAACAACACTTGAGATTTGTCTTGCAAACTTTGCATGAAAAGAAGTTGTATGCCAAATTTAGTAAGTGTGACTTCTGGCTTGATCATATAGAATTCTTGGGTCATGTGATCTCGAAAGATGGCATATTAGTGGATCCAAAGAAGGTTGAAGCAGTTGTTAAGTGGAATCGTCCAACTAATGTTACAGAAGTGAGAAGTTTTCTTGGGCTAGCCGGCTACTATAGGCGATTTGTAGAGGGGTTCTCGAAGATTGCTGGTCCACTTACCCATCTAACTCAGAAAAAAAAGTTAAATTTGAATGGTCAGACCAATGTGAACGCAGTTTTCAAGAGTTGAAGAGACGGCTAGTGTCGGCTCCTATTCTAACTCTACCTTCTGGAAGTGGTGGCTTCGTAATCTCTTTGCGACGCATCCAAAGAAGGTTTGGGTTGTGTTCTTATGCAAGATGGCAAAGTTGTTGCCTACGCTTCGAGACAATTGAAATTACATGAGAAGAACTACCCCACTCATGATTTGGAATTAGCGGCGGTTGTGTTTGCCTTGAAGATATGGCGACACTATTTGTATGGTGAAAATGTGAAGTCTTTACCGACCACAAGAGTCTGAAGTATATCTTTACTCGAAAGAACTAAACATGAGGCAAAGAAGATGGCTAGAACTTTTGAAGGATTATGACTTGTCCATTAATTACCATCCGGGTAAAGCTAATGTGGTAGCGGATGCTTTGAGTCGTAAATCATTTGGAAATATGGCAGCTTTGCTCACTTCTCAGAAATCTATTCTTGAAGATATGAGGAAGTTAGACTTGGAGGTGTTGGTGCCACAGCTTGGTGCTCAATTAGCTAATCTTCAAGTACAACCTATGTTGATTGACAGAATTAAGACTAAACAGAATGAAGATCCACAATTACAAAAAATTAGAGAAGGTGTGGAAGCTGGAAGACAAGCGGATTTTGGTTTACACGTAGATGGATCCTTAAGGTTTCGTGGTCGACTATGTGTTCCTGAGGACTCAAATCTGAAAAAGGAGATCCTGCAAGAAGCTCACAGTACTAGATTTTCAATTCATTTGGGAAGCACTAAAATGTATAGGGACTTGAGAGAAAACTTTTGGTGGATCAACATGAAAAATGATATTATAAAATTTGTCAATCAATGTTTAGTTTGCCAGCAAGTGAAAATTGAGCATCAGAAACCTGGTGGGCAGTTGCAACATCTAGAGATACCTAAATGGAAGTGGGAGCATATTGCCATGGACTTTGTAGTCGGTCTACCGAGGACGCCAAGTGGTAAGAATGCTATATGGGTGATTGTTGATCGATTGACTAAGCCCGCTCACTTTTTGTCATATCGATTTGGCCTTTCAATGGAAGATATGGCAAAGCGATATGTTAATGAGATAGTGAAGCTTCATGGAGTTCCAGTAAGCATTGTTTATGATAGGGATCCTAGGTTCATGTCTAACTTTTGGAAGAGTTTGCAAGGAGCATTGGGCACTAAGCTCAACTTGAGTACAGCTTTCCATCCACAAACAGATGGACAGTCAGAGAGAACGATCCAGACATTAGAGGATATGTTGAGATCATGCATCATTGACTTCGGCGGTTCTTGGGAAGAACATCTACATTTGGCAGAATTTTCTTATAACAATAGTTATCACTCCAGCATTAAAATGGCACCCTTTGAAGCTTTATATGGCCGAAAATGCAGAAGTCCTATTTGTTGGGATGACGTTGGTGAGAAAAGACTAACTGGCCCTGAGTTCATTCAACAGTCAGAAAAGAAAGTTAGGTTGGTTCGGGAACGTCTCAGAACGGCTCAAAGTCGTCAGAAAAGTTATGCGGATCTGAAAAGACACAAGTTAGAATTTAATGTGGGGGATCACGTATTCTTAAAAGTTTCTCCTACGAAGGGTGTAATGAGATTTGACACACGTGGGAAGTTAAGTCTAAGGTACGTGGGACCATTCTTGATCTTAGAAAAAATTGGTGAAGTCGCTTATAAATTGGCTTTGCCACCGGCATTATCAGGTGTCCATAATGTGTTCCATGTCTCTTTGTTGCGGAAATATGTGCCAAATCCTGAGCATGTGCTAGACTTTACACCATTGAGATTATGGGAGAACTTGACATATGAGGAGCATCCTATTCGCATTGTCGATAGGAAGGATCAGGTATTGCGGCAACGAACCATTCCTTATGTAAAAATACAATGGCAAAACCATACCGAGAGGGAGGCTACTTGGGAACTCGAGGAGGAGGCAAGACACAAATACCCTCACTTGTTTCAGGATTAAAGTACATGTAAATTTCGAGGACGAAATTTTTTTAAGGATGGTAGAATGTAATATTATGCAATAATGTAATATTATGTTAGTGGGCCCCAAAAGAAGAAACTGAAAAAGAAACTGAAAAGTCAGTAAAGCAAAAAGGAGAGGGGAGAGGGCTCGGCTAAATAGAAGCTGAGAGTTCCCTTGACAAAAAAGAAAAGAAAGAAAAGAAGGAGAAGAGGAAGAAGAAGAGAAAAGGGGAAAAAAAAAGGAAAGGAATTTTGGCACATGCATCTCGGATGCCTCGCCAAGCCGACTCGACTCCATAACACAGTACCCGGTAAGAGATCAAGCCCCTCGTTTGTCCGATTGAAGTAATTTTTGGATTTAGGACTTAAATTCGAAATTTTTGGAAAACTGAGCAGCGAAGTCTAATTTTGGAGTCGTTGAGCCGTGTATTTTTGTAAGAATGGTAATTTAGGGTGTTGTGGAGCCGTGGGATTTTACGGATTGTGATTTGAGCTTATGGTTTGTCCGAAACAAAATTTCAAAGTTTCCCATGCGCAGTGAACAGTACGCATCCAGCAACTTCGGGCCCATATTTTGTCATTTTTCGGCTTGATTTTGGGACGGTCAAGTTGGGTTTTTTGTAATATGTGTCAAGGGCTCTCTATTGACTATATGTATGTTCGGATCGGAGTTCGGAAGAAAAAGTTAAGGCGCAATCAAGTTTTGCACTTAAATTTCGTGTTGCGAATGGCTTGAACAATCGCTTTGGTTATGCGATTTGTTAGTGCGTAGAAGTCCTTTTGTTAGATTTAAGGCATAATTTAGTTGTTTCGTAGTGGAGACAGAGTTTTATTAGATTTAAACATTTTTCTCGGTTATTTGATAGGACCTTGAGTTCGATGATACGAGTATCGTTCGTCGTTTGGTCGTCGACGACAAGGTGAGTGGTACTATATCTTCTTTGGTTTTATAAAATCATGTCTCGAAGTATGTATGTATATATATTGAATCAAGAAGAGCATTTTTATTGCATAAAAGTCAGATTGAGCAATTGCTACTCTTTGGGTGATTTTAAATGTTTGAAAAACATGTTATACAAGGTTTGTGGAGAAATATATATGAAATTGCTTTGCGATTGAATTATGGAAATATTTATGATGATTTGGGAAACGGATATGAAATGGATGATGGGCTATGTTGTGAAATGTTATTTTTGGTTTAAGATATTGATTTTGGATTGGATTTCTAGTATTGGAGAATGGTTATTTATGCTCAATATGACTGTGAACCCAGTAAAGGGTTTTTGGGGTATGCATACCAGGTTTAGGATATCCTTCTGGGCCCAGCCACCGGCTTTGTAGATGGAGACCTTACCAAGGGGAGAATCTTGGTCGCCTTGTCACAAGGCGTTGTGTCGTGACCATGGTTAGTTATTGAGCAAAGATTAATCAATGGATAGACCATTGATATGTGTTTTGATGGAGATTATTCAATGTATTCGACCATTGATACTTGACTTTTGATAGCAATTTAAATGAATTTTCCATATTAGTATAAAGCTTTGATGATGAGAAATAGCTTTTATATGATTCGATATGTATTCTATATATTGAATTGGCGTTATGAGATTTGGTATTAATTTGTATACATGCATAGGGGTTGTTTGATCTGCTTAGAAGATATGTACTACTCACTGAGCTGTGGTTGCTCATCCCATTCCTCCTTTAATCTTTTCAGGTTCCTCAGCTAGCGGCGAATAGAGCGAGTGCGTAGTCGGTGGGAACTTTTGGGGAGTTCTATTTTGTTTTTGGTATGGTTCAAGGAAGTGGTGCAAATAATACTTACTAGTAGTTGGATCGTCTGAATTTTAAACGTATATCTCTTTTCTCCTTTTGGTGGATTATAGAAACTCTGATGTTGCAACCAATTTGTTGGTTTATCTTATATATATATATATATATATATATATATGTTGGTTTATCTTATATATATAAGTTAATATCAGTTTGTTCATTGTGTTTGAGGCTGCGTCCTTTGTATAAGAAGGACGGCCGTGTCATCCCCATTCTTTGTAGTTTTGGGGTGTGACACATAAAGTGTTGGTAACTTACTAATAAGTTACTAGTACATCTATTGACCGATCATTTTTTTACGAACAGTAGAATCACTCTTTTATCCTTCTCACATGAATATAAAGACACTAGAAAACAAATCATACGTACATCAACACAATAACTTATAGATCTTTTCTTGCACCACTCAGTAGACGAAATAACTTAGTCTCATCGTCAGCTTATTCTAGCATATGTCTAAAATAATTACGTGGCGAATCTAGAATGATTCAACATTAAGAGTGATTCATTGAAATTAGAGAGATGTAACTGTTCGTACCATGAATTGCTCAGCCTGTGGTTCATCAAAGTATAATTTGGCCAGACTTCCAAACTTAGGCAGCCCTGAGATTTAAAAGGATGAAAAATTAGTAAGAATAATACGTATTGCATGCATTATTTATCATAAAAGCTAGCGATTTCATTGGTTAAATCCATTATTATTCGTTACTGCAGCTAGAACTTGCTGATGAATCGACGACTTGAGCGAAGCCAAACTTGTTCTTCAAACCTATGAAATTCCCATTGATGAATGGAAAATCCATGGAGAAGTTAGTGCCACCGAGATTTCTCTCCGCTGATATCTCCAGTTTCCATGCTCAATCTCCACTCATACACACAATGAAAAAGAAAACCTTATTCTTCATTGCCATTTCCTCTATTTTTCGGAGGTAATTTATATCCTCTTGAGAACCAATCAAACTTGTTCCCACCCCAATCTGGACCTGGCAATATGGACGCCATGGCCCTACAGCCCCTTACCACAACCTGTATTTCCCAATTAATTGGTGAGAAATAAAGAAAACGAAGGATTGAGCTCATTAGTCCAAGTGATAAATCACCCATGATCATCATTCATTCATAATTGCAAAGAAAATGCCAAAAAAAAAAAAAAAAAGGATTCTTTACTGTTATGATGTGAAGGCATTTAGTACCTCATCGCCATCCTCAAATGTATTGAGGAGGTGAAATGCGCAGCATGTCTCTACTTCAAACCAGCGGATAGAATTGGCATCACCGTATCACGGCATTACTCCAAACCTCGTCGTTCCTTCTTTATCATACTTCAGCAATCTATTTTGCAAAAATAAGGACACAAATTTTAGGAACTAGTTGCTCTTAGCATGAACTATTTATGGTTTGGGGACATTATTTTTTGATTGAGATGTATACTCACGGCCCTCCCTTGACCAGTCTCTGGGTATCCAATACAACAGGATGATCCACTATGATATTGTACCTGAATGAAGAAAATATGAGTTAATCTCCAAATTTGCAATAATGATGATGATGATGATACTAAGGGGAAAAAACTTGTGTATATCGGACATGCACTCATATGTCGCCATATATTTTGAAGGTTGGTAAAGAAAATGCTAAAACCTCTCCGTGACCCCAATGTCGTGGCTGAGGACACTTTTGTCTAATTTGGCATCCACCTTGTGACGAAGCTCCTTTCCATAGGCTGAAAACAGGTCAAATTAGGACAAATAGGAGCTACTAATTTTCAATCAAGATTTAGCTATAGCTAGGTTGATTCATCCCCCGAGCAATTAAAGATACAACCTAAAATTCAGATGTTCCTATTGTTCTTTGTCGCGACCTCTTTTTTTTCGGCGCCCGCAATCGGGTACGGGCGCCTAAGGAGGCTAATGGCTCGGCTGAAATTAATTATGCCCGGACTCTCCCAAGTCCACCAATTCACGACTTAATGGTTCAAGTTTTTAACCTGTAAGTTGATTTTTAAAATGGAGTCGCCACTAATCAATTTGGGGTGGGTTGATTAGAAACCCAAGTGAAGTATTGGGAGAAATACTCACTCTGCGCAACTGAGAAATTAGGATCGGGGACTTGATTACATTAGTTAATCACTAATGCCCTTTCGGTACCTAATCTTGTTTAAACCCTGAGGTTTTTTTTGGATGTTCGAGGATTTTCCATGCATTTTTGGGAGGAAAAACAATTTTTTGAGTCATTTTCTAATTTTTGGACACAAAGGGATTTTTGGTATTTTTGGAAAAATACAAGTCTTTTTGGCTTTTTCTGAATTTTTTTGACTTTTTCATGAATTTTGGCTTTTTTTGGATTTTTGGCATTTTTTGGAAAATATGAAATATTTTGATTTTTTTGATTTTTCGGAAAATAAAATATTTTTTAAAATATTTTTAATATTTTTGGAAAATAAATTATTTTTGATTTTTTTTTTTTTAGAAAATAAAACATTTTTCAACATTTTTAAATATTTTTCGATTTTCTGGAAATTAAAACATTTCTTAATATTTTTTGAAAATAAATTATTTATTAATTATTTATTAAAATATTATTTAATATTGAAATAATATAAAAAAAATCTGACCGGGTCGGATCCATGGGTTGGGTCCGACGCGGGCCGCCGATCCGAATGAGGACGGGCCCGACTCCGGATTTTTTGCCTTTTTTTTTTTTTTTTTTTTAAAAAACCTAAAAGCCCAAACCCACTTTGACAATTTTTCATTAAAAGGGACTTAGCCCAAAGACTACCCGGCCCACGCGCATAACCCACCCGGGCGGAACCCTACCCGGTTCAAACCCATGCCCGACCCGTCCTTGCCCGCCGACCGGATTACAAGCCGCGACCCGATTCTAGAAACCCTACCGGATTCGACCCGCTTCGGCCGGTTCACGGCCCGCGACCGGATCATGGAACCCTACCCGGCCGTGACCCGCTTCGACCGACGCGATGCCTCCTTCCTCTTTCGCTTGGGCGCGATGCGACGGAGGAGCCGGGACACGGATCGCGTCGACGGCGGCAGCGATATGGAGTACAACGGTGGGTTGATGCGGCGTGACGGCGCGGTGGCGATGACGGTGGAGATGCGAGAGGGGCACGGCGGAAGACGGCAACCGAACTCGTACCTGTCTCGGCGAGCTACGGCGGATGATTCCGCGATGAAGGGCTTTGATTCGGCGAGTCTTTGAACAGTTGCGGAGTGTCCGAGTGGGGAGGTAGCGGCCGGCGTCGGGAAAAACAGCAGCGGTGGCGGCCTGGCTCGGGGTGGCTCGGCGCGGCGGATTTCCAGATCTGCGCCCAGATCTCGACCCTCTCTCCTTCGGATCTGACCTCGTTCAACCCGCTCACGCTCAGATCTGCCCCCTTTTCTCCGGTTTCCCTCTCACTCAGGCCAGATGCGAGCCTCCACCGGCCGGATCTGACCTCCTCGGACTCGCTCGCCGGCGGCCTCCCCCGAAGTCTCTCAGTGGGAGGTCAGCCGAGCTCGCGACCCGAGTTCTCTCTTGCTCGCTCTTCGACTCTTCCCCCGAAGTCTCTCAGTGGGAAGCTCTCAGAGCTCGCTGCCCCTTTGGTCTTCCCCTCGACACCCTATTTATAGGCGCGGGGTGCCGGTCGATGGAGGCTAGGCCGGCAGTCCTTGGTGCGCCAACCGGCCTCCTTCGCCGGCCGAACCGGCCTCGGTTCCTCCCCTCCACGAAGGCTCGCTCGCCATCAATGCCGCGTCCTCTCGCCCACGGCCTATGCTCCTCTCTCTGCCCTAGCTTGTCCTTCGGGCGTCGGCACCCTTTGTGCGTGAGTTGCGAGGCGAATGAAGAAGAAGAAGACGGGGGAAGAAGAAGAAAGGGGGCCTGGTCGTGCGAAGGGAAAAAAAAAAAAGGGGCTGGCTACTTTTTTTGCTTTTTGCTTTTCTTGTTTTTATTTGTTTTTTTTTTGTTTTCTTTTTGTTTTTCTGTTTTTTTTATCTTTTTATCATCTATTTATCTGCAAAGACAAAATTAAAAACTTAATTAATAAAACTAATTAAAATTGAGGTGTCAACAAATGCCCCTCTTTGAAGGTGAGCTCGCAGAGGTTGCATTCAAAGACAGACGATGCCTCAATTTTATCCATGCATGCGCAATAGATTATATTTTATTTAGGACCTATTACTCTATGCGGAAAAGAGCAATATAACATTACATATTCTAAAACAGATAAGAAGATACATAGTTACTTACCGGGAGTGAGTGAGATAGGGTGTGAGCCCCGAGTTTGGCAAGTATCAAGGCGTCATCTTACACAGTGATATGAGGAGATTGCTTTTCCGGGCTCGAACCATTCTTCTTGTCGCCTGTTAAAACAATCAAGTGGTTTGTCTAGGACCCGAACCTTTCTTTGGTCGCCTTGACGGGGAATTGCTTTTCCAGGACCCGAACTTTTCTTGATGCTGTTAAAACAATCAATAGTTTGTCTAGGACCCGAACCTTTCTTCGGTCGCCTTGACGAGAGATTGCTCCTCTAGGACCCAAACCTTTCTTCGGTCGCCTGTTAGAGCAATAAGTTGGTTTGTCTAGGACCCGAACCTTTCTTCGGTCGCCTTGACGGAGAATTGCTTTTCTAGGACCCGAACCTTTCTTCGGTCGCCTGTTAGAGCAATAAGTTGATTTGTCTAGGACCCGAACCTTTCTTCGGTCGCCTGTTAGAGCAATAAGTTGTTTGTCTAGGACCCGAACCTTTCTTCGGTTGCCTGTTAGAGCAATAAGTTGTTTTGTCTAGGACCCGAACCTTTCTTCGGTCGCCTTGACGGAGAATTGCTTTTCCAGGACCCGAACCTTTCTTCGGTCGCCTGTTAGAGCAATAAGTTGTTTGTCTAGGACCCGAACCTTTCTTCAGTCGCCTTGACGGGAGATGCGCCGACCTTTCTCAGGGCATCTATTTGTGGGTGCCTGATCTGTATCGAGGACTCCAGTTGGTACCCGACCTTTCTCGGGAGATGCGCCAACCTTTCTCAGGGCATCATATTTGCGGGGTGTCTGTCTTCTGTCAAAGACACCAGTTGGAACCCGACCTTTCTCGGGAGGATGCACCGACCTTTCTCAGGGCATCGATTTGTTGGGGGTGCCTGGACATTCACAAGCATTGAAAGAGTACCTGGATATTCACAAGTACTAACCTGAAGGATATTTGGGCCTTTGCAGGCATCGAAGGGGTACTTGGATGATCGCAAGTACAAACTCTTGGAGGATATCTGGCATTCGCAGGTATCAATAGAGTACCTAGGATATTCATGAAGGTCCCTCACCTTTTGATAATTGCGAATATCGATGACGTACCTCGCATATTCGTCAAGGTCTCCCACCTCTTGGCAATTGGGGAATATCGAGGGCGTACCTAAGATATTCGTGAAGGTCTCTCACCTCCTGGTAATAGGAATATCGAGGACGTACCTGAGATATTCGTGAAGGTCTCTCACCTTCTGGTAATTGGGAATATCGAGGACGTGCCCCGAATATTCGTGAAGGTCTCTCACCTCCTGGTAGTTGGGAATATCGAGGACGTACCTGGGATATTCATGAAGGTCTTTCACCTCCTGGTAGTTGGGAATATCGAGGACGTACCTGGGATATTCATGAAGGTCTCTCACCTTCTGGTAGTGGGAATATCGAGGACGTACCTCGCATATTCGTGAAGGTCTCTCACCTCCTGGTAAATGGGGAATATCGAGGACGTACCTCGCATATTCGTGAAGGTCTCTCACCTCCTGGTAATAGGAATATTGAGGACGTACCTCCTGGTAATTGGGAATATCGAGGACGTACCTGGGATATTCGCGAAGGTCTCTCACCTCCTGGTAATTGGGAATATCGAGGACGTGCCTCGCATATTCATGAAGGTCTCTCACCTCCTGGTAATTGAGAATATTGAGGACGTGCCTCGCATAGTCATGAAGGTCTCTCACCTCCTGGTAATTGGGAATATCGAGGACGTACCTGAGATATTCGTGAAGGTCTCTCACCTCCTGGTAATTGGGAATATCGAGGACGTACCTGAGATATTCGTGAAGGTCTCTCACCTCCTGGTAGTTGGGAATATCGAGGACGTACCTGGGATATTCGTGAAGGTCTCTCACCTCCTGGTAGTGGGAATATTGAGGATGGATCTCGCAAATTCGTGAAGGTCTCTCACCTCCTGGTAGTTGGAATATCGAGGATGTGCCTCATATATTCGTGAAGGTCTCTCACCTCCTGGTAGTTGGAATATCGAGGATGTGCCTCATATATTCGTGAAGGTCTCTCACCTCCTGGTAGTGGGAATATCGAGGGCGTGCCCGCATATTCGTGAAGGTCTCCCACCTTCTGGTAATGAGAATATCGAGGACGTACCTTGGATATTCATGAAGGTCTCTCACCTCCTGGTAAAGGGA
Organism: Eucalyptus caleyi; assembly: GCA_014182885.2. Taxonomy (NCBI): domain Eukaryota; kingdom Viridiplantae; phylum Streptophyta; class Magnoliopsida; order Myrtales; family Myrtaceae; genus Eucalyptus; species Eucalyptus caleyi. The sequence continues at coordinate 43,382,669 of CM024468.2, forward strand.
ATATCGAGGACGTACCTGGGATATTCGTGAAGGTCTCTCACCTCCTGGTAGTTGGGAATATTGAGGATGGATCTCGCATATTCGTGAAGGTCTCTCACCTCCTGGTAATTGGGAATATCGAGGACGTGCCTCATATATTCGTGAAGGTCTCTCACCTCCTGGTAGTTGGAATACCGAGGACATGCCTCATATATTCGTGAAGGTCTCTCACCTCCTGGTAGTGGGAATATCGAGGGCGTGCCCCGCATATTCGTGAAGGTCTCCCACCTTCTGGTAATGAGAATATCGAGGACGTACCTTGGATATTCATGAATGTCTCTCACCTCCCAGTAAAGGGGAATATCGAGGGCGTACAGGATATTCGTGAAGGTCTCTCACCTCCTGGTAGTTGGGAATATTGATGATGGATCTCGCATATTCGTGAAGGTCTCTCACCTCCTGGTAATTGGGAATATCAAGGACGTGCCTCATATATTCGTGAAGGTCTCTCACTTCTTGGTAGTTGGAATACCGAGGACATGCCTCATATATTCGTGAAGGTCTCTCACCTCCTGGTAGTGGGAATATCGAGGATGGATCTCGCATATTCATGAAGGTCTCTCACCTCTTGGCAACATAAACTTGAATGTAGCACAAGGCTTACCTGGATGGCCGCAGGCACTCAAAAGGGCTGAAACACCTGGGTAGCCGCACGTGTACAAAGTACTGGAATACTTGGATGAACATAAGTATTTGATGATACGATCTGGGACCACTCTGGCTGGTCCAAGTGTAAGAAAACATACCTGGATAACCACGGTGCGCACAACTCGATGGAATACTTGAATGGCTACTAGTATTCAATGATACAATTTTGAGGACAACTTGGACATGTCGAGTTGAGTGTTACGAAAATGGAGTACCTAGACAATGAAAGGCACTCAAAGGTAATGGGATACTTGGTCAATTGTAGGCATCCTAGCTATGAAGACAACTCAAACAAGTCGAGTGTCAAGAAAAATGAGTATCCGAACGGTGGCCGGTACTCAAAGACAATAGGGATACCTAGACAGCAGTAGGTATTTAACAATAAAGGGATACTTGGTCAGTCACAAGTATCAATACTCTGGGGACAACTCGAATAGGTCGAGTGTCGTTAAGAGGGAGTACCCGGCAAGTGGTGGGTACTCAAAGACAATGGGATGCTAAAACAGTTGCAAACATCCAAACTCAAGGGACGACTCAAATAGGTCGAGTGTCAACGAGAGGAGAGCACCGAGGCAAGTGGTGGATACTCAAAAACAAGGGGATACTTAGACAGGTTGCAAGCATCCAAACTCAAGGGACGACTCAAATAGGTCGAGTGTCAAGGAGAGAGTACCTAGACAGTGGTAGGTACTTTAAGACAAATGGGGACATGGATATGCTTACTGGCAATATCTACGATCTCTAGAGTATGTTTGCTATTTGCACAATATGCACACATGATTGTATATACTGTAAATTCATAAATTCAAATGTGATTTATGCATGACAATCTTGTCAATTTTGCATCATCTGATTTCCACTGGGGAAGATTTTGAAAGACAACATTTATTCGGAATATAGATGCTTTGAGCATGCCAGATGAGGGACTTTCAGTCTGAAAGGACTTTTTACTCACTCTCATGGAGAAGGTTATCCTGACCATTGATGCAGAATTTATAAGGACCACACTATCTTACTGTCATCATGTCAGCAAGGGTCCGAGTATTCTCGCAAACGGTACGACTTTACCAATGTGAGAGGTCTTTGTTGAAATTGCGATGAGGACTTGGTCAACGGCTCATCAAATGGGACCATCGAGGTCGAAGCCGATGGACAAAAATGCTGCACGATCATCTCCGGATTTACAAGTCAAGAACCCTGCGAAAAGAGATAGAGTAATCTTGCTCGTACTTCTTCGAGCGATGCTTATGCACATATGAAATCCTACGTTAATTGAAGTGCCCATAGTCTGAAGAGACTTTTACAATGGGATGCAATGTTGGCTTGACTCATGTGTAAAGGGCGAGAGCTGGTGATTGCCTTGGCATTTGTCACCGGTCTTTCTTCTCACCGTCAGATGGAGGCTCTATCAATTGAACCACAACAACAACTTTTTCTTGGCTGTATTTTTGACTAGAGGGCATTGGCCTTGCTTTTACCGGAGCACACTTTGCTTTTTCATGCTCCTGTTTTTTTATTCCAGTTCTTCATTTATGGGCATTGACCTTGCTTTTACCAGTACTTTGCTTTTTTATGCCCATGTTTTTTCATTCTTGTTGCTTGAGAGCTGATCTTGACAAGTTCAAGCAAACGCCTTTGTTAGACTATTGAGTCTTCATCTTTTTCAGCCGACACTTCGATTATGCTACTCAAATGGCGGTAGCTTATGCTTTGCCTCCACGTGAAGGTGAATTTACAGACTCAATTGAGTTATACAATAGATACAAGTGCGTAAAGAAAGAATTGCTCTTCATGACTCTAGGGCACTTAAATTAATGCGAGTGTTCATATGCAATAAAGACACCCAAAGATTGATGCAAGTGCGAGCAAGAAAATTTCTATCTCTCTTCTCACTTTGTGATGCTGCTTCGCCTCCGATCTGCCCCAGTGTGGGGTGGTTCTTGACAGGGATAGGACAGAAATTTCATCAGTGTATGGGGCTCAATGGGGTGAGCGATGGAATGCCTCTCACTATTTTGGTTACCGTACCATTCGCGAGAGAACTCTTTACCCTGCAGCCATGGAATCTTCTGCACTCATCTCACAAGTGTATAGATGGGGGACTGTGTGTAGGATATAGCTTGCCTGTCATCATTCTGACACGCCTCATTCAGCATGCTCAATCAATCTTGTATTCTTCACTTAGCTGTCTATTCTAATAATCCTCAGTGGAATCAATGACTTAGACAGACAAAATCATCATGCAAAATCCATGCAGCATTTTAAATGTGATGGAGTTTGTACTCTCAAAACAAATGAATGGTTTTGACTCAAAAAAGACCCTATTGACAACTTTAGGGGTTAACATAATGGTGTTTCCAAATATGTTAGATTTTGAACATCAAAAGGGTTATTCGCAAATGGGTGTCACTGGTTGTCCCTATTGATTAGGGATATGACACATGAATGATCAGCCAATGATTGGGAATCTGATCGGGCATCTCTGTTTTTGCCTCTGCAGAAGAGAAGATGTACAAGTAGATCAATTAGTCTGGCCAAAATCAAAATATGAGTTGAGGTATGAAGATTTTCTGTCATTTGCTTTGGTGATTATTCAGGACACCATTTCGCTTTAGGAGAGCTTATCAGAGTTTGACATGTCTTTCTTTGATTTGTTATCTGCATTTTTTACGGTCAAGTGATCACCCCTTCACTTGGTTTGCAGAGATAAAAGGGATCATGTTAGTCGATTGGCTCTGGAAGCTCTTTCAAGAGTCGAATAACTTGGAAGCGATACAACATTACCCTTCACTGGATTGGATGGACCTGAAGTGCAAGTGGGACACGAAGTCCTACGTCTTTTGCTTCGTTAGGTCACCTGCTCTCTCGTAATTTGCAAGTGCAAGAGAAGCAAAATTTTTATTATTATTATTTTTTACCAAGCGGCTAACTGCCGCGTCGGGGATTCGAACCCCCGACTTCGGACCTTTTTGCTTCTTCCCGGATACCACTCGGCTAGAGGCGCCGACGGTGTCCGTAGGGCGCTGCCTTTTTTATTTAACCGAACCGGCTCCAGGATGACACGTCCTTTTATACCAAGTTAGGTAAATCGATATGGGTCATTTGATTTGTCCAAATTAACCTTTAAGCTTGTTTCTTGAATCCTATGCTTCCTGTCAATAGGAGAAAATATGTCAAAAGTGAGTTCAGACATTGGGAGTATTGGAAACGATACCAAATTACTCTTCTCCAAAGTTTGTATTTGCTGACTCCTAGGGATATTTGAATGTCGATGACGGCCTTTTCGTCTTGGCACAGTTTGACATTTCTTTCGATTGGCCTTCCTCACTCATGGCCATGTATGTATGATTGATGGTTGTCGATTTATCTTCAACGCCTTCCTTTTGTGGAATTTTTCTTTTGTCTTTGACTATATGACCATTAGCAGCATTGAGCAAAGTCATGTACTTCAAGCTTCTATGGAATCTAAGATGGACAATCAAAACCTCCAATTCTCTTATGGCAATTACTTCTTGCGAGAATATGCGTCTGAAGTGAAGCTTCTAAATTCCAAAGTCATTGTCCAGGGTGTGGGGCTATAGATCGCCTTGACTGTCTAGATTTTCTCCCTGTTGACAGTAATCACTTAAAAGGAAGAGGAGGAACTCCTTCCTTATGTTGAAGTTGATACTGTAACATCTAGCCGTTTGGGCACGTCGTGCGACAAGATAGTTCTTTGGCTTAGGATGAAGCTAGGCAGGAGTGAGGCATGTCATGGATGCTTCGATCTCAACTCTATGCCTGTACCTATTACATCTCATCTTTTGTATCCTGTAAATAGAAGAGAGAAGACATCATTTCCAAATTATATTCAGAGGATAAGACTTACCCTCTTTTGGTGTAAGATGATTCTTTCTATTTGCCCCTGTTTTCTTGGTAGGGTGTCTTTGAATTTGGTGAGTTCGCCTGATGCGCTTGCTTCAAATGCCCCATATCACACTAAGTCAAAGGGGATGGGAATGATCTTCTAAGACATGAAGTGAATGAGTCAGAAAGACAAACATGGTTAAATTTATCATCTTGTTTTAACAAAAACTTTCGAGTGATGAAATATTTTTTATTTTCAAAATACGTCTTTGGGGGAGAAAAAGCATGAGGAAGCCCAGCCCTCAGTATTCTCCTTGGATGATATTTTCTTTTCATGGTTGGATAACATCACTGGGCCGGTTTGGGATACCGCCTCATGCTTTCAAAACAAAATATTAGAACTGTACATTAGATTACTGAAATGGAAAATACAACAGTAGCACACTAGACAGGATAAGAAACATGAAATTATAAAAACAAGCAACACCCATGAAAACTCCTATGAAAAGGAGCACTTTGATAGTGCTGGTTTTGAAATCAAGCGCCTTTGAGTTCCTCGCCTCCAGTAGACTCGAAGTATTTGCATGAGAGGACCATTTCATTGAAGCTACGGAAATGCAACCCATGCAACCAACAGCGATGCTTGCGAGGTAAAGCCCCTATGAACAGCTTTATCATTTCTTCTTCAGCCAGTTGAGGGTAAGTTTGCATCATAAAAGCCTCCCACCTCCTCGCATATACTCGAAAATCCTCCATTGGTCTTCTTAAAGTGAACCAAGTTCGACAAGGCGCTTCGGTCCCAATCGCTTTGATACTGAAGTAGGAATGCGAAGACAGCTCATTCCAATCTCTCATAAGGTAAATATCTGCTGTGATGAACCATTGTAAGGCAGATCCCGTAAGACTCTCTTGGAAGGCCTGAGTTGTGAATGACATTGGGCCATAGTACCGACTCATTTCAACATGGAGGTACTGCAAGTGGACCACGGGGCAAGTCATGCCGTTATATTTGCGGAGGTTAGGTATCCACATCTCTCCAGGGGTCATGATCCTATGAGCGCAAGACAGGCTTGATGTATCTGGTTAGGCCCTTTGGTTTTCCCACTTTGCATATTCGTTGTAATGGTGAATTTTTCTGTTTCAGGAGAGTTGGACTCTACCGAGATTACCCCATTGCTCTCTTCTTGGTCAAAATTTCCAAATGAGGATGAAGTATTGAAGCTATCCTCATGGTTAGAGGACGAGCTTAATACTTCGTTAGGATCGTAGCGGATAAAGACGTATGCTTCCTCTTCTGACGGACCTTCATCCCCGGATGAGAGTAGGAAACAATTATACGATGAATCGTCAGTTTCATTGTCGAAATAACGCTGGAAGTCCTTGGGATTGTATTCTAGGGCCGGGAAGTCTTCAGAGTTGTACTCTAGGGGATGGTAGCCTTCAAAACTGTATTCTTGGGAATGCTCGAAGCTTTAGTGCTGTGACTCGTCGGCATATGCTGCATTGATTTGCTTAGGCTTTCTTTTCTTGGCTTCTGGTCCAGACCTTTTGAGTAAGGCCCTTCGTTTTGCCAGCTCGATTCTGTCAAGGGAAGTGAGAGACATTAGAGTTTCATTGTCTGATTCACTCTCCAGATTGATAGGGGTTGGTATTCTTTGGACCCTAGCTCTTGGAGTAAGCTTGGGGAGTTGTCTAGTCGTGCCCCGCTCTTGAACAGGCTCTGAGTTTATGATTTCATACAAAGGCTCCTTGCCTTTCCTAGTGGGAAATTTTCTAGTAACAGGATGTTGCTCAGCTGCCCATTTATCATGCAAGGCTTCATTGACATGCTCTTCTCCTATCTCAGCGACTAATGGCTCCTCATGCTCCGCGATCATTGGCTCTTCGTAGGGCAAGGTGATGTTAGGGGTGATGTCAATATCATACTCTTGGTGAAAAACATGAATTAGTTCCCTCCAGGTTTTAAGGGGACTAATCTTCCTGACAATGTACCATCACAAGGCAGGGCCAGTCAAGCTCGATTGGTACGATTGAATCATCCTTCGGACCAGGTAGGCTTGCAAGTAGGTCTCTGGGCGGGAGGTATCAGCATACCTTTCGCATTCAGGTGTTTTGAGCTCTTCAGGGATCTCAATACCGACATAATTGGAAAGGTCCACGGGATTCTGCCCCTGTAGCTGGCTTAACTTTTTCATGATCTTTTCAAACTGTCTATGGTACTGGCTATTTTCTGGCAAATTTGCAGGTGTCATGACGGTGTTTGAGGCAACTATAGAGTTGGGCTCAGCTTGAGTGGATTTCATTTGCCTTGAGAGTTGTTGAAGGACAATGGACATCTGTCCTACGCCGTCTTCAATGTTAATGAGGCGATTTTGTACATCATTCTAATCGGGCCCAATTGTATGAGGCCATTCGCGGGCGATTGGTGGCCGGCGATTCATAGTTACCTGCTTGTTGCGAAGACAATGAATGAGCATGAAAGTAAACAAAGATTGACCCATGGCAATGGTCTAACTGCTTTTTTATTTATCAAAAGAGGATTTTATAGACTGCAGACTTCTGACATCTAAAACTTGAAATTGAAATGACAGAATGAAATACTAGATATTAAACAAAAGTCCCTAAACAATGGGACGAAACTTTCACACTATTAATACTAAGGGGCACATGATTGCCAATTTATATGCGACGGGGAGCCTTGTTCTTGCGAGAATGGTTGCTTCCTTGGGCTGGCTCTGAGGTGTGCATCCAGTCCATTCCCAAATCCCTCTCCATGAGCTCTGCTTGCTCATGCTGGCTGCTCTCGCTGATTGAGTGAGGGACTGATGGCTTCAATTTTTTCGGGATGCGATGGTTGTGGATGTAGGACATGGAGGCGTGGTGGGCTTTTTCTTCTCCCTCAAGCCCTTCAGGTACCATGATCCTTTTGCGATGGCACTTGTCCCAAGTTTCCTGAGCGGTAGAAACTTCGAATTCGTAGTCACGGCTTGTATTGAAAAGAACTGAAGAGACCTTCCTGATGGAAGACGATGGGATCTCTTGAAGGGCTCCATATTGTCGTGCCACTCGATAAGGGTGATAGAGAATGGCGCCGGTGCGGCCAAGCAACGGAATTGGGAGATCACGCTTATAAGCGAAGCGAGCTCTTTTTTCATGGAACCAACCAGCACACCATTGGAATGCCTCAGGAGCTGGGTCTCTTAGGAAGTTTACCCAATTTAAACAGCTTTGATTGGGAATATACGGTCCTAAAACCATAAATTTTTGTAATGGGTTTTCAAAAGCATTCGTTTCAGATGATCGCATGAAGTCTCGAAATACGCTTAGGTGAGAAAAGAACCAGACTTGTAAAATTTCAGGAGAGGCTCGCATGATTTTCTCGAGTTGTCTTTAAAACGATTAAAGGACAAGAATGTTTCGATTAAAATCATGTTGACATAATTCCCCCTCTTAGGATCGATCAACTAACCATGCAATCTTGGGAGTTATGGCATTTCTTTGATGGGGGAAGATGATGAGCCCGAAAAAGGCCAGGAGGAAAATTTCACTTTTCTGGGTCATAGGCTAATTTTGGAAACATGCATTCATAAATTCCAGTGGGCAGGTTTTATGGTTATCTTCAAGAATTTGTATCATAGTATGGACTTAAGTTCTTAAAAGCCGCGCTAACCCATGTATCGGGATGAGGCCTGTTGATGGTTTGACGAGCTTTTTCTCAAGAGGCATTCCAGTGATGATGTTGTATTCTTCCAGGGTTGGGGTTAGCTCAAACCTACCGAATATAAAAGTAACCGTCTTCGGGCACCAGAAATGTGCCATGGCTTGTATGACTTCAGGGCGAACAGTGATTTGGATCAATGATAGGAGATGACCGACTTTGGCCTTCACACGCTCTTGGGCAAACTGATCTAATTGACCCCACCATCTGAAGAGCTCCGCCTTGGGAGCAGGAATGAACTGGATATCGTCTTTCCCCATTGCATATAAACTGGGACTTGAAAAGCTTATCCTAAATTGCCATGGGCCAAATAAAAAGACTGAGTAAAAGTAAAGAAAACACTTTGCTTTTAAATAAAATGGCAAGCACAAAGACATGCGCATGGGACATGCGGCTCGATTTCTAACTCAGAAGGCTTGATGAAATTAAAAAGGTATTCTCCGTCGCAGTCTCGCGTTAGCAGCATACCCTCCTAACCTCGGCTAAGAAATTCGGGGAAAAGAAAGGCAACCTCTACATCGCAGTCTCGCGTTCAAGGTCGTATCTTTCTTAACACCATCCTAAAAATCCTATGGCGGCCCAAGTCCGGCGGCCGGGTTGTGTGTGTCATGTGTAGTGTTTAAAACAGTAAAGCATGCACAACAGTTTATAATCACAAAACATTTTATTTTAACAGAATAAAAAAATTTTAAGCTATTACCCTGCATAAAAGAAAAAAAACCAAGTCAGCAAAGCATTTAAACAAAGACAAAATGGCCTAAGTCCTCAAAAATCATCCCCAGTGGAGTCGCCAAGCTGTCGCGACCTCTCTTTTTTCGGCGCCCGCAATCGGGTATGGGCGCCTAAGGAGGCTAATGGCTTGGCTGAAATTAATTATACCCGGACTCTCCCAAGTCCACCAATTCACAACTTAATGGTTCAAGTTTTTAACCTGTAAGTTGATTTTTAAAATGGAGTCGCCACTAATCAATTTGGGGTGGGTTGATTAGAAACCCAAGTGAAGTATCGGGAGAAATACTCACTCTGCGCAATCGAGAAATTAGGATCGGGGACTTGATTACATTAGTTAATCACTAATGCCCTTTCGGTACCTAATCTTGTTTAAACCCTGAGGTTTTTTGGATGTTCGAGGGATTTTCCATGCATTTTGGGAGGAAAAACATTTTTTTGAGTCATTTTCTAATTTTTTCGACACAAAGGGATTTTTAGTATTTTTTGGAAAAATACAAGTCTTTTTGGCTTTTTCTGAATTTTTTGACTTTTTCATGAATTTTTGGCTTTTTTTGGATTTTTGGCATTTTTTGGAAAATGTGAAATTTTTTGATTTTTTTGATTTTTCGGAAAATAAAATATTTTTTTTTAAATATTTTAAATATTTTTGGAAAATAAATTATTTTTATTTTTTTAAGAAAATAAAACATTTTTCAACATTTTTAAATATTTTTTCGATTTTCTGGAAATTAAAACATTTCTTAATATTTTTGAAAATAAATTATTTATTAATTATTTATTAAAATATTATTTAATATTGAAATAATATAAAAAAAAAAAAAAAAAACTAACCCGGGTCGGATCCGTGGGTTGGGTCCGACCCGAGCCAGCGATCCGAATGAGGACGGGCCCGACTCGGATTTTTTGCCTTTTTCTTTTTTTTTTAAAAAAAAAAAACCTAAAAGCCCAAACCCACTTTGACAATTTTTCATTAAAAGGGACTTAGCCCAAAGACTACCCGGCCCACGCGCATAACTCGGCCTAGGCGGAACCCTACCCGGTTCAAACCCACGCCCGACCCGTCCTTTAGCCGCGACCCGATTCTAGAAACCCTACCCGGATTCGACCCGCTTCGACCCGGTTCACACAGCGCGACCCGGATCATGGAACCCTACCCGCCGCGACCCGCTTCGACCCGACGCGATGCCTCCTTCCTCTTTCGCTTGGACGCGATGCGACGGAGGAGCTGGGACGGCGGATCGGCGTCGGCGGCGGCGGCGATATGGAGTACAAGCGGCTGTAGGTTGATGCGGCGTGACGGCGCGGTGGCGATGACGGGTGGAGATGCGAGAGGGCACGTCGGAAGACGGCAACCGAACTCGTACTGTCTCGGCGAGCTACGGCGAGATGATTCCGCGATGAAGGGCTTTGATTCGGCCGAGTCTTGAACAGGTTGCGGGTCCGAGTGGGGAGGTAGCGGCCGGCGTCGAGAAAACAGCGGCGGTGGCGGCTGGCTCGGGGTGGCTCGGCACGGCGGATTTCCAGATCTGCGCCTAGATCTCGACCCTCTCTCCTTCGGATCTGACCTCGTTCAACCCGCTCACGCTCAGATCTGCCCCCTTTTCTCCGGTTTCCCTCTCGCTCAGGCCAGATCCGAGCCTCCACCGGCCGGATCTGACCTCCTCGGACTCGCTCGCCGGCGGCCTCCCCCGAAGTCTCTCAGTGGGAGGTCAGCCGAGCTTGCGACCCGAGTTCTCTCTTGCTCGCTCTTCGACTCTTCCCCCGAAGTCTCTCAGTGGGAAGCTCTCAGAGCTCGCTGCCCCTTTGGCCTTCCCCTCGACACCCTATTTATAGGCGCGGGGTGCCGGTCGACGGAGGCTAGGCCGGCAGTCCTTGGTGCGCCAACCGGCCTCCCTTCGCCGGCCGAACCGGCCTCAGTTCCTCTCCCTCCACGAAGGCTCGCTCGCCATCAATGCCGCGTCCTCTCAGCCACCGGCCTATGCTCCTCTCTCTGCCCTAGCTTGTCCTTCGCGCGTCGGCACCCTTTGCGCGCGTGAGTTGCAGAGGCGAATGAAGAAGAAGAAGACAGGAGGAAGAAGAAGAAAGGGGGGGCCTGGTCGTGCGAAGGGAAAAAGAAAAAAGGGGCTGGCTACTTTTTTTTGCTTTTTGCTTTTCTTGTTTTTATTTGTTTTTTTTCTTGTTTTCTTTTTGTTTTTTTATTGTTTTATCTTTTTATCATCTATTTATCTGGAAAGAAAAAATTAAAAACTTAATTAATAAAACTAATTAAAATTGAGGTGTCAACATTCTTATCAACACCTTAAATTTGCCGACTATTGTATGAAAATACCAACCTTTATTTGAGGGACTTATCAATTCTTCTCCGATTAAGTTATCAACTAGTTTTGAGTTACCAACTTTCATTTAAATTATTTACCAACATTTATTTGGTCTTTAGTAATTTAGCAACTTTTCTTATCATTGAACAAATTTAATTGGCTTAGCTTGCATCAAATGTAGCTTCTTCAAGCATACATGCAATAACAATTGTTTTACCGCTTCCAAGTGACTAAGAAGAGAAGAGATATTACCGGATACCACTCCTACAAGAAGGAAAGGTTTCTTGACATCAATCCCCATTATCACAAGTTCGCCACTCCCCGGAGCTTTCTGTTTGAGAAGCATAGTTTTTGCAAACAAACCTCAGGAAGATCCATCAGTACCGTAAACACGAAAGCTTTAATAACACAGTCAGGTAAAACATTAATATAGTATAGGAACCTTCGGATGGCTAGTGCAAGATCGATCCCAATCCCCATTGAAGTCCCACTCGCCGTATGTTTCTAGGGTTCTTGAGTCGATCTCATGAGGCAAGTAATTCTCTGCTATTGCGTACAGCTTCCCTGAGTGCTCGAACACACTTGTGTTGCATATGAACTTGGTATCAGCATTGAGTCTAATCTGTCAAAGCACCGAATTTTAATTTGCAGCTCTTTAGGCACTCTGGTTCCCTTAACAAAAGGTTCTTATATCTCATATTGCATATGCTTTGTATGGAATGTTGGCGGGTTCCTTTTCAGTTGGAGTGGGACCCACGTGGCAGAAAATCTTAGAAGTAACACAGAGTCAGGCGGTTAACGGTGCTTCTTCATGTTGAAGCATGTAGGTGGCGGATTGATCAAATCGTAGACTAATTATGAAGATGCACTTTGTCGCGACCTCTTTTTTTCTCGGCGCCCGTATTCGGGTATGAGCGCCTAAGGAGGTTAATGACTCGGCTGAATTAATTAAAGCCCGGACTCTCCCAAGTCCACCAATTCACGACTTAATGGTTCGAGTTTTTTAACCTGTAAATCAATTTTTAAAATGGAGTCGCCACTAATCGATTTGGGGTGGGTTGATTAGAAACCCAAGCGAAGTATTGAGAGAAATACTCACTCCTGCGCAACCAGAGAAATTAAGATCGGGGACTTGATTACACTAGTTAATCACTAATGCCCTTTCGGTACCTAATCTTGTTTAAACCATAAGGCTTTTTGGATGCTCGGGGGATTTTCCATGCATTTTTTTAGTCTTTTTCTCATTTTTGGACATAAAAGGGATTTTTTTTTGGATTTTTTTGGTATTTTTTGGAAAAATACAAGTCTTTTGGCTTTTTCATGAATTTTTGACATTTTTTGGAAACTATGAAATATTTTTTTTTTTTTGATTTTTCGGAAAATAAAATATTTTTTAAATATTTTTTAATATTTTTGGAAAATAAATTATTTTTTGATTTTTCTCGATTTTTTTGGAAAATATAACATTTTTTTACATTTTTAATATTTTTTTGAAAATAAAACATTTTTTTGATTTTTGAAATAAAATATTATTTATTTATTTATTTATTTAAAATATTATTTTATATTAAAATAATATAAAAACTGACCCGGGTCTGATCCGTGGGTTGGGTCCGACCGGGCCGCGATTCGAACGAGGACGGGCCCGCAACGCGGGTCAGACTCGGATTTTTTTTGCCTTTTTTTTTTTTTTCATTTATTTACTGAAACGGCGTTGTAGCCGGGCGTTCGGGGACACCCGGCCCGGCCCGACAACCCGGCTCGACAGCCTGCTCCGCGACCCGACTCCCCACGAAACCCTACCCGGGTCCGACCCGACCTCGCAACCCGGCTTCCCGCCGCCCCGGAATCTCGCGAAACCCTACAGGTTTCGAGACCGGATCCGATTCGACGACCCGGAAATCGCAAACCCTAGGGTTTGCGAATCCGCAGCGCCGAAGGGGGGGAACCGAGGTGCTTGGCGGCGACGGCGACGGCGACTACAGCAGTGACGACGAAGGTGACAATGGTGACGGCGACTACAGCGGCGATGACGGAGGTGACAACGGCGACGGCGACGACGGCTAGGTCAACGGAAAACGGCTACGATGAATAATGACGCCTTTTTTACCTTCTCTCGAATGGGGACGGCGACGGCAGGAGGGCAGTTCGCGACGAACAACGGCGGTGACGGCGAGACTGGGCAACGACGGCAGCAACTCAGCTTCCCGATCTAGCACGGCTTCGGCGGATCGATCACGGCAACGGCTTCACGAGGGGGGAAACACGACAACAAACCCTTCGAGGCAATGGCGTCGGGACTTGGTCGAGGCAAACGGTGTTCGGCAGCAACAACAGTAGCAAAAAAAAAAAAGATCTGAGGCGTAGATCTCGGCCGGACCTTCCTCGGCCCCGATCTTCTCTCACTCAGGCTAGATCCGAGCCTCCACCGGCCGGATCTGACCTTCTCGGAGTCGCTTGCGGCAGGCCTTCCCCGAAGTCTCTCGGTGGAAGATGGGCTGAGCTCGCGACTCGAGTTCTCTCCTGCGCTCACCCTTCAACCCTTCCCGATGTCTCTCAGTGAAGGATCTCCGAGCTTGCCACCTCCTCCGACGATGCTTGCGGCCACCTATTTATAGGCGAAGGAAATCCGGTCGACGAAGGGCCTCGGCCACCGGCATCTAGCTTGCCCATCGGTTCCGCTCGGCTGAACCGGTGTCCCATCGAGCTTTCCAGCGAAGCTCGCTCAACATTAATGGCGCCTGCGATCTTATCCCCTCCGGCCGACGTCGCCCTACACTCCTCGGCCGTAGGCCGTCCTTCGCACGTCGGCCTCCCTCGCGCACGTGAGTTGCAACGGCGAAGGAAAGGGAAGGAGGAAGAAGAAGAGAGAAAGGGGCCGGGCCGGGGGTGAAGGAAAATGGGCCATAGGGGCCACGCGGAGGGAGAAGAAAAGGAGAAAAAAAAATGGGCTGGGCTTTTGCTTTGCTTTTTTTTTTTGCTTTGTTTTTAATTATCTTATTTATCCGAAATAAAATAAAAATTTAATTAGTAAAATAAAACTAAATAAATAAAATTAAGGCGTCAACACACTTGCATGCCAAAAGCCATCGTCCAAATTACCTGATTCAGAGAAACTGCAGCTAGGATAGCTAATGAATCTCCTTCAATGGTAGGGATGAAGGAGGGTTTGTTTCTTTGCCTTTCAAGCTTGAATGTCTGGGGCTCGACGAACTTGTTCTCGTAGGAGACGGTCCAATCTGAATCGCCAGTCTTTTTGAAGAACAATGCATGAAGCATTCCTTCTCCTTCTACCCATGTCTCATTCGTTATTCCAAAGGGGCTCGCCGTGGATATGAGACATCCAAATTGAGGATTTGGACCTGAAATTGAGAAAGTTTCATAAAACCATTTGATAAATGAAAATCGAATCAATTTTTTTAATTGTTAAGAAGATGAATAAGCATGATCTTCCATATAGGACTGCCATGTGCACAACTCGCATATTGCATGGGACCTCAATACCAATGCAACTCTATCTACTGCAAAGATCTATATCCCGACCTATGTTATTGCAGTTTCAATACAAAATATGCATCGTACGTAGCTAAGATTTGAAAGCTTACATCAATGAAACTTAAATTTCACGTAAAAATACAGACTAGATGCGTACCATTTCTAACAAATACTCCTTGGGGGAAATCGGCCGGTAGTTCCCCTTCCAAGCAAGCAACTTCTACAGCTTCTCCAATTTCTTGAACCGGTGCAAAGTTCTTCTGTTCAAGTCATTATTTCAGAAAAATCATACTTACGTAAAAGTATATTATTGAGCATCCTTATAGTTTTCATATGTAGCAATAGAACGTTGATAATGTGTGCAGTGAAAAAGACACGGGTGACAATCAAGGCAAAATCAAGTGTGCTAAAGAGCTACTGCCCAATTGATTTAAATTTCTAGAGTTACAATTTCAATTAGATTATGGTGCTTTCTTTAAGATATTCCGATTAAGTAGGTGTATTTTGAAATATTACCGTCATTTCATATTTGTATGTTTCTAGCTAGGATATTTACCATTACTCATTTGGAAGACATCAATTAGAATTTTAGTTTGATATCTAGTTAGAAACTCCACTGATTATTTCATGATTCGATAAAATCTCGAATTATTGAATAAAGTTACTTTTGGAGAACTTGTTGGCAGCTATGTTTCTATCTAGGGTTCATGAATGATTGAAAGAGAAGTATCCTTGGCATCACCTATTGCTACTAGTATAAGAATTAATTTTCTAATATATTCGTTCCTACCTTTTTATAGTGACGTGGACGCGGCTACTGATAACTTTCTAGAACGTTTAGACAGACATAAATCCGATAGGCGGCTTTGGGACAACAATATGGGCAGCTTGAAAGAATGGCTATAACTTCTGATCTAAGAACGTAATGGACCCCCACATTACTAATCCAGAAAGCTCGTTCAGAGCACGCAACGGTGGGCGAATCGGGATGCTGTTTTGGTCCTCAAAATGCATTATTTAAGCATGTTTCGCGGCGCCCGGGGGGGGGTGGGGTCGTCAATTTTTTTTTTTCGTTACTCAAGGCTTTTATTTATTTTTGCGATTCTTTACTGCTTAAGGTCATACTTGGGTTTTCCATGTCACCTAGGTTCGTAGGGTACTTATTTGATCTTTTCTTTTCTATGGATCAGATAGCTTTCATCATGTTATGTTTTATAGTAGAAAAAGAGATTTTTCTCTATTGTGGTGCCTGTGAGCGTGTGCTCCTTGGTGTGCCTTTGCAGATCGATGAAACCATGGTTATCTATTGCTTGCTGTGTCAAATAGCGGTATTATCAACCACACGAAGATTGGAAAAAACTGTTCATTTTCAGCTTATCATTCGAGCATCAGAGAATTTGTTGATGAAGTAATAATGAAATTTTCTGGATTGTGTCTCACCTCTTCCAACCTGCCTTATGGTCACCTCTACTATGAGCTCTGCCATAAACACCTCCACTTTTGTGAGAATAGGTGAAAGTTGGGCATATCAAATTTTGTTCCTTCCCAAATTCACTATAATTGTAATATACTTTAGTATATATTTCTTTATGTGTGACAATTATCTTACTAACTCCTAAGTTATGTTAGGTTAGCAAGATATTCATCTGGTGCTTTCCTTTCACAAATTATTTTTGGTAAATGGTTTTTAAAGATCCTGAAGCTGGAAGTTTTCAGACGGACCAAATGAGCTAAGAGAGAGCCTCCTTTCTAAGCACCTGAGAGGGTAGATAAGGTTGATCCACAAACCGGTACAAGCCATCCACTAACACATCCAACACCATCCCTGAAGCTTTCTTGACTGTGTTGGATACATCAATCTTCTTCAATGGCAGTTGTTGCTGCAACTTCTTCCAAATAGGCTGGCCATGCAATTTTTCGAATTTAAAATCAAACTGGTAATTATTAGGTTTAATATTGTTAGGAATAACGGATCCCCGAAAACCGGATTCGACACCGAATCGAACCCCTAAATCAATGCGGAAGACGAAGCCCGGGAAAACACGTATCACCGATCGTAAAGCACACCACGGATTCGAGCGTACCTTGTTAGCCACAGATTAAACACCAATGCTGAAGACCGAGGAAGAAATTCTGATTCGATGATGTCAATTTGCATTGAAAGGGAAACGGCGTCGCCTTGAGCGTTTGGAAGAAAAGAGAGCGTTTTCTTTTCTTTTTCTTGGAGGGAGAGAGGGAGAGGAACGTACGTACGTTCTAATTTCCAAGAGGTGTCTTCTCTCTCTCTCTCTCCTCCCTTTTATACCTTCCCCCTCCACGGGCCCTATTCCCGTGGGCCGGGTCTTTTTAGGCCCAACTTGAGCGGATGGGCCTTAAGCCCATCTCATAAATCCATCATCTCCCACTTGCACATGGTGGTCCAA
Organism: Eucalyptus caleyi; assembly: GCA_014182885.2. Lineage (NCBI taxonomy): Eukaryota > Viridiplantae > Streptophyta > Magnoliopsida > Myrtales > Myrtaceae > Eucalyptus > Eucalyptus caleyi. The sequence continues at coordinate 43,399,888 of CM024468.2, forward strand.
AACCAACATGGGCGGACAGGCCCTACTCATCAACATCAGAGAAAAATCCATCATAGACTCTCACTTAACATGGTGGGCCGAACAGAATCCTCTTTTCCTCTCTTCAACATTCATACCGGTGAATAATCCGTGCGACCAGCATACTTTGAGAGCTCGTTGCCATACATCTGTTAGGAATATATAGCAGCTCATAATGGGCATCACACTCCGAGTAGATTTAGTATGCAGTACCTAGATCGATCGATCACATTTATATCTCTCTTGATCTCTTTCAAACAACATATATATATATATATATATATTCATAATTATGATTATATATAAATTGTATTCAGTTATAATTATCACAAAGACAGTCATAATTGGTTAACCGGTGAATACAAAACTATAATGTGATTCTCCAAAATCGATCTTCCTCTTTCCTTCAAACTCTCAATTTCAGTCCAGCTTGCTTTTCTAGAAATGCCCCATTAGATCGAATCACTCATGACCATTGGCAACATCCTAAGATAGCAAACACTAAATAGAAATCTTGAGAATAAGTAAGAGTCATGAGGGGACTAAGAAATTGAGGAACTCTCTTCCTCAAGAGTCTCACACGACATAAAAGTTGAGATCAAACTTTTGCCACTCTTATTGGTCGTCTCATGCATACGTAGTATGAAATACGTATTACGGTATTAACTCCTTTCCCATGGAGCGTATGTCTACACCTTTCAATACCGTACAGATGATAGTTCAGACATACCCAATGTCTAACTTGAGTTCACGTATCTACTCATTCACAAAATTCATCAGAACTCGCATCTGGCATCTTAGACAGATAAAGTAAAACATGTGGGGTATTTTACTTTCGGACATAGTAAGTATTATGTCCTCATCTTAACACTTAGTTAAGGCGACATACGTGTTTTAAGCTTGAGCTCTCGATTATCACCTAGATAATAAGCTTATAAACAGTCTCATCTCTATTTATCACACAGTAAACAGAGGCGATTACCCGTGTGAGTGGGCTAATCTTATATCTGTCCGACATACTTCTCAACTTAAAGTAATGCACTAAGCATTAAGATGCATAAAGATCAAACAAAGATTCATAGGCAAGATTCATAGGCATTAATGATGAAAACACAAATTCATCAAATTGTGAACATTTAGGGAAATTACAATATTCAGTACATTAGTCTCTACACAATCCTAGAGGTTTCACATGGCCACAAAACACATCTCTAGGTATTGGCTTTATCATAGGATCTGCTACCATTCCATGCGTAGTATGTACTCTAAGTTCACATCTTTTCGTGCAACCATATCCTTGACAAGATTCTACTTGGTATCTATATGTTCGGTCTTGCCATGATATTTTTGATCTTTGGTGTATACTTTTGCTGCTTGGCTATCACTGTTAACCAACAATGAATGTGCAGCACTTCCAATAACACCTAAATGATCCAAAAAATCTCTTAAGCCAAACATCTTCTTATACTGCTGCTGATAATACCACGAACTCAACTTCTATCGTGGACAAGGCTATACACTTTTGTTTCTTACTGCTCCAACATATGGTGCCATTATTCGGTAAGAAAACAAACCCAGAGGTAGATTTTCTTTCATTTAAATCTCCTCTCCAATCAGCATCAGAATAGCCTTTGAGTTGCAGATCCTTTTTCTTAATAACTCAGCGTATAATCAGCAGTCCCCTTTAGATACCTCAGTATTCTTTTAACGGCTTTCCAATGTGCTTGACCTGGATTGGATTGGTATCTGCTCACCATTCCGACTGCAAAGCATATGTCGGGTGTTGTACACATCATAGCATACATCAAGCTCCCAACAGCACTAGCATAAGGAACATGTTTCATTTGTTCCTTCTCTTGTGGAGTCCTTGGACACGATCTATGGCTCAATCCTTCACCTTTTGCAATAGGAGTGTCTATGGGTTTACAATCCCATATTCTTCAATTCAAAATTGGAAGACAACCAACTTTTGACAAATCTCTTGGCAGTATTGACAAACTCCATATTACTTCCGGCAATTAGTATATCATCAACATATAATGATATGATCACAAATTGATCATTGGATATTTTGATATATACACAATGATCATCATCTATCATTGTAAAGTCATATGCCATTATGGCATTATGAAAACGTATATATCATTGTCTTGACAACTGCTTAAGGCCATATATCGACCCCCAAAGTCGACATACCTTTTCTTCTTGGCCTTTCACTATGAAACCAGCTGATTGTTCCATATGTTTCTTCCTCTAATTCTCCATTGAGGAAAGCAGTCTTTACATCCATTTAATGTAATTCAAGATCCATACTAACCATTATTGCCAGAATAATGCGAATCAAGGTAAATCTCACTACAGGAGAAAATGTATCTTCATAATCAATTCCTTCCTATTGATTATACCCCTTCGCCACAAGGCGAGCCTTATGCCTTTCTATCGAGCCATTAGCCTTTCGCTTTATTTTGAGAACCCACTTGTTCCCAATAGCTCTGCGTCCCTTTTGGAAGATCAACCAATTCCCAAACTTTGGTTTGATTTCATTGACTCCATTTCCTCTTTCATTGCATGAATCCATTTTTCCTTATTAGGGCGATTCAGAGCCTCATTAATATTTCTTGGCTCATCCTCATCTCGTGGAGCAACCATAAAAGTTTCCCCTTCAATGTCAAAACATCGACGGGGAATACTTTGGCGACTTGTTCACCGTATGGGAGATTGTACACTTAGCACATCATTCCCCATCATGCTCCCACTTGGATTAGGTAATGATGATGTCGTCACATCAGGTGGTTGCAATTGAGAATGAGTTGAATTCAATTCATTACATCTCATATTACTCCCACTTGGACGAACTTCACTGACATCATTATCTTGATCCAAAGTTTCAAATAGGGAGTTATTTTCCCTTATTTCGCCCCTCTTAGAAAATTCATCCACTAAGGATGTGACATCCCATGATTCAAATTCAGTTATACTCCCACTTTTCTGCTCACCTATGAACACATACCCTTTTGAGTGTTCGCAGTATCTCATGAAAATACTCTTATTTTCTTTGGGACCCAATTTCCCAAACTTGTGAGAGGACTCATGAATATAGGCAGCACAACCCCATGGCTTAATAAAACTTAAGTCCGGTTTTCTAACTGTCCATAACTCATATGAAGTGGAAATAACTGATTTGGAAGGCATCCGGTTAAGTATATTGGCAGCAGTTAACAACGCATCACTCTAGAAAGTGATAGGTAAGTTAGCATGCGCCATCTTTGACCTAACCATTCCAGTAGAGTTCTGTTTATTCTCTCTGCAACACCATTTTGTTGAGGAGTATATGGAATAGACAACTATCTTTCTATTCCATTTTCATCACATAATTTTCTGAACTTATCAGATAAATATTCTCAACCTCGATCGGATCTAAATACCTTTATTTTCTTGTCTAATTGATTTTCTGCCAGGTTCATAAACCTTCTAAAACAACTTATGCTTCAGATTCATGAGAAATCAAATAGACATATCCGACTTGAGTATAATCATCTATAAAAAAGTGATGAAATAAACAGCCCATTACCTTCCTCTCACATTCATTGAACCACAGACGCCCAAATGGATTAAATGCAGAGAATATTCAGCTCTTTTACCTTTTCCAAATGGTTTCCTTGTCATTTTCCCTACTAGGCAATGCTCACATATGGACAAATCGACTTTTTCAATATTGCCCAACAAGCCCTCTTTGGCTAGTCTATTCATATGTTGTTGGCCCATATGACCAAGTCTAGCATGCCACCATATTCACATCATTATCATATAAGGTAGAAGACGTGAAACAATGGAATAACATATTGACATCACCACAGTCAACATTTAGTACAATAAAACCATTCAGTAAGTGACCACAACCATAGTAGTTTGTATCTAAACACAAATCTACACATTTATTATGGAAGTTCATACCAAAACCAAGCTTAACCAACACTAAGACAGACACTAAATTTTGACGAATCTCCAAAGCATGTAGAACATCAAGATGCGTCCACCATGCATGTTCAATTGGCAGGTGTCAATCCCATTAACTTCAGCTCTAGAGTTATTTCCAATATAGATCCACTTAGTTCCAGTTGGTATCGTCGGAATTCCACGAAGGATCCTCTATCCTTCGCTACATGGTCTATCGCTCATGAATCTACAGTCCACATAGGATTGTATTCAGCCAATATTTCAGAACTTGACACATAAGCAAAGTTCTCAAATGTACAAGAGGTGTATAGCTTCTTTGGCTCACGACAGTCACGAGCATAGTGACCTCTCTTGTCACAATTGTAACATCTCACCCTTGACATTTTCTTCACTTGAGGATGTTTTCCTCTCTCTTGTTGGTTAATTCTTGATTTCTTGCAATAAGGACTTGATCCTTTGCATTCCCACATATTGAACGAATCAATACGTTTGCGCTTAGAGCTCAAAGCCCTTTATGAGCTAGAACCAGCATTGAAAATATCTATTTTCGGCTCAAATGCCGTCAAGCGGTCCTCTACCAGCTCAAGGTGGTGCATGGCATTCTTAAGATCTTCCATAACATGGTCAAGAGCTTCTAGTGCTTCTTGCTTTTTCAGCACATATTGAATCTTCATATTCAATATTTCACAATTGTTGCCGTTCATATCAGCAATTACATTCTTAGTTCTTTGAACCATCGTTCGAACACATCGGATATACATGCACGAATAATTAATGCCTATCATTTATGCATCCCTATTTGCATAGACCCATCATATTAATGAATAATTTTAAGTAAGGCTTCAGAATCAAAAGGTCACTATGTTTCCAATCATCCTCCAAAAATCCTAACTTAAAATTATCATTAATATAATTGTCTTATGCAAAATCAATTCTATGAAGTTACAAAAACTTCTATTACTACCTGACTAATTACCCACAAAGACAACCAGCAATAGCGAGAAAAAATAAAATCTAACATCGAATAAAATAACAATGCTTTCACATGATACAACTAATATATCAGTTGTTACATCAACAACAATCAGGTAGTAAACATTACATAATTAATCAAAGAAATAATTAGGGAATGTCCCTTCTAATCTATCAATCAAAACATCTGAGAAAATTGAAGGCACATTTGCCAACCATAGAAAAACTTTTGGAGAGCATTCATGTCGCCACCAAAGCGCATTCACTCGGCGCCATGTGGCGCTCAATCTAAGGGTTGAAGTTTTGGCCAACTCAATCCTATAGTGCTCTCTTACAAAAGCTTCCACTAGCCTCTTATAACCCGGGATCACGTTGACCTCCCATAGACGATCTAACACTGCTTGCCATTCAAGTGGAAGAGTGTTCATCAAAGCCGGCACATTCTCAAAATCCGGCATAAGATAACCATTCCAGATGATTTCCTGTATCATCTGATTGACCCTGACCACATGTGATACTAAATCACCATCATGCCACCGATAATTAGCTAATTCTGACATCAGCCTTTTAAGTCTTGCATTTCCCTCGTCCGTTCTCGGGATTGCAGGTATCCTTGCATAACGCATCATAGTTCCTGCAACAAATGCAGAATTAAAAATGGATCACCTATTATCCATAATTAATATAAGGGAAAATACATAATTTTCCAAAATTCATGCAACAAATGCAGAATTAAAAATAGATTACTTATAATCCACATAGGCATGACTGAAAAAGAAAACAAATTCCTTTTTTCCTTTTATTTTTTTTTCGGGTCAACTGTCAACGGTCAAAGTCAACGGTCAACGTTCGGTCAACGGTCAACAGTCGTCGGTCAACGGTCAATGGGTCGGGTCAACGGGCGCATGGGTCGGACCGGTCGCAACGGTCGAACCGGTCGCAACGGTCGAACCGGTCGGACCGGGCGGGCCGGTCGGGCCGGTCGGACCGCTCGCGAGGACCAACCGCACATGCCTCGCGCGTGCGGGGGATGACGTCACGCAGACGTCATCCGGCACGTGCCGGGCGCGTGCCTGCGTCCGTGAGTCGGGTCGGGTCGCCGGCCGGTGACCGCCCGGCGAAACGTTGTCGGTGATGACGTCATCGGTGACGTCATCCGAACGGTTACCGACCGTTGGATGACGTCACGATGACGTCATCGCGTGACGTCAGCACGCGTCGGTCCGCGGACCGGCGCGTGCCGTTTCGCCAGTCGCCGGCGCGCATGTGCCGGTTCGCCACCGGCGGGTGTGGCGCACCCGCTGGCGAAGCCAGCGCTTCCAGGCGCGTCGCGCCCACGCGCAACGGCTTCTGACCGCGCGTGTGGGTGCGTGCAGCGTCGTACGGCGGCGTGCGACCAGTCGCCGGACTCGTCTCGACGTCGCCTTTCTCCTAGTGCCTTCAGAATTTGATTTCGACTTACGAAAACTCAGAAAAACGCTCGGGTGTCGGGATTTCTCGCCCCGATCCGTACGGCCGAAAGTTTTTCGCGAAAAATCAATCAAAAAACATCAAATTGATCGGGAAAACGTGAACTAGGGCTCTGATACCAATGTTGGGAATAACGGATCCCCGAAAACCGGATTCGACACCGAATCGAACCCCTAAATCAATGCGGAAGACGAAGCCCGAGAAAACACGTATCACCGATCGTAAAGCACACCACGGATTCGAGCGTACCTTGTTAGCCACAAATTAAACACCAATGCTGAAGACCGAGGAAGAAATTCTGATCCGATGATGTCAATTTGGCTTGAAAAGGGAAACGGCGTCGCCTTGAGCGTTTTGGAAGAAAAGAGAGCGTTTTTCTTTTCTTTTTCTTGGAGGGAGAGAGGGAGAGGAATGTACGTACGTTCTAATTTCCAAGAGGTGTCTTCTCTCTCTCTCTCCTCCCTTTTATACCTTCCCCCTCCACGGGCCCTATTCCCGTGGGCCGGGTCTTTTTAGGCCCAACTTGAGCGGATGGGCCTTAAGCCCATCTCATAAATCCATCAAATACAAAACGAATAACAGATGCTCAATTTGTCTTCTGCGTGCCTTGAGAAAAAAAAAAAATCAACAATGAATATCTTTTATATATAAATGGGATTTAGATTTCGTGTAGAGTACCTTCAGAGCTGGAGAAATGGACCTTCTGAGGTGATCGAAGGTAGGAGAAAGAGAATACCTATGGGTGGATGCATTCACATGCAAAGCGAAAGGAGAGAGTGCTATTTTTTTTTACTCTCTATGCACAAGTTGCATGTTTTCGTGTCCTTTATATAGACACCCTAGGCATGTGACTAAATCACAGATTAGGCGGTCTTTAATATGTTGTTTAGATTCATATTTTGTTAGACCAAACTCATTACGTATCAAGAAACACAGTACGAGTAAAATACAAGCTCGATACATACATACATACATACATACATACATACATACATACATGCCGTATTGATTTGGTGTAGAGCATCATGCATAAATTAAATCCTCAAATAGCATTTTCTCCTCAAAATATGAAAGATAGCTTACTTTTTCGGTGCACCTTTGTGGGACATTTACGTGCAGATAAATTTGTGCAAGTTGACAGAGACCAGACTTACGAGAACAAGCAATCTTCATATGTTAGATACGTCCACAGGCTCATTTCACAAACATGATCAATAATTAATCAATCTTCATATGTTATACATTACATTAGAGAACAAATGTTAAAATTGTACTCTTGTACGAGGAATCCTCACAACCCTCTCTTGACGGCATCTCAAAGCATTTGTTCATATGCACTTTTCTGGCGGCATGTTCATCTACATATTAAAGAATGACTTAGAGCTAGGTGGTCCACGATAAAGAATTTCGAATGTACTTTACAATTGGCGCCGGCTCATTACACACTTTTAATACGACAACATCCTTTATGGAGTGTACAGAGAGTTATTTGAACAAGCAAAAGTTTATTAATGCACTTTGACATCCGATCCTTTGAAGCGATATCAAGGTGGCATGGTGTTTAATTAATCAAGAGTAATTCCAATAGCTAATCTAGTCAAGTTCAAAAAGTTTATTACTACTTTTGATGCATTCGAATCTCTATCTATCTAACCTCAATATGTGTTTTTCGAGTGGTTCTTCTAAGCATTGCTAGAGCATAACTTTCTGGCATTTGCTTACTAAGCAATATGGCTAAAAAGTTGTAGAATACCTATGTAGATTTCAGACATTAAGTGTAATACTCAAATATAAGCTTGTACAAGTGATCGTGATGGCAAAGTGACGAATGCTCTATCCAATAAAGATCTGATCGATAGAATACGACAAAACCCAACATGCCTCCTGTGTTGTTGGAATATTCTTGTAAACACATGCATGAAGCCTTCCCCAGAGACAGAGAAACGAAAGTCCCAGATGGGGTCAAAGGGACACTAGGGAGGTCGATTGGACACTGATGTGCAGATTCGAACGGCCGCCTCTCAGGTGAAGGTCGATGTGCTGCCGTCTGGAGCTTTTCAGCGACGCAACTAGTTTCATAGTAAAATATAGGACCGTCCGCGACCAACTCAAGCTTTCATCGTTTTTTGTCGGGGCCGTTTGGAGAATCTTTCTCAAAAGTAACCCTGTCAAGAATCATTCCACATTAGGGCAACATAGAAGTAAATAAGTGAGTAAATATTTTTGCCCTCACTTGAATCATTCTTCTTTTGGATTCTTTTCGAGTGAACTCAAATGGGAGCTAGAAACATCCTAAAAAAGACAACGGGCATTCATTTCTCTATTCCATACATCGATTATCCCTTGCTTAGCCGCTTTTGGGTTTTTAATTCATTTCTCAAACCCAAATCTTCTCACTATGGCAAGGCAAGTGATTTACCGGGAGAAGATATTGCAATCCGGAGCAGCATCGAAAGACGACAGTCTGAAGGCCACAAAAGTCAGAAACGATGGGGTCAAAAAGAGGTCAAAAAAAGAGAAGCGTCAAAGATAGAGTTGAAAAAGAATTGAAAAGTCAAAGTCAAGAGCATGAAAAAGCAAATGGTACGTAAAAGAAAGGCAAATACCCGAGAAGGCAAAGGGAAAAAGTGTTGGTAAAAGATGCATGGCGGGAAGGGAAAGCCCTCGCCCCCGGTGACAAACTCTCCGACCAATTTAACCCTTGACGTTGCCAATTTCAGCCCCAGCTTCGACTTCCTCACCAGGGCCATTGACGGCCCCGGTGACCACATTTCCGCCCGTGTCGACTACAGCGTCCATTCAGGCGACCTCTCGGACGTCTTTAGGGACAATGCCCAGGAACTCAGCAAGAACTCCCTCTGAAATTGCACCAGGATCGCCACCATCGAGGTCATGTGGCGGTTCGGCATCCACTCCGTCGGCCTCACGCACCTGGCAGCTAGGCACCGGTCTGCGCCCCTTCTTCTTGCAGATTTCCCTCATGAATGAAACTCCGGAAAAAACCATTCCCCTCCTCCTCCTCCTCCCACTAAAAAACAGCTAAAAAATAATAATAATCCGATCTTTGTCGACTATTGTTGCAGAAACGATTAGGTCCTTCAATGTGCGATGGCCATATTGTTGGGAAAACATAGCTTCGAATTGAATAGAAAAATGAAATTGGATATTTAGAGTAATTAAGTCGGACTTTGAGACGTGATATCACTTTCTTTAAAGATTTATTTGCCCCACAAAGTTACTAATGGTTACCAGTATATATCTTCCATAATACAACAAAATCTCAAAATTGAGAATACTAGATAACAGTAAAACAAAATAAAATAAAATAATGAAGGGGTTAGTGCTAATTAAACTGTGGGCACACAAGCATCAAAGTGCTAAGTGCACCTAATAATCGCATACCCGCACACGGGTATGGTGGGGTCTAGCCCACACCTGATTATTTTTTTAGGTACGCTAAAGGAACCCCACACTTATTAATTGGCCCACTTCCTCCCACTTTTCCTATGTGGAACAAGGAAACATACACTTAGTTTGTTTTATGGACAAACTTTCAACACATATCATGTCTTTCAAAAAGCAAAGAAAGATTACATCTTGTATCGCATGAGTGTTCGCCAAGCAGAATTCCCATTCGTCTCCATGCTGGACTTTAATGACATTTGTGGGCGGCCATCATCCAATCCGACTTAACGAATCAAATAACCAATCGGATAAAATACTTTGTTCGTTGATTTGGAGCTTGGATTAGTGATTAGTGATGGAACTTAGGAGATATAAAATTCTATCCCATCTCTAGTTCGTTCCTTCGCCGGTCACCTTGGCGCGCTTGAAGCCACCGCCGCACTCCAAGACGACCCCCACCGCGGTTGTGCAGCATTGCACGGGCCCCCACAGATCCAGGGGGTCCGATGGACACGACAACTTCAAAGATCTGTTTGCTGCAACGATTGTTTTCTCGCTTTCGCGTTCTTCCTTTGGTTGATGCAGATCCGTCGTGGATTTTATGAAGATTTTATGATCAGACGGTTCGAGAAATGCGAGCATCGATTCTCACAGTTTTGTCTTTTTTTCCTTTTGTGGTTTCGTTGCAGTCAATATCATTTTCTGTGGTTTGTCGAGCTGGATTATGTGTAATTTCGTCGCCAATTTGTTGGTCGATTCTGTTTTTATTTAAGCCGAATGAGGCCGGTCATCACAGATTTGTGAAACGCAAATAAATGCAGGGTCGGGCGGATTAAGTTCTGGGGGTCGTCACGGAGTCCGTTGGATCCCAGATTTGTGCGGCCCATGCGACGCTAGGCAAGCGAGACGGAAGGGTCATCGGATGTGAGCGCTGTCCACCTCTTCTTCCTCCTCTCCCGTTGTTCAAGCTGGCGAATGTGAAGGCAGGGAGAATGAAGAAACGGTGGAGGTTACGTTGTTTCACTCAGGGTCGATCATGTCAAATCATCAATCATGCCACATAGAACGGTGGGCACTGATTAGCTCTCCATATCAGAATTCCAAGTCTAAACTAGTTGGATAGAGTCTGTGGTCAAATGATTTAGAATTATATTGGCAAATTGAAGAAGTTATGATTAAATTTACAGCCGTACAATAAATTTATAGTTCTTTCTACTTATTTTAATGAGAAAAATAATTAAAGTACCATGTACAGTTACATATATTAATTGCAAACGCGTATTAAAATTCAAAATAGATAAATACACATTACTTTATTAAAAAAAAAAAAAACTTCAAACCCTAAACCTTAGATCTCCTCCACACCGATCAGATTGAGTGGTTAGTGGTGATATGACCTTACATTTTTACACATATCAAAGTCAATGGCACTCTCTAACTCATCAAGTAGTAGCGAAACTCAAACTCGTACTTTTCGTTTTGAACTCTTTTTGCTTTTATGAATAGCTCAACTTCTTATCTTTCTTAAGGTTCTTCGATCGAATTATTTTCATCTTATTAAAATGAATTGAAAACATAGATTTTTGTTCGAGAGTTATGAAGAAATAAGCCAATCATGTCCCCACAATGCCTAAGATTCCGCAATATCTTTTTCCCCTTTCTTTTCATCATACCAACGAATATATTCACTTGAAATGATGGGCAGGACACGGATTTGTATTTTGCATGATATATGTACAGTAAAAACACATGGAACCTTCTTAAGGACCTTAACAGATCAATCTATTTTGTTCTCGTGAGATCATGACCCAGTAACTGGAAATAAATGATGGACAGATGGATTTATGAAACAAGTTTCTATAACATAAAATTCTTACTTTTAGTATCCGCTTTTTTTCACGAAACTAAATTATTTTAAAAAAATCATTTACTTATATTATTTAACGTAATTAGTTTTTTAAAAGTGTTTTCATTTTCACTTACAATTTATGCCTAAATATTTTCATAAATGATGAAAGCATTTTTAGTTTGTTCATCTTTGTTAGCGAAACAAGCTATCATTTTTAAGAAAATACCTTTCAAATCGTTCATTTCCACAAAACAAATAGAGTCTTAACGTGTCTTGATTTCCAAATCTGAATAAAGGGCAATTTTGTTCCCTAAATTGAAAGATTCCCACTACATCACGTGGCATTATAATGCATTTCGTTAATTTAAGAAAATGAAGAAGTCGTAAGATGCATCAAATTTACTATGCTTTGTCTCCATGCTACTAGCCGATAAGTCAAGTGTGAAAATGGAAATCTACACGTCAGAGACTTATTTAGGAGATTCTCTATATTTCTCTTAATTGATTCTTATTCATTTTAATTGATGTTTTGTTACTTTAGATAATTATCCCATAAAGCCTTTAATTAGGCTCATGTACTGTTTATTTGATAATGTTCAGAATATTACATATCACATTCCGTTTCTTAGGGCATTTTTAGGCCTGAGAGTGGTACTCAAAGCTAATGTAAGTCACACTTTCAATAGTTTAAAATTATTATGGGATGTTTATTATAAAAGTCCAATAAGGAAGGAAAAATATGCCCGTGACAATCCTGTTTGGTGGAAAAATCCAATCGAAAACAGCCTGGCATAGTTAACAAAACTGTGCAGTCATGTGAAGGTGCAAATCTCTATACTCGAGATAACAATAAATTAAGACAAAAGGAGGGATATAAATTTATAGTTCCAGTGATGATCCGAGTCCTAAGATTTATAATTAGCATATCAATTTGTTTTCCTACGTTCTTCCTCCTTTCTGCATCTGTTCTTGTTTGTCGGTTTTATATGTATTTTGGTTAGGGGTGTCAAAAACCAAACCGAACCGAACCAAAAAATTCGATTTTTTTTTTTTTCTATTCGGTTTTCATTCGGTTCGGTTCTCATTAAAAATTGAAATTTTTGTTATCAGTTTGGTTTATCGATTAACTAAACCAAACCGAACCAACAAACCGATAAGAGCTTATTTCTTGAAATGAAAAATATATACAATAGAAAAAAACGAAAAAAAAAAAAAAAACATATGCAAAAAGTTGAAAACCAAAAACCAACAAACTGAACCGAACTACCGGATCTCATTCAATTAGGTTCAAAAGTTTTTCTTAATGGTTCGATTCAGTTCGGTTTTTCAAAAAAAAAAAAAAAAACCGAACCGTTGACACCCCTAATTTTGGTGCTCTTAATACATTGTATATTGTACTTTTCTATATGTACATTGAGTCGTCCAGATTTTTAATCAAGATAGGAATAGATAAGATGAATGAAAATCCAAGAATTTTACTATATCATGTCTGTTGTTTGGTGAATCGCAATAATTAAATTAAATATATTCATATCATATCATATACATTTGTTTTTTGTATAAATGACATATCAGTGTTAATAAACCTAAAATTTTACAAATGGAAATTGTCCAAATTTCTTGCAACACTATTCCCTAATTTATTTTTATTTGCTTTTCATCTTATTTTATTTTCCCTCTCTTTTTTTATTATTTCTTTATTATTTCTTTTTTACCTTTCCATCATTCTCTGATACAATTTTATTAAATAGTAAACTATAACAATGTACCTAAAATACAAAAATATATCAAATATGTCATAAGTATAAATATATATTTATACATTGAATTTATATTATAAGATTAAATTAAAGTCTTTTTTTTTGTTTTGAATTTCTTATCTTAGAATTCAAATATTATTTATATCAAAAAATAATATCAATTTTTTTAATTTAATAATTTTATTATTTGAGAAAATTAATTTTCTCATTATGAATATTAGAAATTATATCTACCCTTATTCCACCTTCCTCATGAAATAATTTTATTTGACTTTATCTTATCTTAAGCGGACTTCAAACGCATGATAGGATAAAATTCATCCTATCTCGAATTTTATCTTGACAATCAAACGTAGCATTACAATATTTTTCCTAAAGAAAGGGACATGAAACAAGTTGGACATTGTTATTTCCACCCACATTTTGTCTAAGACAATCTTTTTCCAATCAACTAATTGAAATACCCTTATTTATTATTTCCTTTTTATCAACCTAACGAGGAAAACAACTTTTATTTACATCATCTCTTTCATCTTATCAATTTCACAATATAAATGTCAAATTACACCAATTCCCAAAAAGTATATTTTAAGGGCCAAACAATGCATAGCACAAGCCTCTATGAGGTACTACATTTATGAGTTATTAATTATTGCCTACACTGAGTGTTCATGAACCCTCTTAATCTCAAATACTCAATCACTGGGAGATACTTATAAGTGGGGCCCACAACTTTGGAGGCTAGGATTGAGTAGAATGATGACATGTGTCATTGACTTTTTAGAAATTAAAAATTATGAAACTATAGTGGATGTGCATCATAATTCTTGGGGATTGAGATCCTCCTCACTTTTGAACCAATGACAACTTATGAGCCTCTATTTTGGCAAATATTGTTGGCATTTAACCTCTAAGCAAGAATTTTCCCACAAAAACCTCTAGGCAAGAAACCTCATATTGAAATGACCAAGCTACCCCTCTTTGCAAATTCATTTTAGCATCTTGCTTAAGGTTTGGGTGGTTTGGTTTTTTTGTTGAGTTTTAGATGGGTTTGAGAAATTAAGATTTGAAAATAGACTCTCTTTTTTGAAAGAAAATGGCATTGTCATAGATGGGGATACAATGATAGTTGATGCAAAGGAGCCAAGTGGTCTTTAAAGGCAAAAATCAAATCTATATTTAGTATTTTTGAAAGGTAGAACTATTTTGGGTGAAAGGGAGGTTTGTTTTTGGTATCTTTCCAAAATTAAATGTCGGGGGGGAGAGGGGGACAAATACATAGCACAAACTTTGGAAGGTAACGGTGAGCATAATTTCAACGTAGAATTGGGAATTGGAAAATTGGACCACCAATGGAAACTAGTTTGGTTCCAAGTTTTAGGATATGCAGAATAGGTTCCAAGTTCTAAAAATTGGGAAATTGATACTCATAGGCTATTGGAATCTTGAACTTGAAACAAGTTTTTGTATTTTTTTTTTTTTTTGTTCTATATTTTCGTGCAACCCTACCATATTCCATGACATCTAATAATGAGTATGTAATTTGAAATCACTAGTCTAAGCTTTCATTTTTGACGATATCCATGACTGGAACTTTTACTTTATTAATGTTTCATATCCTTCATATGTCAAATATGAGTTGTGGTCATTGGATAGTGGTTAGGGGTGAGCATGGTCTAGGTTGAGATAGTCCTACACCTAACCCCTGGATCAACCCTTACATTATTGGTCCCTAATTTTTGGGATGGAAGACCAACCTTCTTGAGCTTGAGACTGAGGACCGGATTGACCCTATGGGTCCAATCCAATTCTAAGATCAACCTAGGACCAATTGAGTATTATTTAAAAGGACAAACATATTATTTCAAATTGCATATCGATCAATAATAAAACATTGTATAACCAACTATGAATAACAATACATATCAAACATAAATATTAGGTAAAGACATAAATTTACATTTACTAAAAGCAACAAACCATAAAAATGAACATGCAAAGAGAAGGAACAAAAGCAAGTAGTGAGGCAAGTGAATAGAGGTAAGCAACGAGGTGAGCCGTGAGGCGAGTAGGCAAGTAAGGCCAAGGCGCGTGGCGAGGCCGAAGTGAGTGCAAAGGGTTTCTTTTTCTTTTTTTGTCAAATTAGGGCTGAGTTTCTTTCTAATTTACATAACAAACTAAACTGTTAAAAGAATAGAAAAGGAGACACTAGAAATTATAATAGACAAAAATTATATAATATATGATACATTAGATATATGATATATAATAAGTAATATATTATGTACATGGTTGGTTTGGGTTGGACCAACTTTAAACTCCCAAGATCAATAACCAACTCTTATAGTGCAAGGTCAAGGGTCTTAGAACTAAGGACTGACCTAGTCTCCCTAGAAACCAGACTAGGACTGGTCAGATTGGGCCAATCCAAGATAAGTCCAAGGTCAACTCTGGACCAATGCTCACCCTTAATGGTAGTCATTAGAGATGATGATTCATTATAATTACTCATTTAATAATGTAGGTGGAACCTAATAGGCCTTGAAACAAATCCTGGGTTTTGTGACAGGGTAGGTTCCAAGTTTCTATATATGCAGGGTAAGCTCTAAGTTCTAACAATTAGGGAACTAGTTCCAATAGGTAGGTTCCAAGTATAACCTAAATTGATCCTAGAATCGCTCATCCCTTAAAAGGTGCTCTAGGGCAGCATTTATGAGTCATTAATTAATTTCTATCTGCAATGAGTGTCCATGAACCCACTTTAATCCCAGCCACTCAATTTGTTATGTCGGAGGGCGTAATTGAGTGGGGCTCATGAGCACTCTATACAAATAAAAAATTTCAGCATTTGTAGTCAGGGTTTCATGACGGCCAATCCTAATCTTGTCACACCCCAAATCCCGGGCACGCAACAACCCATTCCTTGGTCGATAGAAATTTGTGACGTTTCTAGGACGTATCGCCAACCCATTCATTTTATTGCACATGCAAAAACGGATTAACTAATCATTTGATGACAACAAACATGGGATAGAAAAGCAGGACAACCAATTATAAACCAAGCATGCTTTTACAAACAATCTAGTTTACACACAGAGGCCAACCCTAAGGTCTATTTATAGGGGCTCTATTTCAAAAAGAACCTCCAGGCCATCCCTGCTCCAAACCCTTCATTCTCAAGCTCCTGGTTCTTCATACTAGGGACCTAACAATGGTTATACAATAACCAATGAGATATAAATCTCAATAAGTCCTTCCCCTAAGCCCCCGGTTAGGACACCAACTCAACTCGGGGTATTTCTTCAGAACCACTTCACAAACAAGCCACGACTAACAACCAACAATCAACAAATCGATTCGCATGTAACCTTACCCAGTATGCCATACCCTACACGTTAAATCTCAACACAATACACACAATGCACATGGCCATTAGATGATGTAATTCATCAATCACACACAAGTCGTGTCACAAGCGATCTCACTTAGCCATTACCACACCCTGCATGTTATCAATTCATGCGTGCGTGCCATAAATGATGTGATCCAATAGATTATGGCCACACATGCACAATCTATCTGATACATAGCAATATGGCCACACTGGCACTACCTACCATACGCCCCAATTGATTACCGCCACACAAGCATGATCTACTGACACATAACAGGGGACGGATTCGACTTGATCACGCAAGCACACCACCACAACTCTCTTTTTATCTTTGGGCACTTAGCCAATGCATACACGTTTGCATATACACTTTCAAATCATTTTCTCCCAAAGGCGATCCATTTCCAACATCCCTCGGACTAGGCATATTTCCATTTTTGTAAAAAATTACTCAATTCATGTAGATGCCCATGCACTTATACTCTCAAATCACCTCATAAGATCAAAACACATGAAATTGGACAACTTTTCATTCTCAGATGAACAATGCACGTGAACAGTGCGCGTGAACAGTAAATTTTCATAATTTAATAACTAATAAATTAAATCCAAAATTCATTAAAACACTAATTAAAGCAAGCAAAGCATCAAGAACAATTACAAACTACTACCGATCCTAACCGGCCGAAACGGTCCACTCGCATGTTCCCGAGTTTAAATCCAGAAATTTAATAACTGAGTTTGGAAAATTCTCAAATTCTCAAATTTTAAGATGTTGTAAAGGAAACATAAAAGAAAATTTTTCATGAAGATACCTTAATCCATATGCTTCTAGATTAAGCCTAATAAATCACTCAATCTAGTACAAAATCTGGGTCAGTTTCCAGAAAGTCTATTTTCCAAAATCAGTTTTGTTCGAGGTCCAAAACTTGTCCATTTGATTTGAAATGTGATTATGTTAAACTAAAAGAGGTGACAAACAACTTTTGTGAAGAAATCATCTTGAAATTCGAACTCTAAGAATTGATAAAACCCCTAAAATCCCAAAAAGTCACAAATTCCAGCACAGTCCAAGATTTTATTTGCAAATGATGGAGCTGAAATCTCATACTTTTGAATCTCTAAAAATCTTGAGTAAAATATACGTTGTAGATCAAGATGTCTAAAACATTTATTAAGAGGGAATCAACTTCAAATTCGCAACCCATTTTGATCTACAAAAATAGCAAACGACGAGGGTCCAAAGATCATAACAGCAGAAAGTCCACTGATTTGGACTAATCCATCCTTAAAGGTGCTAATCTCACTAATTAGATTAGCATTAACCCATTCTAAGGCTAATCTAACCATTCTAAATTATCACTAATATATACTTAAGCTAATCTAATTAACCCTTAAGTATAAATAACATCCTAAGCAAGTTTAGGCACTAATCAAAGGATTAGGAGCTAAACTCACTCGTTAAATGAGCCGGAGACATGGATGCGGCAGCAATGATAGAGGCTACACTTGGGATCCTCAACAACTATGATCCAAGGTGGTCCCAAGCTCAGAACAACAACAGCTCAGATTCCCATTGAAACTCCCAAAAACTGGGCTGCCGGAGGAGAAACTGAGTTTGGCAGCTTATTGGAGCTCCGACAAGAAGATAGCCGGCAACCAGCGGCACCTGGGGGTCAAAGGGGAGTTGCTAGTGGCTGGGATGGGCAGAGGAATGGTTGGAATGAGAGAAAATTGGCTGAAAACGCGAAACAGTGCAGGTTGCTAGGTGGACTGACAGACTAGTGAGTGACGGCTTTCAACCGGCAGGCGGGTCGGCCGGCAGCTCCGTTCAGTGAGCGGCGGGGTCCATCCTTACAAACTAGACCTTCTGGACACGGTGGTGGGTGGCACGGGGGCTGATTCTCACAGGAAGATAACTTTTAAATTAGTTTTTCGGAGAAAAGTTAGCTGGAGCAAAAAAGGGCAGAGAAGGAAAACAGGGGAGAAAAGGGTTGGGATTTCTTATGGCTGAAGAGGGGGAGAGAGAGTGAAGTGAGGACTAGTTTCTCTACAATTTTTGAAGCTTCAAATGTGACATCCCAAATTTTTGATTCTGCTTTCAATTAAATTAGACGAACTTTTCATCGACGCGCTTATAATTCAATTCTCCAAATTGATCACTCATGAGATAACTAGTCTATCAAATGAAATCGTTAAGAAAATTAAATGCAATAGACTCGAGAATCTGACCCCGAATCGGCTGCTCGACCGTATTAATCTGCAAAAATCATTACGACACTGTCAAAATCGAACAAAGATTAGTAATAGGTCGATTCAACTGAGATATGCGATTAGAGTATGGGTGATTCCACCCGATTTCAATATCCTTATCGACTGGCACTAAACTGATTCTTCTATCGTTTTGGGTACTTTGTGTCTGTAATTGAAATCTCGAGATTTTCACGACAACCGAGAGTCGCCAATGTGTCGAAAATTATGTCGTGACTTGAAAATAATCAACCGTGGATCAATTGCACTAAAAATTCATAAAAGCTGCCTAATAGATTAGGACGCGCTCGAATCATGCCGATTGAAATTAATCGTAATTTTAAACCCGAATTCAAAAATTGAATGTGCTGGCATGTCACAATACATTTTAGGAACGTTGACTCATCTTCGGAATATTTTTTATGCAATAAGAGCTTTCCAGCAATTAATCAAATAATGGCTAATTTGGCTCAAAAAATTAGTAAGCTCGCATTTGGTCATGCTTTTGGAACTAAAGTTAGTTTTATGGATAAGAGAAGATGTGAATTAAAGTGTAGTGACATTTGATTAATTTTATGGACTTCAATTTGGTTCAATTAGAAGAGAATTGAATGAAATTGATATTCAAGATTTAATGCCATGGCGGAAAATGAAATTGCAACCATTGGAATAAAGTTGTGGGAGATTGGAGATAGTGGAGTGTGACATCACCAAGTGATGTCATGATGAGGCTTAAGTGCCTAAGATCATGACAAGTGGAGGGTGAGGATTTGTTTTTCAAAAGGTGGGGTGTCACTTCCAACCAATCTCCATCATCTTCAAGCTTGGTTCATGGGAATTTGAAATTGGAGAGAGAGAGGGAGAATTCGACCGGACAGCCATCCCTCCTTCCCATCGCACGCTCATCCAGCCACTGAACCACCGCCCCTTCGCCGTCGCAAGCCTACACGCCAGCACCGGAGCTAACATTGCTGCTCCGCGCATTCCAGCGCCTCCTCTGCTGTTGTCCAGCTTTGCCAGCAGCCCTTGGTTGTTGTGGTGGTCGCTTGAGCCGTCACCACTGTCGTCCAGCTCTTGGAGTGGCCCGCCAAGCCTGCTGGTCGCCATTTGGCCATCACGCACCCAGCTGTGAGCTGCGCCAGTCGAACGCCTCTGCCCGTCGTTCCTTGCTATGTCACCGTCCCCGAGCCTCCTCTTGCCATCTTCGAAGCTACACTGCCACCGTGAGTCACTGTCCAAGCCGCCGGAGCCCTGCCGTCACCTCTTCTCCACCGCCCGGCCGTTTCCTTGTCGTTTCTAGCAAGCCGAGCCATTAATCAGCTCTTCTTCAGCAAGATCAGTAGCCGAAGACAGTAAAGTCTTGGAAGCTTCGAGGCCAGTTTTTGGTGTCTTCCCGACCTCCGTTGGTGTTGCCGCCTCAGGGTTTATCGACCACCTTGGCGTTGTGGTCATTGTGAACTCACCGGCGCGTAAAACCGGTGAGTTTATCCTCTAAACCTCGCTTAGTAAGTTAATCATGCTTAAGAGGTGTTTAGATTAGTCTAATTAGATTTAGGTGGTTAGATTAGATTATTTTAATGTAAATTAGATTAGTTGTATGATTAGTTTAATTGATGTTTAGTTAGGGCTAAGTGTATGTTAAATTAGTGTAATCTAGTTTAAGCCCTAATTATTTATTTTTAATTAATAAATTATTTCGAATTTTATAAATATTATTTTACTAAATTATATTATTATAATATAATATTTAATTATTTAATTTTCGGAATTAAATTTAATAATTTAATCATTTCAAAAATTTTAACGAGATGGCCTGGTCGTTTCGCGCCGATCACGGTGGTGCGATCAATTTGTGCCAATTGTATGTTTAATTGAGAAGTTGTGTAAATTGATGATTTTGGTTAATTATTCCAAAAGTATGGAATTGAGTGAAATTGGAGAAATTTTTGGTATTTAACTTGAAAATACCCGGTGTTGGCTTATAGCACTGCAATTGGTTGGTAGGACCAGTTTGTATTGATTGATTGAATGGTTGTTTATATGGGGATTTATCCCAAAGATGTTTAGTATCGATTTTTGATTGGAATTTGATTGTGAAAGATTGTGAATGGATCTAGAAAGTCGTCGAAGTTCGACTTTGCCCTGTTAGACTGTAATTTGCCACATGACAAAGGTCGTGCCTAATAAGACCGTAATCCGCCACCTATTAAAGGTCATGCTCATTGGTCGTAAATTGCCACCTAACAAAGGTCGCGTCTAATAAGGCCGTAATCCACCACCTATTAGAGGTCGCACCCATTGGGCCGTAATTTGACACCTAAAGTTAGGTTGTGTTCTTTCGACCATGGTTTTTAGTGAATGATTTGATTGATTATTTAAATGTACTGATGTGCAAGAATGGACTAAGGTGAGGTAAGTCCTCAATTCTCTTTGTGTGGCTAGAGCACCTTGGGGCTTATTTTCTTCCTAATCGAGTTTTAGAAGGTAGGACTCGCTAAGATATTGTCTCACCCCATTATGGGATAATATTTTCAGGTCTCTAGATGGCGGATCCTTCGGAGCTTTTTGGTAGACCAATGAGGGTCACTGAGAGGATTTTGGACTATGCTGATCCCGGATCTCATTGGGTCTATGAGCTCATGGTGACTACTGTCTGGGTCGATGAGAACCTTCCTAGTAGGGTCCCTCATCGATTTAGAGCGTGGCATCGCTATAGGCCTGATGGATTCTTGGATGGCCCTCTTAGATGTTTTGATACCCCCCCTGGTATTATAGATGCCGCTCTAGGTGGGAGTGCTATTGATCTTCCAGATGGGTTAGTGGAGGACCTGATGCCCCCAAGGCCTTTGGAGACTGAAGAGCCGGTGAATGGATCTGATTAGCTGGTCTTAGGATAGCTTAGTTTTTTAGGATTGATTTTCTATAGATCTTCTGTTATTAGCCTAGTCTTGTAATCGAACTAGTTTGATGTGTTTAAAAGTATGTGGTTTGGTTTTGAAATGTGATCCTGCTTTTCTATCCCAATTGAATTTTGTTTGGAGATTATTTATCCGCTTCCGCATGTGTAATTAATCGATTGGGTCGGCGACGTGTCCTAGGAAGTCGCATTTCTATCGACTGCAGTGGGATGTGCGCGTGCTCGAGGTTCAAGCCGTGACATCAAAAGTCCCAACAATGGATAAAGGAGGAGCAAGGAGGAAGAAGGAGGCTGTTGAAGATGAGGAGGGGCGACAAGATATCCAAAGCACTTGAGTTCTATGCCCCACCATGCATGGCTGTCTTCCAGCCAATTTGCAGTAGCCAAGCTTCCCAAAGGGTCCAAAAGGTTGTCTCTCCCTTGGCCAACAGATTTGGATCATTGGCCATCCCATTTCATTCAATTCCCCTTCCCATTTCACTTCAATCCTTCTCCATTTGAGCTCAAATTGACCCCCCATAAATTCAGCCAAGATGCCATCATCCCTCTTAGGATTTTTCCTCATCGATTTATCCAATTTGAATCCCAAAAATGCGGTAAAAAACGGTTCTATGATTTTCCCGGTAAAAACGGCCATACTTTGACTTTTCACCAAAAATCTCGGTTTGCAGAAAAAATTTCGGAGGATGAGTCGACGTTCCTAAAATGAATCATGATATAAAAAAAAACTTTCAATTTCTGAAATCGAATTTAAATTCATGGTTAATTTTAATCTGACGCGATTTTAGCGTGACCTAGTCTACTGGATAACTTTTAGGAATTTCTAGTGCAATTGACCCGTGGTCAATTATTTTCGATCCACATTGTGCATCTTCGACTCATTGGTGACTTTCGATTGTTGTGAAAATCTCTAGGTTTCAAATACGGGCACACGGTACAGGAATGACAAAAAAATCGGTCTAGTGCCGTTCGACGCGAATTTTACAATTATGTGGAATCACCCATACTTTAATCACATACCTTAGTCGAACTGACCTATCTCCAATCCCTGAATGATTTTAACCGTGCCGTATTGACCCTTGCAGATAAACACGGTCGAGCAGTGATTTCTGATCGAATTCTTGAATCTATTGCATTTAGATTCCTTAACGGCTTCACATGATAAACTAGTTATCTCGTGAGTGATCAGCTCAGAGAAAAGAACTATAGGTGCATTGATGAAAAGCCCAGCTTATTCAATCGAAAACAAAACCCGAAAATCAAGATGTTATAAATCCACTTGTATTTATAGCTTCTTCAATCCTCTTTGCATGTCCCAGACACATGCGTAGGAAGGCTACAGTGGCGAAGAGTAGACGGATGGATCAAATTGATGATATTATTACCAACAGCGTGTATCTCCTACATAATCATATATAATTGCGCACCGAAAACTATTTTCCTATTTGAAGAACTGGTCATACTTCTATCGTATATGCAAATGTTTGCTCGATAACGCGAAACCCAAGTAAAAAATTGACTGTCGTCTTAGACTTCATTATCTTAAGACTTCATTGTCTTAAGATGTATGGATGAAAATGATTTATTTCCAACATGAGTAATCAATGCATATGAAAATAAATTGTATATCATTTTTTATCTCATATGTTATGATCACATCAATCATATAAAGTCAAATTATTTGCATCAGCAATAAACTAATTAGTCACGACACTTGCGAGTACGAGAAAGGAATTCAATTGAGGCTATTTAACTCATTTTCATATTTTCAGACCATTTCCTAATTAGTAATTGGCATTTAGGTAATCTTTCCTCCACCACAGAAAGGCTTTATTATTCGTTTTGAGTGGCTCCTGTTTGGTTGAGGAAAGAGCCAAATAGTACATTGAAAAAAATTATGATTATGGTCGTTTGTACAGCGTGCAATCTTTCTAAACTAACCAAAAAAAAAAAAAAAATCTTTCTGAACTATTCTGGGCTAATTTAATTACCACCGTTCATCTGACCATCTGTAAAGAAGACTTGACTTGCAGGCAATAATAAATTATTGCCAAATGGGAGCTAAAATAATTGCAGGCCTCGACTTCGTGCTATCAGGTCTCCATAGAACTTATACTTGCCATTGCTGGAGGAATATACCTATAATTTGTTGTCGCCTTACCAGCCGACACCGACACAAATAAAACCCATAACATATACAAGAGAAATGATTATGTGATTGTCTTTAATTTATTGTGATATTAACAATTTATTTTGAGTAAAAAATAAATAAATAACAAATAAGTGGAAATTATTTCGGGATCCACTTTTTTAAAAATTTATAGCTTACAACATATTATTACTCTTACAGTGTCCTAATAACTGTGAGAGCAAAGTCCCATATGAAAATATTTAGAAAACAAGAAAGAAAAAGCGACAGTTTTTCCAAAAACTAAAGATCCAGATCCTTTAGCAACGAAAACATGGAGTTCGCCACTAATGGCCGCTATGAAACTTGCAGTTTCATCGTTAGAAGCTCCAGAGGGTAGTAGCATGTCAATCTTCACATGAGATGCGGGCGTTCGGATCTTTGTATATATGTCCCTCTCGACCTCCCTAGTCTCACTCTGTCACGTCCTTGTCAAAATCTGCCTATCTATCTATCTGCCAATCGAGTTTCCTCCTCTTCTTTTTTGGATGAAAGAGTTACCTCTTTAGTCAGCCAAAGATGTGCCTTACAAGTGGATCTTTATTAAAAGAATAATCAGTTCCGCTAAGAGGCAACTTGAAGATTCTCAGGGCTATTGCAGATTATTCTGCTGGCATAACACTTTGTAGTGAAGCACACATTTCGGGCTTTCGCTTCTTTTTGTCTCTTATGTGCAAGACTTCATGGATTCATTACATAGAGCAACCTTAAGGTATTGCACAACTTTTTAGCTATTTTGCTTAGTTAGCAATGCGAGAATTGTTTCTCTTTCATAAGCGAGGTTCCGGTGTTGACACATGTACAGTTTTTAATTTCGGTTAATGAACTCATTCCATTAGCAGATGAGAGTTCCCATCCCATGGATGATTGTGTAAATATACAATGGTGGTGTACCTTATATAAATCCTACTAAAAATGGATTATGTAGATGGAGATCAAAACCGATTAGAGAAAGTTTCATATAAAAAGTGTGTAGTGACAAAGTGGATGTAGTCAATGATACTATAGACAGAAGGCGAGCCAATTGCAAGGTAAAGATATCGTGCAATTCCAAATATTATATCATGGACCACCGGCGTTTTTAGTCATTCTTTAATGTGTAGATGAACAAGCTGAGAACAAGGGTTTTGATGATACCTCACACATATTTACGATGGTCTCTAATTTCAAGAACCAAGGTCATCGATTAAGACATTGGTCTGATTCATTCACATGCCTTTTGTTGTCTATATAAAGAAATTGAAACCATGTAAGAGAGACTCAAAAGATGGCAGTCTCTTCTTTCGTTTTGCATGTGCATGCATCCACCAACGGGCACCCCATTATTCCTACCTTTGGTCACCTTAAAAAGTCCATTTCCCCAGCTCTAAAGGTACGTTACACGAAATCCAGATCTTTATGGTTAATTTTTTTCTTAAGGAACACACAAGAGATCTTGAGCATGTGTTTTTTCTTTTCTTTTTCTTTTTTTAATTGAAATAATTACTGGTTTGATTTTGATTTCGAAAAATTGCATGGCCAGCCTATTTGGAAGGAGTTGCAGCAACAACTGCCGTTGAAGAAGATTGATGTATTCAACACGGTCAAGAAAGCTTCAGGGATGGTGTTGGATGTCTTGGTCGATGGCTTGTACCGGTTTGTGGATCAACCTTATCTGCCATCTCAGGTACTTATGAACGAGATTCTCTCTTGACTCATTTGCTCCATCTGAAAATTTCCAGTTTCAGGATCGGCGTGTGGAAGAAGTGATACAAAACCCAGAAAATCTTATGCTTATTTCATCAAAAAAAAAATTCTGATGCCGATAAGCTAAACATGAACAGTTTTTTTTTTTTTTTGCCCCGATTTTGGCGTGGTTGATAACACCACCATATCATGCAGCAACCAATATGTAAACACGGATTCGTCACTCCGGAAACACCAATTCAGGCGCACATGCTCACTGGCAACAATAGAGAGAAATATCTTTTTGGTAGTTTGTAAAGTATAATGATCGCTATCTGATTCGCAGAACAGATGGAATAAATATCGTGCTACCCCTAGATGACACTAGCAAACCAAAAAATAACTTTAAGCAGTAAAAATTTTGGAAAAATGAGCAAATGCTTAAAATAAAGGGAAAAATGACATAAAAATAGAAAAGTGCCCTGAAAAAGGCCTGAACAATGATTTTGAGGTCCAATACGACTGCAAGCGGGTTTCCAATTGGACCACAGCGTAGTGCTCCCAATAATATATTATAACTACATATGAAAACATAAGGATGCACATGTCACATAAATATATATATATTTGTATGTAGTACTTCCACGTGCATCATTATGTTATCACCCACACACCCACACACACACACATCTGAATTTTCTAAAATATTGACTTGAACAGAAGAACTTTGCACCGGTTCAAGAAATTGGAGAAGCTGTTGAAGTTGCTTGCTTGGAAGGGGAATTACCAGCTGGTTTCCCTGAAGGAGTTTTTGTTAGAAATGGTACATATCTATTCTTAATTTATGTGCCGTTTAAGTTCCATATGTATAAGATTTCACCAGTTAGGTTTGCGTGTATGATGCATGTTGGGCGTCAAGATTTAGGCTTTTACAAATAGGAGCAGCCGTAATAACACAAGATAGATATTGATCTTTGCATTAGATATAGTTGCGTAGGTACCGATGTCTCATGCAATTTCATATATCCAAGATCATACTTATTTATCTTCTTAAATAGAAAATAAGTTGATGGCAATTTTCATTTATCAAACTTCATTATAAAAATATGCTCAATTTCAGGTCCAAATCCTCTGTTTGGATGTCTGCAATCCACAGTGTCGCCTTTAGGAATAACGAATGAAACTTGGGTAGAAGGAGAAGGGATGCTTCATGCATTGTTCTTCAAAAGGACTGGTGAATCAGATTGGAGCATCTCCTACAAGAACAAGTACGTCGAGTCCGAGACATTCAAGCTTGAAAAGCAAAGAAACAGACCATCCTTCATCCCTGCCATTGAAGGAGATCCACTGGCTGTCATAGCTGCATTTTCTCTGAATCGGGTAATTTGCGAGATTCTCTTTGGTATGCCTTTTAGGGTTTTATTGAAAAGGTCATCTTGTTACATTAGAATAGTCCACAAGGATTCAAATTATGTGACTTGCTTGTCCCCTCTTCATGTAGCCAAGTGAATACAACAATAAGCAAAGACAATCAACTAGATTATTTAGAACTGGAGCACAAAATGACAATCAACTAGATAATTTAGAATTGGAGCACAAAATGACAATCAACAATAACCAAGGATTTGACGTGGGAAACCCCAACCGGAGAAAAATGACATTGGAAGCTCCCAAGAAACTCTCACTATGTAAAATAGGATTACACTTTTCTTTTCTAGTATCACTAGGGGCAATACTATCTCCGAAAGAGGTCAGATCTCTCTTATTGTTTTTTTTTTTTTTTTTATGAATTTGTGAAATAAAAAGTTAAGTTGATTTAAACAAAATCCTGCACATTTTCTTTGAATATTTTTTTGTTAAGGTAGTTGAAGTGTTTATAACCTGAAATTTAAGATTTGGTACTTCAACAGATTAGACTCAACGCTGATAACAAGTTCTTGTGCAATACAAGCGTGTTCGAGCACTCAGGGAAGCTATATGCGATATCGGAGAATTACTTGCCTCACGAGATCGATTCACAAACCATGGAAACATTTGGTGTTTGGGACTTCAATGGAGATTGGGATCGACCTTGCACTAGCCATCCCAAGGTTCTATATTCTATCACTATTTTACCTTAATGTGTTATTAAATAATTCATTTTTATAGTATTGCTGGATCTTTTTCGAGGTTTGTTTGCCAAAATTATACGTATTGAACAGAATGCTCCGGGGAGTGGCGAACTCGTGATAATGGGGATTGATGTCAAGAAACCTTTCCTCGTGGTCGGAGTGGTATCTGGTAATATCTCTTCTCTTCTTAGTCATTCCATGTCTATTTGAAGAAGCCTCCTATGATTCTCATAAACACTTTTAAAATACACGAATGACATCTTAATAGCATTAATGGCAACATCTAATGCAAACGTTGATGATTCGAAAACCAAAATCTCAACAGGGTTTTCTTTCTTCTTTCATTTCTCTAGGGTTTTAAGAAGAATTCTACTATTTTGTGCCCAAGTATGATCTCTATTCTGTGCCAGTAAATTTTAATATGTGTTTGTCAGAGTAGAACGGTCGGTAACAAAGGAAGAGAAGGGTGACGTTTAGGAAATATAAAAAAATTATGAACTTTCTTAGTAGTTTGTAACTTACCAACTTTTGTATTGACTTATCAATTTTATTTACATAACTTACTAACCTTTCTAAATTATCAACTCTTATATGGAATTATCAACCTAAATTAGGTGAATCACCAACTTTTATCAGATTAAGTTACCAATTAGTTTTTGATTACTAACTCTCATTATTTACTAAGTTCATTTATAATTTTGCAAACAATAAGAAAAAAAAAGTTTAACTATCGGTAAGTACCGACAAGTTTCTAGAAAATCACGTTATCGATGATTCTTTTTTATTACAGATTTTCACATGTAAGAAATCTTTTAGAAGTCTACTAGAATGGAAATAAAATCTCTCTCTCTCTCTCTCTCTCTCTCTCTCTCTCTCTCTCTCTCTCTCTCTCTCTCTCTCTCTCTCTCTCTCTCTCATTCGTTTTACGGAAAAAAAATTTCAAGAAAACCTTTTCTAGATTTTTCCGATATTCATTTTACTTGGGGAAAATTTTTTTCCATAAAGGAAAAAAAAAGTCTTCTAAAATAAGAAAAAAAACATTTTTCACTTTTGAAAAGTGGAAAACATTTTCCTCATTTGCTCTCTCATATCTCACACCCTTACAAGCCTTCACTTTCTTTCTTTCTTTTTTTCAAAAAAAAAAAAATTTGAATTATTTTTATTTCTCTTTTTCTTTTCTTTTTTCTTTTCTTTGTTTTCCTCTTCTTCTTTCTTAGCCAATCGACAGACACGGCAACAACCGGCAACCAACCACAAGCGAGCTTGAGGCTCACCCACCTCTAGTGAGCTTGTGAGGCCTGAGGCTGATGAGACAAAGGCTCTCGCTTGCATTTGCTGATCTGGCGAGTGGCAAGCTTGAGCTCTCTAGAGTTGGGCAAGCCTTGTGCTTGTCGATGAGTTCGAGGGTCACTTGTGGCCTATTGCCGTGGATGGCAACCGGTTGAAGAAGAAGATGAAAGAAGACGAAAACAAAGAAAAGAAAAAGAAAAAATTAAAAATAATTAAAAATATATTTTAAAATTATGAAAATTATGAAAATTATTATTATTATTATTATTATTATTATTATTATTATTATTATTATTATTATTATTACTAAATAGTAGAAAATATTTTCCATTTCATTTTTAGATTCACCTGAACACTGGAAATAATTACATTTTCTTGGAAAATGATGTAAAATGATTTTCTGAAAAATATTTTCCAAAAATGTCACATTTTCCGCAAAAATGAACGGACCTTTAAACGAATAACATCTTCCAATACTAACTTTCAACTATGGTTTCAGCTGATGTCTTTGTTTATTAATTGTAAGGGAGTCTTGCCTCTGGGAATGAATCGACATAGCTATATCTAATTCTCGATTAAAGATTAGTAGCTTCTTATTGCTCCTAATTTGACCTGTTTTCAGATGATGGAAAGGAGCTTCTTCATAAGGTGGATGTCCAATTGGACAAAGGTGTCTTCAGCCACGAGATTGGGGTCACAGAAAGGTTTTAGCATTTTCCTTAACAACCTTCAAAATATATGATGGCGCATACAAGAATATAAATGCACGTCCGATAAATACATGTTATTCGAACCATAGTAGTTTAATTACCATTCTACTTGACTTGACATTGTGAAGGATTAGATCACACTATTTTCTCCCAATGTCGATACTATTATCGCTTCCTGACGTCCAAATTTGGGATGAAATCATGTCTTCCTCACTCAGGTACAATATCATAGTGGATCAACCTCTTTCAGTGGACATATCCAGACTCGCCAAGGGAGGCCAGTGAGTATAAATCCCATTCAAAAATAGTGTTCCCAAATGATTAGTCCTGCACGCTAAGATCAACGAGTTCCTTAAAATGTGTCCACAAAATAGATTGTTGAAGTACGATAAAGAAGGAACATCGAGGTTTGGGGTGATGCCACGATACGGCGATGCCAATTCAGTCCGGTGGTTCGAAGTAGAAACATGCAGCACATTTCACATCCTTAACACATTTGAGGATAGAGCTGAGGTACTAATTGCCTTCACATCGTAATAGTAAAAGTCCATTTTTTAGCACTTTCTTAGCTATGAAAGATTGATGGTCGTGTGATTTATCACGTGGACTTACAATCATAATCCTTCATTTCCTCTATTTCTCACCAATGATTAAGAAAAACAGGTTGTGGTAAGGGCTTGTAGGGCCGTGACATCCATATTCCCGGGTCCAGATTGGGGTGAGGACAAGTTTGATTGGTACACACGAGGATACAAATTACCTTCAAAAGATGGGGAAAATGGAAATGAAGAAGAAGGTTTTCTTTTTTATTGTGTGTATGAGTGGAGATTGAACATGGAAACCGGAGATGTCAAGGAGAGAAATCTCAGTGGCACTCACTCCTCCATGGAGTTCCCATTCATCAACGAGAATTTCACTGGATTGAAGAACAAATTCGGCTTCGCCCAAGTCGTGGATTCGGCGGCGAGTTCTAGTTGTGGTAATGAACAATGATGGATTTTATCTCAGTGAAATAGCTAGTGTTTATGATTACTGTCGTGCACAATATGTATTGTCCATACTAATTTTTCATCCTTTTAAATCACAGGGCTAGCTAAATATGGGGGTTTGGCCAAATTATACTTGGATGAACCACATGTGGAGCAATCTACGGTACCAATAATTATATCTCCTAATCTCAATAAAGTACTCTTATGGTTTTGAACCATTCTATATTTATTACACGATAACCTTAAACGTAAGCTAGAATATTTTAACGATCAGAACAATTTGTTTCATCTATCGAGCTGTATGATATGATATACAGAATTGTTGTATGAATGTACGTAAAATGAGTTTTGCAATGTCTTTACATTCATGCGAGGATAATTGGATGATTCTACTGTTCCCTTTTCAATGAAACTGATTTTTCTCCATGTCAATGAATTTCTGAAAGAGTTGGTAAGTTTCCAAAAACTGTTGGTAAAGGAAAATAATGGGTCACTAGATCTACCAGTAATTTGTCGACTTACCAACACTATTATAAAATTACTAACTCTTTTTCATTTTGCAAATAACTAAGCTTTTTTATGTTTTACCAACTTTCATCCATCTTTTTTATCAACGCCTTAAATTTATCAACTTTCATATGCATTTACTACCTAGGTTTGGATTACCATTTCTCGTTCTAGTTGCCCACCATTACACACTATTTTTAAAATTTACCAACTCAGTTGGGCGCTACTAATTCTTATTGAATTAGTTACCAACCTTTATTTGGTGTTTTTCAAATTACTCACGTCTCTTATCTGTGCCAAAAAAAAAAAAAAATATATATATATATATATATATATACACATATATTTCACAAAATTTTATTTACCTTTCATACCATTGTCTTAAATTTACCAACTATTGATATGAATATTACCAACCTTTATTTGAGCAACGAAACGACTTTTTCCTCAAAGTGACCTGATATTTTTCAATATTGAGTAAACATTAGTAAAATTGACTCAAATGAGATTTGGTAATGCAGAACTAGTCAATAACTTAATCAAAAGAAATTTGATAAATCATTTAAATTAAAGTTAGTAACTTCGTATCAAAGTCGATAAATTTAAGGTGTTGTTAAGAAAGGTAAATAAAATTTGATAAGATAAGAAAATACAAATTAAAAGAAAAAGAAACATGGTAAGTAACTCTAATGAGAGTTGATAATCCCTTGGTATTTTAATTTGAGAAAAGTTGATAAGCCACTCTAATTAAGGTTGATAATCTCTAAAAAGAGGATAAAATTAAGTTGCTGCTACTAAATGCAAATAGAATATTTTTCAATGATACGAAGCAAAATAGAAGACTAGATAAACATCAGTAAATAACTCTAACGAGAGTTGGCAACACAATCCTAGATAGTAATTTAAAGATAGAAAAGTTGGATCCATTAATTTACGTTTATAATCCTAAAAGAAGTTAGTAATTATAAGGGACTTGGCAAATAAAAGTTTTTTTTTTTTTTTTTTTGGTCGGAAATGATAGATACTTTCATTTCATAATAAGCAGGACTTACAAGAGGGTAATGGGTGATATTCTGAAAATAAAACCTCCGAAAGTGCCGAAGGAGGGTGTGCCCTCCAATTTTGCGGCAATAAGTTCTTACGGTGCATCTTCGTTAGGAGATCCGCAGCTACATTAGTGTTTCGGGGACAGTAGCTAAAATTCGTAAGTGGTAATTGAGCAAGCAGACCAATGCATTGGTCTATTATGGGCTTCACTTGCCATGGCTTCTCAGCCCAGCCCAAAATGCTTTGATGTGCGGTCAAACAGTCAGTTTGGAGTTCCACTTTAGTTTGTTGTACTTGCTCGAACTCTTTCTCTCCCACGTGCAAGCTCGGTCGAAGTTGCAGCAGCTTCAAACCTTGCAAAATCGCTAGGGTTTCCAAGTAATTGATCAAGTAAAAAACCAATCACATTGATAGGAAATTCAAAGGAGACTTGATAACTCAAAACTAATTGGTAATTTAAATTTTAATCTAACAAAAGTTGTTCAATCACTCTAATTTAAGTTAATAAATTCATATAAGAATTAGTAAATTCAAAATATTAGTAATTTATCAATAAATTATTTTTTAAAAAAAGTTACCAATCATTTTTATCAATAATTTTTACACTTACCATCACTTCTTAAAATTTAGCAGAGAAAATAGAAATCCTTATTTTTTTTGGCACAGATAGAATGCTACGGCAATATTATAGCAAAGGTTTCTAGGAGGTGCAAATTTAAGTAATATGAGTCAGAAAGTGAACATTATTGGAAAACTTTAGACATGTCTTTTATTAACACCTCCTAACTGGCAAATGCTCCTTTTGACTAAGGCCATGAATTATAGAGTCAATACCGTCTTCAACCAACATTAAGTTTTCTCACAAGCAATTGCATTTCTTCTTCTTCTTCTTCTTCATACGTGCAAATACCTAAGGTTCTCCACATATGTTATTTCATTGTTTTAGGACTAAATCATAATTCGATTTGTTTCTAATGAATGGTCTATTATTGTTGGACCAGGAAGGAGAGAATGAGCAGGCAGTCAAGGTTAAATATCACATGTTTGGGGAGAGCAACTTTTGTAGTGGAAGTGTGTTCATCGCTAAAAATGATGGTGGCAAAGGAGAAGGTGAAGATAGTGGTTGGATTGCAACTTTTGTCCACAATGAAGTGTCCGATGAGACTCAAGTAAGTTCTTATCTACCTCAATTCTCCATATTGCACTTTTCCTTGACTCGTCCCTAAAAGAGTAGATAAGGTTAATGTTGGACGTGGTCTATGCTTGCAGGTTCACATCATCGATGTGAAGGATTTCGAAGGCGAGCCGGTGACAAAGATAAAGTTGCCGCAGAGAGTGCCGTATGGATTTCATGGAACTTTCATGGCCACGCCTAATAAACAGTGATTATCTACAATTCATGTCTGTCATCAAGTTTCTGTGGGCTTAATAAGTTTTAGTATCTCTTATGTCTATGTTAATTATATAACTTCATGATTTTCTCATTGTGATGTGTTCATCGACTAGTGTGTGTTTGTGGAGGTCTAGACATAATTTGGCCTCATATGTATGGAGTTGTCAATGATTTTGTTAGAATGTGTTTCGAGTTTGACCATCTTGGCATATGTTATCTGGGTAACCAAACGTGGCGTCCGTAACTAGGAAAGTCCGGATTGTTACCCGTTTTATCGAGTGAAAAATACAAGGGAATTAACTTCCTATTACGGTCGACCAATTCTTTTCAAAAAGAAGTTTCCTTGATTGCATCAAAAATGGCACTCGCACATTCATTATATAAATAGTGTGTTTGAGGGATCTTTGTTTTTGGGCGAGAGGGCTTTACACCTGGCTTTGAGTGCTGTTGACTGATGTGCTTGTGCCGGGACTTCAAGGAGTGGCTGCGACATTCGTGCAATTACATTCTGAAATTATTTAAGAAGTCTTTCGAAGCTGCGAAACAATTTTCCGTCATTTGTTTTATCGTATAATTGCATGAAGTTAAATGCCATGGGTTTTAGCGTAATTAAGGGCTGGCCAATACTTGAGTGACTAAGCGATTATAATTTCGTAATTCTCCTATTGAATAGTGGATTCTTTGCAAGCCGATTCTCCCCGTAGGAGTAGCAATTTATACTTGCATTGAACCAAATAAATCTCTTTTGTTCTTATTTTTCCTAATTGATTCCTTTGGTAATTTCGTCATCTCACATTAAATGTGAATTGCAAAATCCATTAGTTTTTGCAATATTTCTTAACAATTGCCATCGGAGCTAAGACTATATCTTCTAGATTTGACTTGGGCCCTTGCTTGTCTAACACTGCCTGGAATTATTGTTGCTACACTTACGTATGGAGTGAAAGTAGAAATTGTGAAATTTTCAAAGAAAAAAAGAATAATGTATGGTTATGGAGCATTAAGACAGGTGTGCAATTAAAGGAATTGATTTGGACATTTGCTTGTTCGATCATTGTTCGGAAATGTTGTTGTTACATTATGTCTACAGCAAAAATAGAAATTAAGAAGTTTAGTAGGATAAATGACATTGGGTTGTGAAGCATTAACAACCCAGAGTCTGAATAAGGTGTAAGATGAAAGGGTAAGTTGTTGGAAATGATTACTGAGGCCAATAAGGATTAGTTAATGGAGAAGCCAAAAAGTATAATCCTATTGAACTTATCAAATGAAATGTTAATAGAAATGGCAAAGGAGAAAGATGCCACAACGTTGTGAGCAAAACATTTGGCTCTTTGTTTTATAACTGTTGACATCTAAATTTTAACTATTTTACTTACTTGTTCATCATATAAAAATTACGTTAAGCATTTCATAATATCGCATTTAGGTAACAATAACATTTAGGACCAAAGTTATCTTTTAAAAAAAAAAAAAGTTCTAAAAACATAGAAAACAGAAAAAGAGAGGATAAGAAATAATTGATAAAATAAAACATTTGGTTGTGGAGAGAGATTTTGAACGATTTTAGATTTTGGATAATAGAGCCTTTTTCTTGTTGAGCGTATCCCCTCGTTTCAAAAGATGATCATCAGTGATTGAGTGAATTATCTTGGAAAATCTTCACAAAAGATTTTAGATTTTGGACTCATTTTTTTGTTGAATGTATCCCCTCTTTTCAAAAGATGATCGTCGGCAGTTGAGTGAATATATGCAATTATCTTGGAAAATTTTCACTGACAAAACAAACTTTTTTTTTCTCTATAAATAGAGAGTGCAAGGGTTCGTGAGGTTTCGTTTAAGGGGAATGAGAAAAGGTGAGAGAGAGAAATTAGCAGATTTTAGGGCATGTTTAGGGCATGCATTTTTAATTAACATATTTTAGTTTTTTTTATAGAGAATAAACCTTAATAAATTCGTAGCTTGTTCTACTTAAGGTTAGTCATAATATTTTTTTCTTCTTTTACAATTTATCACTTGGGTTTATTGAATGTTATTTTATTGTGCACCCGCATGACCATCCTTTGCATATTAGTGGCTTAGATTAAAATTAATCAAGACCGCTTGCAAAATATTTTTGAAATTAGAATGAAAATGTATTGAAATGATGTTAGATTAATCTAGCGTAGCCATGTCTTTTGACCTATTAAATCTCTAGTTCGCAAAAGTAAAGTATTCTTCCATACTTTAATCGTGTTTATGATCAACTCTAATTGATTAGTGGTGGCTCCAAATTGAGTGAAATCGCATGTTTAAATAAATTAATTTTTTAGTGTCAAGTTGCGATGGGTCGGACTTGAGAGGGTCTGTGCTAAGTCTTCGGACTTAGTAATCAATTAGCTTTCTTTTGGGTGATTCACCATAAGGAAGCTCACAACAATAACGAAGGATCTAAATAATTACTTATACATGTTGAAGATGATGTTTCAAATTCGATTTGCTTAAGGTACTTCTATCAGAGCCCATTTAGATGAGTTTAACAAATTCATGATGGAGTTAGTGGATTTGATGAGGCCCTAATTGATGAAAAATAGGATATAATGGTGCTGGCATCTCCACCAAAGTTACAAGAGTACCATATTGCTACACTAGAGTCTAGCAACAAAGGTAAAAGTAGACTGAAATCACACCGATGGAAGTCCAATGGTTGTGTGAAGAGTTTTGAGTGTTACGAGTGTTGACACCTAGAGTTTACTATTTTATTTATGAATCAATCGCATACAATATTAGGAATTAATCACTAAAAAAAAAAAGAGAAAGAAAAATAAAAAATTCCTAGAGGTCGGGTCGGGCCGGATCTGGCATTGGCCTGACCCGCCGCCCGCCTCTCTCTCTCGTGCGCATGGCCCATTTCCCCTTTAGTCCGGCCCACACCAGTCCACCTCCTCCATCTTCACGCAGGAAACCCTAGAGGGGGAGAAAAAAACATAAGCATGCTGAGAGAGAGCGGAGGGAAAAACACAAAGGGAACCTAGAGGAAAAAAAAAAAAAAGCAACAGCAGGGGTAGAAACGAGGGGAAAAACCGGAGAGAGAAAAAAAGGCAAAGGAGGTGGAGAGAGAGCTCGGAAAAGAGAAAGCAGGAATGAGAGATAGAGAGAAGGAACGGAGGGAAGGAGCACAGTAGCGACCCTGCCCGACGTCGTCTGAGCCATTGTCCTCCTCGCCACATCAACCCGTCGCCATCCGAGCTCGCCACCTCAACCCAACGCCGTTTGAGCCGAGCCACCACCCTGCTGCTCAACACTGTCCAAGTCACCGTGGCCGACCCCTGCGCTCGCTGCCTCTGTCCCAGCCAAACCGCGCCGGCCTATGACCTGCCTGCCACTCCCCTGGCGCCGTCCGAGCCGCACCTACGCCCGTCCCCGCAGCGACGCCGCCGCCGCTGCCACTATCTCTGCTCGACGCTAACGACCCGCGCTAGCCACCGCACCTCAGCCGCCTTACCACGCGGCCATGACCGACCTTCGGCACTGCATCGCCATGCCTCGCCACACCACTGCCACCAAGAAGCCCTAGAGAGGAGGTACAAGTCTAGTCAAGGAAACGGGTAGGGTTTTTGGCAAACCCGGATCAGGCCTAGGCTGTTTTGGGCTGTGGGCCCTCGGTGGGCCCATTTTTGCAAAAGAGGGATTGGGCCCGGTTGGCGGACCCAATCTCATTTTAAGTGAGGGCCTAACCAAAGGTGGTCAAGCCCAGCCCTTTTTGGGTGAGCTGACTCGCCTGCCTTGGACCAAATTTGGGCAAGTCCGACCGGGTCCAACCAAGTCGGGTCAAATCAAACCCAACCCGACCCGGCTAAGTTTTAATATTATTTTTTAAAAATTAATTTAAAAATTAATTATTATTTAAAAATTTTACAAAAAAAAAAAACTATAACTAATTTAATGAGCCATTTGCAGTTTCATAGTCTGAATTAGTTCATACTTATACATGCAGGGCTTAATCTTTGAGACAAGCATATGACTACTAGCAGGATCAACCAAGTAGCATTCCTTCACGTCCGTGGAAACGTCGCCACTACAATTGTGGAATGCAGCATGCGACTCACGGTGTGCTTCGGCATCTGCGTGCTCCAAGCATCGGCTAGTGGGCTCCCCATTCAGCGGTAATTCCAGCTCCAATAGCGTATATTTAAGTTGTTGCAATTAAAAAGCTCATAGTTGGACCTTGGGTTGGGTCAACCGGTCCGCCTCATATTTAAAATTAAAAATTAAAAATTTTGAAAATTAAAAATTGTAGAGTTTGGTTAGGATTTGCTATGTATTGCATTTTTAGTGTAATTAGGTCTTTATTTACTCGTATATTGATTATATTGCATGTTTTGTTATGTTTAATTGCAAGCGTTTAATTTTATGGCAATTATGATCTTGGTAGTTATGATTGCTATTTTAATGATTGCGCACCCGCATGATTACCTCACATGTTAGTGGATATGTATAAAATCAATCTAAAAACTGCCTGTAAAAAAAAAAAAATCATTTTGTTAAAATGAACAAAATTAGGTACCGAAATGGCACTAATTGGTCAATTAGTATAATCAAGTCCCCTACCCTAAATTCTCTGGTTGCGTAGAAAGTGAGGTACGCTCACATGCCTCATTTGGTTTCTGGCTGACCCCAATAGGCTAATGAAGACTCTTTTTATGCAAAATTCCTAAAAAATATCTCAATGTTACGCGGGGTATGGACTTAGGAGAGCTCGCGCCTAATCATGGGTCTTAAACCGGCCCTTTAGGCAATACCCCTAAACCTACTCCTTCCCCCCAAGGGATAGGTTGCGACAACAAGGATGGCACATTAGTAAGATTGCTGAAATTGGGATATAAAGGTGGTAGAATGCCACAAAGAGTGTGGAA
Organism: Eucalyptus caleyi; assembly: GCA_014182885.2. Lineage (NCBI taxonomy): Eukaryota > Viridiplantae > Streptophyta > Magnoliopsida > Myrtales > Myrtaceae > Eucalyptus > Eucalyptus caleyi. The sequence continues at coordinate 43,438,678 of CM024468.2, forward strand.
AACATTGCCGAGGATAGTATCAATAGGTGCATAGCCCATCTTGTGTGACCACCAATTCGTCAAAAGACAAATGGGTGCTAGATATAGGGTATTATTATCACATGTCACCTTATAAGAACTAGTTTACTAATTACCAAACTAAATATGGCAGTAGAGTTGTAATGGGGAATAACGTTGCCTATAAAGTTGTGGCAAAAAGAACAATTTTGATTCATGTGGGTTAAAGCGCACACAATAGACGTGAGACATGTGCCAGATTTAAAAAGAACCTTATTTTTCTAAAGATACTCAATGACGAGTATTTTATTAAAGGTCAAGTACTTAATATCTCCTGATGTGCCATGACAATGGGAAAGAAGGTGAACTTTCTCTATCATCCATTAGGAGATGAGTCAGAGTCACACGTGACTTAGTTATGACATATGTTTTTGGGTCACATTTGACCAACATCATTTAGTATTTCTAATTGGCCAATTTCTCTTATTTCTAACAAAAAAGGCTTCTCCATTCGGCCAAAAACGAAAACAAATAAACAGAAAAGCTTCTCTTAGCATTAGCAACTTTTACTTGAACTTTCTTACCAAAACTTCAAATTTGCAACTATTATATGAAATTACTGAACTTTATTTGGTGACTTACCAACTTTGTTCTTTATTACATTACCCAATAGAAAAGTTAATAAACTAATCAACTAACTCAAATAAGAGTTGGTGACCTAACTTGATCAGAGAAATTTGATAAATCATTTGTATTAAAATTAGTAAATTCATATAAGAGTTTGCAAAATGTAAAGTCTAATTAAAAAATATATAAATAAAAGTTGGCAAAAGATACGAAAAGTTGATAACTAAATAAAATAGACTTGATAAGTAATTCAAATGAAAGTTTATGAATCAAAATTGGTTAGTAACTCGATCAGAAAAAAAGTCGGTAAGTTACACTAGTTAAGGTTGGTAATTTCTTCAAAAAGTTGATGAATGCGTTGCTAAAAAATGCAAATAAAAATATACAAGCAATACAAAAAGCTGGCAATGTTAAAATAGCCAATAAATAGACATCTATCGTAACTCACATTAGCGTTTGGTAACCATTACCATTTAACGGAAAATCAAAACAATCACCGTATAGACATGACTACACATAAGCATCAATTTTTATGGGAATCTTAACTAAAGAGAAAGATTCACTTTGTCAACTTTGATATGAGAGAGAGAGAGAGAGAGAGAGAGAGAGAGAGAGAGAGAGAGAGAGAGAGAGAGAGAGAGAGAGAGAGAGAGAGAGAGAGAGAGAGAGAGAGGAGATTACATTTGAAGTGGTTGATCAAATGGAGCACTTGAAGTGTCATGTGTGAAGATTGATAGGGCTAGTAAGAACACCTAGAGGGGGGTGAATAGGTGTAAAAACAGATTTTGCAAAATACAGTGAAAACCTTTACTTTTAATTAAGTCTGAATAACAATAGACCTTTGAAACTAAGTTTGAAGAGTAGCAGACTTTGAGCGAGATCATACTTTAGTAATTAAATAGAACTACGAACAAAATAAAGAGATTCAGGGAAGAGAATAAGAATACAAGATTTATAGTGGTTCGACTTAATCCAAGCCTACGTCTACTCTCCCACGCTAACAACCTTCTTGGCTAGATTCCACTATGCAATCAACAAGAAATTACAACTTTGAGTGTAAACATTTAGTAGTATATCACATTATCTCACTAAATCACTCTTTTGGTATTTCTCTCACGATCATAAACGTTTAAGCTCACAAGAGACAAGTGTATGGTCGAAGGTCGCTCAGACCTTAGAATTATAAATTCTATGCTTCATCTCTTACTTGCTCATCAGTCATTGATCTCCTTAAATACTCCTCCACTTCCAAACTAGCCATTGGACAGTATCTCAAGGATCGTCTTCCAATTTACCCATTGGACAGATCTGTATCTAGAAGATTTGTTAGCCATTAAGTGATAGAAGTAGAATCCCAAATTAATTCTGATCGTCCATACAAACAGAATCTTGGTTTCTATAAGTAGAGCTTCTTCGTATAGAAAGTTCTTATCTTCAAGATCTAATTGTCAATCAATTAGATTGAGTCAATAAAATCAATATTGATATAGAATCCAAACCAGATCAATAGTCGTTATATGATTGGGGCTTGTGTTACGTTCTGTCGAATCTGGATGTAAAGTCTGAGTGCAATAGACTTTACAATCTGAGTCTGAGTGCAATATACTTTACAATCCGAGTCTGAACATATTTATCTTTAAGGTCTGAACACAGTCTGAATAAATTCATTTCTAGCATAGAGTCTGTTTTCTGGTTCTTCATTCACATTCAATCTGGAATTTGTCAGAGTGGGCAGACTTTTGATGTAGAACAGATTTTGACACTAAAGTCTGGCAGTCTTCAGACTTTAACACATAAGTCTGGAAATCTTCATAATAGACTTTGACAATATCATTTACATGTTCTATCATCTGCATAGTCTTTTACTCAACAATTAAACACGCTAGTAGCCTTTGATTTATTTTATCATCTTCAAAACATCATAAGAGATTTCCCTAATAATGAAGATAACATCTCTGTCTCTCCTTTCTAAAGGGTCGATAAGGTATATTATATACTACTTATTGAGCCCACGCAATACGATTATGTAATTTAATAATTCCACATAGAATCAATTATTGCATCATTTGAAAATTTATTCTGCCAATATATGGGCTTAGTGTGCACGCAATGAAAGAGGACACTTTGTTACGCTGGTCCAAATTGAATAAGGATGTCCAAATTGGATAAGCATGTATCGCTTGCTAGGGATGATAAAGTATTAGATCCATCGTCACACATATCACATCATCAATCGACCGCAAATGTTAATGCTCAATGAAGTATTTAGTAAGGATGTGCAAATGAACTGGGAATAGCCTAGACCATTTGAAACTGGACCGAACTGCCCAAAAACCAATGGTTCCTAAGGGAATCGATCAAATTCCTCATTCCAAATGTGGAACTATCCATCTAGACCAGACCGATATATTATATATATTTAAATTTTTATTAAAAAAATTCTAAATCCGTAGGCTACTTACTAGTATTTATGTTAGATAGTTGTCTACTTTTGCCAGCTTATGATAAGTTTGGTGAGCATGCTCTCTTACTTACGCACTTCCTAATATACTAATATTGTTGGTTCATTGGCTCTAACTCGGAATGTTTTTGATGAGGTGATTATGTTGTGTAATTCTTTATTGCATATTATAGTACTAATGCGTGAAGTTTGGTAGGACCAATTCTATAGAACCACCTAAGAACCGGATTGGACCGACCAATCTGATTCCTGAGTGGTTCCATAGAATCAATGGGCAATTTCTAGTTCCAATTTTTCAAAATCGATCTTTAGTGGGTAGTTCCAGAATCTAGGGTAGGAACCTTCCACTTCGACCATGCTCACCCATAATATTTACCCATTCCATTTCCCTCCACCTATCTCAATGGATCTCTATATTGGGTAGAAATTACATGCGTGTTTAGCATGCTTCGATTGGTTGTCACCTACCACTAGAGCCGTTAAATGGGTGGGTCGGGTCGGGTTTGGGTCGGGTCGTTAATGGTCCGACCCAAATTGACCCATTAACCCATTTATGACGCATTTATGCTTAATGTAAATTTTTCGACCCAAACCCAACTCCACCCATACCCAACCCATACCTGACCCGGCCCAACTCATATTAATAAAATATTTTCATATTTAACCAAATTTAGAAAAACTTATTCCTATGTTTTTTAAAGATTATATTATTAAAATACTTCCAAGCTTTTATATATATTATTTTTTTAAAAATTGTATTACTAAAATAATTGTATACAATACAAATCTAATGGACAATTTTTATAAATTTTAAAATAATTATTTAAAAAAATCGAAATTTAATTATTTTTAAAAATTAAAATTTTAATTATTTTTATTTTATTTTTAAAATATAATTTTCTTTTTCTTTTTTTCTTTTCTCTTTTCTTTTTCTCTTTTTTCTTCTCCTTCTTCTTTTTTGGCCGGTTGCCGACCACAACGGCGGCCAAATACGATCGGCCACAAGCGAGCATTGAGCTCACTTGCGTCGGCGAGCCTCAAGCTCACCGACGCCAGCGAGGCCTCTGCCTTGCCAGATCCGGCAAGCTCGAGCTCTCACCTTGCTGGAATTGGTGAGGCTTGAGCCTCGCCCGATGCCAGATCGGCGAGGCTCGCCAGATCGGCGAGGCTCGAGCCTCGCCCGACGCCGGCGAGCTTGAGCCTTGCCAGGCGTCGGCGAGGCCTCCGTCTTGCCAGATCCCGCGAGCTCGAGCTCGCTCGACATCGGCGAGCTCGAGGCTCGCCCGGCTGGTCACGGCCACGCCGTGTCGGCAACCAAAAGGAGGAAGGGGAAAGAAAAAAAAAAAGAAAAAAAGAAGAAGAAAGATAAAAAAAAAAATTAAAAAAAGGAAGAAAAGAAAAGAGAAAATAAAAATAAAAAAACTATAATTTCGATTTTTATAAAAAAATATATTTTTTTTTTATAAAGCTAAAGAGATAAGGGAGGATTATAATGTTTTTGTTGAAAATGAGTTTTCAACTCAACCCATTTAAAAACCCACTTAAGACTCACCTATCTTAAACCTTTAATTGTGAAACCCATTTAACTATCTTTTGTTATAAACAAGTGACCCATTTATGACCCATTTTAACACCTCTACCTACCACATCAATGATGATGTCATGCGTCACGAGACTCATAGCAATGGATTGTTTTCTTGCAATTATCGTTTTGACAGCATGGATGATCAGGAATCAATCACTTTAATGAAAAAAACGACAACACTGAAATTTTCAGATTTGTCGAAGATGGTGCAGTGCCAGTTGTCTTGAGCCCACTAGGTTGAAGAATTTTTGGGGAAAAAGATAAGTTTTGCTTTTTGCTTGGCTTAGAGTTAAACTCGAAGTATCTTTTTGTGTACATATGCTTCCAATTTTTAGTGGCTAGCTGGTGGAGTTGCTATTTGACAATAATTGGGTTGGTGAGGCAGTTTTGGCCTTTATAGCTGGGCTGAAGGATCAGAGGAATATGCCTCTTTGGAATTTTCTCTCTCTCGCGTGCTCAGGTAGGCAACATGCTGATGCAAACGTTTCAATGTTGGTCACTGCTGTATATAAATGTGGAAGCTGCTAATTGTTTCAAAAGCTTGCAGAAAAATTGGTAAGAACTTATTAAAATGAGCGTTTAGCATCCCATTTTACATCAATTCTTGCGGTGAGGGGCGTAATTATCAGGCAAAATTACGAAAATCGTCTTCAACTTCAGATCCTATATCAAATACCCTTTTCATATTTCAGAATATTGCAATCATTGTACTTACATGACGTCACATATTGCCATTTTATTTCTCGAAACACCCCAATCCCAAAAATTAAAAAACAAAGACAGCAACATCCGCCCATACTTTCTTATCCCAATAGAGAGGCTTGCTCAATTCGACACAAACACCGCCATGTCTCTACGTCTCCACCGCGCACCCCGCCATTGCTCCTTCGGAGGCCATGGCTGACCTCAGCTCAAGGCCCGATCGAGATTGAACTCCTGCCATGGTCGAGCTCGATGCCGACCTCTCACCCTCATTGGCCTCAAGTCGCAGGCTCATGCCGAGCTTGTTTGGCCTCGCTCTCACGAGCTGCGAACGATCTACCACTTGGTGTTTGACTAAAGAAAGCTCCGTGGAAACCATATGGAACTCGAGAGGGAAGCGTTATTTTCGCAACCGGTTCGCCACAAAAGCTCCTGGTGTCAACTATATGAACCTGCAATCAAGTAGCAAGAATCAGTGAAATTTGAATATACACGAAAGAAGACCATAAGAAATTATAGTTGTCGTGATTATTCACGAACTTGGGAGATGTCGGTAGATTCATCGTGAACGAAAGTGATTATCCAACCGTCGTCCTCTTCGATTCCATTTTCTTTAGGAACAAAGGCAGCTCCGCTGCAGAAGACGTTCTCTCCAAACCTATGGTACTCAACCTTAATCGTGTCCTCAGACGGTTTCTCTTTCTACAGAAAAGAAAAGAACTGACGAATGCATCCATAAATTACGCATTTGATTGCATCAAAGGGAAGAAAACAAGGTAAAAAGGAAATAAAAAATTGTTCAAGAGCCTTCTTTTTACCGATGAAACTGCAGCTACCGGTTCGTCAAAATATAATTTCGCTAGGCCTCCAAACTTGGGCATGCCTGAATCAATCATGAGAAAAAAGAAACTAATCTCAAGATTGAAAAGATTTGCGAAGCAGATTTTATAATGTCGGAGGGTGGCAGTTTTATGTATGATCATCACCTGAGGTAGAGCTTGCTGGCAAGTCTGCAACTTGGGTGTATCCAAATTTATTTTTAAGGCCTGTGAAGTTGCCATTAATCATAGGGAAGTCCATGGAGTATTCAGTTCCAGTGAGATTTCTTTCCTGAACTTCTCCAGTCTTCATGTTCAATCGCCATTCGTACACACGCGAGAAGAACGATATTTCCTCTTCTGTCGAGGTGGCAACGCTTCCATCACTCGATCTGATTGGCTTCAATCTCTCTGAGAACCATTCGTATTTATGCAGACCGTAATCCGGGCCCGGAATGATTGATTCAAGAGACCTGCAGCTCCACACTACAACCTGCGTTCGATTTGACAAGCGGTTAACGATGTTGAGAATCGATCCCTGAAAGACAAAACCGCAGTTCAGATGATAGTCACCTCGTGACCATCCTCGAAGCAATTCAGAATATGCAGTGCACTGTTGGGTTCCACATAAAACCAGCGGACTGAGCTAGCGTCACCATAGCGAAGCATTACCCCGATCCTCGCATACCCTCCCTTATTGTATTTTATCAATCTACATTGTCAATGAAAAGTTGAACACCAATCAACATGAGTTACAATTACATGCTAGGTTTGAAGTTATAGGACCGCATTACTCACGTTCCTCCTCTGATGAGTCGATTTATGTCTATCGTGGTCGGGAAATCCATGATCACATTGTACCTGCACATAATCCTTGGTCACATCAACAAATTCGCTTGCTTTGATAGATATTAGATTGAGCAGCAGGTCACATACTTTATTAATTTGGCATACATATATACTAACCTCTGCGTGACCCCGATTTCATGACAGAGGGGACATCTATCGAGATTGAGATCAGCTTTATGAACTAGTTCATTGCCATCAGCTGAATATTTGGATCAGAAATCCATTAAAAAAGCCATTACTGAGTTGACAACAGTGTCATAAAGATTAAGAAGAGTTACCAGAGATCACTCCAAGTTCCATGAATGGCTTTACTGCATCTACCCCGACTGTAACTAATTCTGCAGTCTCTGGTGCTCTCTGGCATGTGCAAAATGAGAGAGAATGGATTTTTACAGTTGCATAAGATGGTGCATGATGTTCAGGTAATGTACAGATTCATCGCGACGTACCTTTGGGTGGCTTGTAAATGGTCGATTCCATCCTCCATTCACATTCCAATCGCCCAGAGTTTCAAGTGTGAAAATGTCGACCTCTTGAGGCAAGTAATTTTCCGCGATCGAGTAGAACCTTCCTCCATGTTCGAGGATGTTAGTATTGCTGAATAGTTTGTTCGCGTTCCCAAATCTCAACTAAGAAATTTCAGTGGAGAAACAGCGCCAGTCAGAACTGGTTAGCTTATTATCTGCAGAATTTTCTACCATCTAGTTTTGAAATTGCCAAAGTTTGTACTCAGAATCCTCAATTATTCTTTTTTATATCAAACTAAATGCAAGATCTCAGTTAATTTCTGAAATGTCCTGATGTTTCTTGTCGAAGACAAACTTACGCCTATTGTATCAACTTATGGTAGGACAGACATGATTAGGTAAGTGGACGCACCATATTTAGCAGATGAGCAGACAAAATGGCCAAGGAGTTGCCTTCAATTGCAGGTAGAAAGGATGGTTTGTTCCTTTGTTTTTCTAGCTTGTACGTTTCCGTTTCGACATATCTGTTGTTGTATCGTACAGCCCACATTCCGTCGCTATCTTTGTTGAAGTACACAGCATGAAGCATTCCTTCTCCTTCAATCCAAGCATGACTCGACCGTCCAAACACGGATTTAGTTGATTTTAGACCTCCAAATAGTGGGTTTGACCCTGCAATTGTTGTAACATAATAAAGATGAAGTAAATACGAATTCACACATCAGAGGAAAACTAGGTCCTAAAGTGAGCAGCACGCATGCTTTAGCTTCTATATGCGACATCATAAGATAAAACTCATTTTGCTACAAGATGTAATCAGAATCATGCATGTCTCAACCGTTTCTAATGTAAACACCCTCAGGAAAATCCTCCGGTATCTGCCCTTCAATATTGTCGCTGATGTTAATGACTCTTCCCAATTCACCAACTGGCCCAAAATTTCTCTGCACATATCAGATGAATTGAACAGATGAATAAATGAAACCCAGTTGGTCCTTCACCTGTAATATCTTCAAAAGGTGATCTTGATTTCCTTCATCTTGTGAACTATTGTCTTAACCGAATGCAGTCTAAATAGCTAACCTGAGGGGGAGTAATGGTTGGTCCTCGAACTGGAACACCAAGTTGACAAATGTGTCCAATATATTCACACATGCATTTTTTTATTACATCTGGAAAATCAACTCGAAGAGGAGATTGCTGCAAATCTTTCCCGAATGGCTGCTCAGAAATTGCAAAATTTGCAGTCAGTTTGGCAGATTTTTATGTGCTGATCAACTCGAGTCAACACGTCTCCTTGTGGAGAGACTGATCGGGCAATTCAATGACTCTCGGAGCTACGTTATTCTAATAGAGTGTAATAACTTGACTAAGCTAAACTCAAGTTAGATATGGCTGAAGGAATGATATCATAATATGAGAGAGAGAGAGAGAGAGAGAGAGAGTTTTACTTTGACAGCAGAGGAGAGGTTAGGCTTGAAGTGATCAGAACTGAGTAAATCCGAGGACCTCTGAACAGAGCAGTTCACTTGAAACGCCATAAGTGAAGAAGCAGCCATCTCTGCTCTCTCTAAGTCTCTGCTACAGGGTTGAAGGTTGGCGATGTATGCCAACCCGGCCCTTCATGCAATTATGTATACTGCCAATGAGTAATTAATTTGTCTACCCTTAGTGAAAAAGATTAACTTTTGCAAATTCTGCGCAATTAGATGCGCAGACACTCGGAGTAAATAATTCGAGGGAAAGCCGACATGACTTCAATCAAAGTTAATGTAACTGAATTAGTCCAAGAATAGACTTTGTCAGGATCCACCTTAGATAAAACCGGAACACGACATGGCTCGTTTTCACGACACATATTCAAAGCTCATTCGAGATTGGCCCAGCATGACCCATTTACAAAGAAACTTTGTACGAGGTACGATAACATCATAGCAACATACGTACGAGAAAAGACAATGCGACAATATAATTTAGTTTTGTCGATTGCTGGCGTGAGCTGGGACATTAGATTCTACGCCTTTAGTATTAAGAAAAGCAGAGGACCTTTCGTTTTCTTTGTGAGTCGGAAATGGTTTGGTTGAAATGGAAACTCTCTGATTTGTGAAAATGGGTTGTTGCGTCAGAGAACGCCTCCAATTGGCTGGCCATTGGAAGATGCTTCGATTTGGCTTTTTCTGAGTTGATATGAGTTAACATCTGTTGAGTGCTTAACTCTTGTTTTGGCGTTACTTAGAGATTGGAGGGCCTTTGGAAGATGCTTAGTTTAATATTGACATGTTGTGATCCAAAGGAGACATGTTATGCGAATCTAATTTCTTCCGATTTCATAAGAGTAGATCATTTGTCATCCGCAACTACAAGTACACGGGTTTTGTGTTTGCATCTAGTAAGAGAGTGAGGATAGACATATGAGTGATCGATTTCAAGATGGATAGGTTTCACATTTGGAATTTGGAATCTATCCTATTAGAACCGGTTTCAGTTTTTGAACCTAAAAGTTACCCTGTTTAGCTTAAAACCTAACATGTCTTTCCAATTTGATTTCAAGGTCTAACTGAGAATCCATTTTTCTTTGGTTCCTTTTTTGGTTTAATTTTTATGGTAAAATAATGAGTAACAACATAATTAAAAGAAATGATGAACAAGGACAAGCAAGTAAAGGCAAGTTAGGAATGAGCAAGGGCAAGCCGCGAGCAAGCAAGGGTAGGGTGAGAGAGAGAGAGAGAGAGAGAGAGAGAGAGAGAGAGATTAGGATTATTGGGCTTTATGAAACCGGTTCCAAACTTGGTCCGATTGGTCCAATTCCCTTGGGTTCTTCACTTAGAACTAGGAACCAGGCCAATTTTTAGGATGGTTTGGTCCGTAACTAGATAGAACCGATCCGGTTGCACAACCCTAGTTGGCCAAGTGAGCCATATCATCTAGAACATTCTCGCATCTAAGTGTTTTGACGAGACTCTAGAACACTAAGGGGGGTAATATGGGAATATACACTTATCTTCTAGAAGATTCCTATTGATCTCCACTGTTGGATCAACTTTAAACCTACGGTTATAAAGAAAGGCATTCAATGGTGGCTTGCCCCTTCATTGGAGCCATCTAAGTTGAGCATACTACCTTGAGCCGACCAATCAAAATCCTATCAATTAAGGGATAGGAAAATCAAGTAGATAACTACCTTAATTTAGACTCAACTAACTAAGCTTACCTAGTGGCAAAGTTACTTCGATGCACCAGAAAAAACTCACCCAAAGCAGACCATTAATTGTCGTCCACAGTAAAGGGATAAGTCGCGACCGCATTTGATCACAGCATATCTCTTTCTACCAAACTCCAATTCTAGTGAGTTTACAATCAAAAGAAAGCATTTTTTAAGTAATAAAAGATCTTGAATTTCGCCAACTCAAAAGAAGGCTAAAAAGGGGCAAAAGTAATGCTAAACATAGTAGTTCAAAATGTTAACACAAGTGTGAAATTTCAAAAGTTTACCCCATTCGATATGTAACTTCAAATTGACTTTTTTAAAATTTCACAGCTCCATGACACCCTAAAATTTTGTTATTACATAGTTTTGCAGCTAAAAAACTTCTAGATTGAACCCGGCAACCTTAAAATATAATGACTCTAGATTTAAAGTTCAACTACCAAAAACTAAGTGAATAAAGGCTACGGATCATTGACGAGTGCTACGAAACGGAATTAACCTGGCTTGTTGCAACCTCCCAGAGTGTGCATGCAAGGAAACCCTTTCTTCTTTTTCTCTTTCTCTTGTCTTCTCCAATTTCCCTCTCCCTTTTTTAACTCATGAATGATGCTGTGAGAAGAAGAAGGAGACTTCTTGGACTGAGGAGATGGCTGAGGCCTTACTAAAGAAATATTTAGGCTTTAGGCTCCTCTTTTTTTTTTTTTTTTTTTTTCTCTGGCCCAATTGTTACAAATGTGATATTTCATTGTGCCATTCTCTACCAAAAAAGAAAAAAAAAAACAACAACAAGAAGAAAATTGATCAGACTCTACTGGGAATAACTCCAAACCTATGTTGGTCACATGATCTTCCTGCCTATTTGCTTTTTGATCGTTGCCTTCCTATTAATTCAAGGGATGACTTACATCACAACTAATTACTCATAAAGAAAAACATCACAAAGATATAACTTAAGTCTTGTTGATTACTGGTGTGAGCAAAGAAATCATAATATAAGTCGTTAGTGTCAAAAAAATGAGATAACTTGTTTTTTTTTTCTTCTCCATTTTTCTTCTTCCTCCTTGAAAATGGCATCTTCCGTCTACAAATGCCTCTTGTCGCGACCTAATTTTTGAGTGCACCACCTAAGTTTAGGCTAATGGACTACTAAGTTTAAAAACTTAGTAGTCCATTAGCCTAAACTTAGGTGGTGCACTCAAAAATTAGGTCAAGACAACTTGGCGACTTTTTGAGGGGACTTGTGTTAAAACATTTAGTGGACTTAGGCCAATTTTTCTTTTTCTTTTAAAAATATTTTTGTTTGGCAACGAGGATCCTGTGTACATCCCTAATTTAAGTGTTAAATGTTCTTGCAGATGGGAGGTATAAGGGGAGTAGTCTTTGCTAACCCATGTCTTGCAGGTTAGAGTTAGGAATGAATGTTTGAATTAAAACTATAGAAGTGTTGCTTGCATTTAAACTGTTGTGCATGTTTTATTGCTTTTAGCACTACATTATTGCATACACAATGTGACATCCCGATTTTCCAATTCTATTTTCAATAATTTGAGACGGGCATTTCGTTGGCACGCATATAGTTCCTTTCCTTGAGTCGGCCACTCATATGAAAACTAATCTATCGGGTGAAGCCGTTAAGAGTTTCTAATGCATAAGACTCGAGAATTTGACCAGGAAGCGACCTTTCGACCGAACTAATCTGCAAGGGTCATTACAACACAATTAAAAATCGATTAAAGATCGAAGATAGGTCGACTCGACAGAGGCATGTGATTAGGTGTGGGTGATTCCACCAGATCGCACAATTCTGGTCGATCGACACTAGATGGACTTTTCCGTCGATTTGGTACCCTGTGTCCGTATTTGAAACCTTGAGATTACCCCGACAACCGAAAGTCGCCAATGTTTCAAAGATGTACATTGTGGCTTGAGATGATCAACCACAGGTCAAATGCATGAAAATTTCTAAAAGCTACCCAGTAGGTTGGGCCGCGCTAGTATCGTGCGAAAGTGAAATTAACCGTGGAATTAAGATCGAATTCAGAAATTGGAAGTTTGGGTGTGTCACAAATCATTTTATGAATATTAACTCATCTTTGGAAGATTCTTCATGCAATCGAGTTTTTCAACAATTAAATCGAAAATGGCTAATTTGGCTCGAGAAATTAGTAGGCCCGCCTTGATCGCGCTTTTGGGACTTAAGTTGGTTATATGGATAAGTGAATATGTGAATTGAAGTGTGGTGACATTAAATTAATTTTATGGGCTTTAATTTAATTCAATTAGAAGAGAATCGAGTGAAATTGAAGAAGTTATTGTACAAAGAATTGGACCCCGGAAATTGCAAGTGAACCCATTGGAATAAGGTTGTGGGAGATGGTGGAGTATGACATCATCAAGTGATGTCAGGGTGGGCCATTTGTTGGATTAAAGAAAAGGAAAAAGAAAAGAAAATGGCCCCCTCCTTCTCTCTCCTTCCTCTCTCCCTTCCGTTGGTTTCTCCTCCATCTTCTTTGTGCGAAAGACCAGAAAATTTGCAGAGGAAGAAGCCGAAGCAGTCCTTTGTCGTCCGCCTCCTTCGCCGCTCGTCGCTCGCCGCCGGTGCCGTCGTTGTCGCCGCCGTTCGCGCGCACAACCTCGCGTCCACTCACCGTCACCCTCTCTCCTCCATCTCGGGTTCTTGCTCGAAGACCCATCAGATCTGAGCTTGTCAAAGAAGCTGTAGCCATGGCCGTCGCTTGTCGCCCGTTCGCCGGAGCTCGCCGTCGCTGCCCGTCCGCCCACGCTCGCTTGCGCTTGGCCGATGCCTAGCCGCCTCCATCTGCCCCTATTCGCGCATTCCAGGAGCTGCCGGAGCTCGTCCCCGCCGCCATGAGGCCTTGCCTGGCCGCCGCCTCACCCGTCCAAGCCACCATCGAGCTGCCGCCCTAATCCTCCACCCATTCCGGCGCCGGATGCACCTCCTCCAGCCCCAAAGCAGCAGCTGCAGAAAATGGGTATTGCAGCCCGCTCATGGCCCGTTTTGGCCGCCTTCCCGAGCCCGGATGCTCGGTCCGCCTTGATGAAAGTCGATCCTCGCGTCGTCCTCGTCGCTTTGGTCCGCTCGGCTCGCTAATCCGGTGAGTTTAGCTCACTAAACCTTGATTAGACAGTTAATTATGCCCTAAGTGTGCTTAGTCTAAGTTAAGCAAGTTTAGGTGGATATTTGAGTTTATTTAATTGTGATTTGGGTTAAAAGGTTTGTTTAATTTAAAGTGTGTTTAATTAAAGGCTAAGATAGTTTATTTAATAATAAACCTTGATGGGACATAATAGGATTTTAATTTTGAATTATTTAATTGCTTCGAAATTCTGGAAATTTATAATATTATATTATATTCCGAAATTATTAAAATATTATTATTAAAAAAAAACAGAAAAATTATTTTTGACCCCGGTTTGCTCGAATTTCGTGCCGATCGTTGATGTGTATTCGGATTTTGAAATTGATGATTGGATATTATTGAATATGGATTGCGAAAAATATGGATATTATTATTTAATTAATTTTCGGAATAAATTTAATTATTTATTAAATTCCGAAAATTTCGTTTCGAACCTTATTCTCTCAAAATTTCGTGCTGATTGCTACTGTGTATTTAGAATTTGAATTTGATGATTGATTGTGGCAAATGGAGTGTGATTGTGATAAAGAGGATTTTTTTATAAAATCCTAAGTGTGGAAATTGATCGGAGATTGGCCGTGATTGACCACCTATTAGAGGTCGTGCCCACAGGAGGCCGTGATGGACCACCTATGAGAGGTCGTGCCTAATAGGGCGTGATTGACCACCTACTAAAGGTCGTGCCCGGTGAGGCCATGATGGACCACCTATGAGAGGTCATGCCTAATAGGCCGTGATTATGACCACCTATGAGAGGTCATGTCCAGTGAGGCCGTGATGGACCACCTAATTAAAGGTCGTGTCGAGTGGGGCCGTGATTGCCACTGGTTATTAAACATTCCTATATGGCCATAATTGAGAGCAATGATTGATTTGCTAGAATGACATGTAATCGGCCAAGTCGATTGATCGCTGAGACGATCCAAGTGGTTGAATTGTTCTGATGATGTGATTGTACCATGGTTGTTTGGTTATCATAATTGTACGTGGTTGAATTATATAAATTGTGTTAACCTGTAGATGAAGGTTAATGCGAGGTAAGTCTTCTGTGTGATGTGGCTAGGCCACCTAGGGCATATTTTCTTTCTAATAGGGGTTTAGGGGGTTGAACTTGCTGAGACATTGTCTCATCCCGATTTGGAGATTAAAAATTTCAGGTCCCTGGTGGACGGAGCGGCTAGATAACTTTGGTTGGCCTTGAGGAGTTGAAGATGTAAAGTCATAAGGATTGGAGAATGTGTCACTAATTGGTTTTAGGATAATTCTCCTTTTTGTCGAGCTAGTCTATTTTGTAGACAATCCAGTATTGTATTTAAACCATTTATGTTTGTAAATGAGTATTTGGTATTGTGATTGATTGCCCGCTTTTCTATCCCAAGTTAAATGTTGTCAGGAGATTTGTTTCGCTTCCGCATGCGTAATTAAAAGAATGGGTCGACGGCATATCCTGGGATGTCGCATATTTGATCGACCGCAGTGGGATGTGCGCGTATCTCGGAGTTCGGGGCGTGACATCTCCGTTTAAGTGGTATCACGGGATGGGTCGACGGCATATCCTGGGATGTCGCATATTTGATCGACCGTAGTGGGATGTGCGCGTATCTCGGGGTTCGGGGTGTGACACACAACCTGCGGTCGGACTTAAGCTACGATAGGATTTCTAGGATGATGTTGAGAAGGATACTTCCTCCAAAGCGAGACTGCTATGTAGATGTTGATCTTCTCTTCCTCGAAATTTATTTCATGGTGTTGAATGTGTTTGTCCATATCCTCGAGATTGCGTGATTATTGGGTATTCCATTCAATTAAGCCGGGTTAAGAGGACTTGACATGTTAATGCGAGACCCAGAAAGTCGATCATCCTCTTAGCTCCACATTGTTAAGCTATCTAGATAGAAATCGAGCCTCACACTTCATGCATGTATCTATGTGATTGTCATCCCTTTCAGTGAAAGTAAGTTGTCGAACTCTCACTTCGTACTTTACTTACTTAATTGCGCTTTTAGTCGGTCCATGACAATCTAGGTAAATCATTGATTTAATTCCTTTGTTAATTAGAAATGAAATGAGGAAATTGCCATGTAATGAATCATTTGAAAAAAAAAAATTGGAAATTTGTTTTCAATTCAAGTCTTGGCTCTTCCTAGTTCATGATTAGGAAATTTCACCCTCTTTGGAGCATCCCATGTCTTTGTTTTCCTAGTCCATTTTTAGGAAATCCTCTTCATATATGGACTTTTCTTGACTAAAAAATAGATTGTTGTTATGGATTGGTTTTCTCATTACACCTCGTACTTACGTATTTTCATTCATTTTCCTTTAGGTGATTATGGGGCACTCCCGCTCACCCATCCGTACATGGTCGAAAGCTAAAATGGCGGATTGAAATGATGTGCTGGACCGTATCATTGACAACATGAACAAGCAAATTGCACACTACCAAAGTCAAGTCGATGAATTGTCTCTACTATGGCTTTTCTCATCAAGAAAAAGGGCTATGATGACATAGGTACTCTATCTTCAATGAGAAACGAGACTCGAAGAAGATAGCCAAGAAAACTTTGGAATCGTCTCATTTTCATGAGGTAGCTGAATTTGGTGCCACCATGAAGAGACTAGTGACATATCTAGAAGGAAGAATTTCTGACCTGAAGGGTTCACATCACAAGATCAAGGAGGATAAAGAACTCAAGCACACACGATTCATGGTCCTAAGTAGTTCGATTCCCTTATTTAATTAGGGGCAAGATCAGTTGCACTTTCCCCTGCATGGGAATTTTCATTGCTTTCTAGGAAATGTTTTCAATTTCTTCTTTTTCGTTTTCCGTTTAGGGATTGAGCATTGCATTTATCATTTATTAAATGTAATTTGATTGATGAATATCAATAAAATTACAAGTTTTGTTTTGAGGACATGATGGGGTAAACCAAACCAGTCCAATGACAATGTCCAACCATGAAAAACTATCATCCACGGAGAAATCCTGAGGACTGGACTTTCTCATACTTCCTCCCAAAAGCTTTTTCGAAAACAAAAGCATTTCATTGCTTTAAAAAAAAAAATCCCAAAGCTTGTAGCAGATTAAACCTGTTTGTTTATCTGACTTATTTGCTTTTTGTCTCAGAGCATAATTCTATAACTTGTTATGACAAGGGACATCTGAGAATAGCGTATCAAGTTTCAATGATCATAAACTTGACTTGTTGATCAACAGGTTTAGAGTGCACTTGCAATGAAAAAAGATTTGGGGCAAGTAAAAGAGAACCATCATTCTCCGGTGGAAAATCCTGGGGGCAAGTTTGCTCCAAATTACAGCCTATATGTGGTAAGGAAGGTATTTCTAGGAGGTGTTGTCACGCCCCGAACCCCGAGACACGTGAACAACCCGCCATGGTCATGTAAATGCGACATTCCTAGGTAGTGTCGCCGACCCCATTTAAATTGTTATGCGCATGCGGAACATGCTAAGAAACCCCTTATAACGTGCTAAGAAACCCCTTAACCAAAAAAAAAAAAAACATACGGGATAGGACAGCAGGAACATCAATTCAAAATCAAACAAACATACTTTCATACATCATCATCAATCCAGGATTTACATACACCAACAGGATCCAGAGACTATACACCAAAAATGGGTCAGAGTTTATGTGCATCAAAAAGGGGTTAGCCTACACAACATGGATCGGTCCGCCAAAAAGGAAAGAAACAGTCCTAGGACTACTGGTCGGCCCTATTCGATGATCCCACATCCTCAGGATCTGTCACCCAAGAGGCCAGGGGCGAAGCGTTGATCACTCGACCATCGGGAAGATCCACCATGCCTTCACTCAAAATGGCGTTCATCACCGCCAATGGAATGTCCATGCTATCCAGAGGGCCAACCCTAACGCCATCGACTCCAGAACGAAACCAAGCCTTAAACATGTACGGTACTCGACATCCACACCACCGGACCCAGATAAGGGACCTAACCAACTGATAGACCCAAGGACTTCCAGGGTCAAGAGCACTGTCTGTCGTCTGGTCAATCTCCGTCGGCAGGCCACTCATCTCCGAGGGTACCGCCATCTACGATTCTGTAATATTTTCCCCAAACCGGGATGAGACTTTGTCTCAACAAGTTCACCCCTCCTAAACTCCTATTAGAAAGAAAATACACCCCATAGTGGTCTAGCCACACAGCACAGGAGACTTACCTCGCCTTCTTGCCTTCCTGCAGGTTAGTACAATTCATATCACTCCAACACAAGTAATAATAAGAATGTAAACTATCGAAACTCAATCAATTTCACTCAATTTCGCAATCACAGCAAGCGTTCCAAATCATCATTATCCACTGCCACACAAGGGCATAGCCTACTCGCAATTCGGCTATCTACTGACATATAGCTAGGCATCGCCTCCCCACCTTGGAGCGCGGTTTCGTCAATACATAAACGGCGTTCCCGAAAGAGCATGGGTCCAGTTGGCCTAGCCTCTACCATGACCCGAGCCACGTCACTCTATTGACGGCATTTCTAGAAAAATAAAGGTCCAATTGGTCTAGCCACTACTACGACCAAGTCTTTCAACCAACACACGACAATTCAAAATCGATTCCTAGATATTTTACATTTCACTCACACACTCCAATTATAGTATTAACCCTTCAAAGTTCGATTTCGGTGTCAAACCCGACACTTGGGAACTTCTGAATAAAATCTCTATTTTTCATAATCAACACTCAATTTACAATATTCACCCATCATATTCAAATTCTAAATACACAGCAGCGATCAACACGAAATTCGAGCAATTAGAATCAAAAATAATTTTTGAGTTTTTTTTATAAATTAATAATATTTTAATGACTTTCGAATATAATATATTATTAAATAATCCAATAATTTCGAGACATTTATTTAAATCATAAATAAATTCCTTTAATTCACATCAAGGCCTATATTAAAATAAACCTACTTAACCTTTAAATTAAACATACTTTACTTTAATTAATCACCTTAATCCAATCAACATCTAAATAAACTAATCTAACAATCTAATCTCAATCAACTTAAGCTAAACACACTTAAGGCATCATTAACCCTATAATCAAGGTTTAGTGAGCTAAACTCATTGGAATCGCTTTTCGCTGAGTCTCCGGCGAAGAGCACGACGGGGCCGACGGCAAATCTACATGGAACAACACCAAATGAGAGCTAAAAGGTGCCCAAATCGAACTTGGAAGGGCCGGAACTTGCTGGAACTTCCAGCCACTAACCGAGCTTGGGAGGGAGACGGCACGGCGGCTGAACGAGCGAAGGAACGGCGGAGGAAGACCGGCGGTGATTAGCGCGAGCTCCCGGCGAGCTGGGCGGTGGCTCACAGCTGAGTTGCAGGTTCTGACGAATACGAACAGCGGTTGGGACGGCTTGGCCTTGCGGGCGGAGGGAAGACGGCTCGCGACGGGCCGTCGCGAGCGAAGGGCAAACAAGCGACCACCACGGCAGCGACGGTGACGACGGCGAACGGGCGACCGCGCAGAAGAAGGGCGGACGAGGGGGCTCGGCTGGTTGTCGCACGATTGCAGCTCCTCTCTCTCTCTCTCTCTCTCTCTCTCTCTCTCTCTCTCTCTCTCTCTCTCTCTCTCCAAATTCAAATGGAGAAGATGATGGGGACAAGGGGGAAGTGACATCCTACCTTTCCAAGGGCTCATCCCCACCATCCACTTGTCATCATCCTAGCCCATCTTTCCTCACCCATGACATCACTTGTGATGTCACCATCCACTAACTCCAACCTTCCACAACTTTGGTCCAATAGGTTCAATTTTATTTTCCGCCGAGGCATAAAATCTTGTGTGCTAATTTCTTCAATTCCAGTCAATTCTCTTCCAATTGAGTCCAATTAAATTCCATAAATTAATCCAATAATCCTAATGAGATTTGTGACACCCCATAACTTCCAATTTCAGGATTCGGTCTCAATTCCACGATTAATTTCACTTTGGCACAATACTAGCGCGACCTGATCTACCGGGTAGCTTTTAGAAATTTTCATGCATCTGACCTGTGGTTGATTAATTCAAGCCACAATGTACATCTTTGACACATTAGCAACTCTCGGTTGTCGGGGTAATCTCAAGGTTTCAAATACGGCACTGGGTACCCAATCGTTAGAAAAGTCGATCCATTGTCGATCGGCAAGAATTGTGCGATCTTGTGGAATCACCCACACTTGATCACATGCCTCTGTCGAGCCGACCTATCTCCGATCTCTAATCGTTTTTTATTTGTGCCGTAATGACCCTTGCAGATTATCTCGGTCGAAAGGTCGATTCTTGATCAAATTCTCGAGTCTAATGCATTAGAATCTCTTAACGGCTTCACCTGATAGAATAGTTTTCATATGAGTGGCCGACTCAAGGAAAGGAACTGTATGCGTGCCAATGAAATGCCCGTCTCAATTTAATGAAATCAAAATTGGAAAAATCGGGATATCACAGGTGCCATCCTAGCAGAAATGGATAGTCGTGAGTTTTCAAACTCTAGTGAATTCTTATGCTTTCAAGAACTATTATTTATGATAGAATTTGCCATGTCATGTTTTGAGTTGCAAACATTTCTATGATGAGTAAATTGCCTCAGTGAATTGAAATGTTCAAATTTGTTGCAAATCTTGCATTTTTCCTCCTTGATGAATTGTGTGAGATGGATTGAATGTGTCAAATGTGATTCTTTGGAATGATGAAAGGCAAATCATATTCCATACACTGTTTCATACACTAACCCCCAGTGAGTTGTGTGGAAAAATTCCATGTCTACGAGGAAAATGGTGATCTCGCAAATGGTACATCAACCGAGGTGATGAGAGACAGTTTTTTCTGCTACTCGAAATACTACAGGTATATCCATTGTTCAGCCCTTTAAGCCTACACACATGAAGAGCTTTTTAAATTATTCCTGTCAAGGATTGTCCCATACTGGGACAAGATTTGAAATGAATGATAGGAATTTTCTTACTCACACTTGCATCAATCTTCAAGTATTACTTTCGCAAAGTGTAACTTAAACGGTAATTGAAGTACCTTAGGACAACGAAGAGCAATTCTTTCTCTATCCTATAAACTTTATCCATTGCTTAATCCCTTGAGCCTATGAATTCGTTTCATATTAAACCCAGTTGGTGATCATCCCTCACACTAGGGCAAGGCAAGAAAAAACAAACCCATGGTTTACAATGCCGATAAGAGATGAAGGCTGTGCAAGTTCAAAGAAAATAAGTGCAAAAAAAAAAAGGGCATGAAAAAGCGGTGTGCCTGGTAAAAGCAAGGCCAATATCCAAGGAAAAAATCAAACACTTAAGTCATATTCCTAACAAGGTGGTACCAAAAACTCAAATGCTTTTGCAATCAATGAAGTGGTGATGTGAAGGAAATCTTCAACATTGGAGAAAAATTGGTGAAAATATCATGATAATTACCAACTTTGACCCCTAAACACTTTTGAGCCTAATCATCTTTTAGTTTCTCAACTCATGAACTTAGCCTACATTACGTCCCTTGCAAAGTCTAGCACTTGAATTAACGTAAAAGTTCATATGTTTGGAAGCATCGCTTGAAGAAGTGCAAGTAAGATGATTTCTGCTTCATTTTTCATGTTTCTTAACTTGTAAATCCCAAGATAATTGCAAAATATCACTCATTTTCAATAGCTTCGACTCAAAGAGTCTCCTTTGTTAAGCAATTGACCAAGCCCGCATTACGGTCCCTGTTAAAGACCTCTCAGATTGGTAAGTTCGTACCACTTGCAAGATTGCTCGGACCCTTGCTTGGTATGACAATGGTGAGATAGAGTGATTGTCAAATCCCGCATCAAAGGTCAGAATAAAATTGTCATTTTAATGAAGATAAGTGAAAAGTCCTTTCAGACCAAAAGGTCCCACATTTGGCACATCCATGACACTCATGTGTTTAGATTGGAACATTCTTTTTGAAATCTTTCCCAATAGAAATTAGGTGATGCAAGATTGATATAAATCATCGCGCATGAACCTCCCTTAAATTAATGCATGTTTGTGATCACAAATGCATATTGCTTCTCCTATGACCATGTTTTGCATAAGAAATTTCCCGTAGGAACAAAGATGATACCAAGTAAGTATATCTCTATCCATACTTTAAATACTTGTCATTGTGCAAGTATTCCCTTTGAAAACACCGACACTCGATCGAGCTGTCCCCCAAAGATTTTTCTCCAGATTCAATCTGATTAAGGCGACCAAAGAAAAGTTCGGATCCTGGCGATAGTCTATGTTGCAATGCTAGGCGACCGTAGAAATGTACAAGTCCTGGACGTGTAACGCAAACTACCTTGAATCACTCTACCCTCCTTGAAGGTAAGATATTCCATGTAGGTTCCTTTAACATTTGCATACAAATTGCATTCCAAAATCTTAACATCTCAGTTTGGATCTGGATGTCGTAATTATTTTCGTTAAACATTTCACTTTGGATGTGAATGTTTATCGAGCTTCCTCGTTATACCTTAGTTTGGATCTAGGTATTTCGAGCTTCTAAAATCATGACATCTCTGTCTAGACCCGGATGTCTTAATTAATTTCGTCTAAATATTTCACTCTTGATGTGAATGTTTTTTCAACCTTTCTCGTTATACTTAGTCTAGATCTAGGTATCTCAAGTACAAAAATCTTGACATCTCAGTCTGGACCCGGATGTCTTGATTATTTTCATTCAAACATTTCACTCTGGATGTGAATGTTTGTCAATCCTTCTCGTTATACCTTAGTTTGGATCTAGGTATTTCGAACACAAAATCTTGACATCTCAGTATAGATTTAGATGTCTTAATTCTTTTCGTTAAACATTTCACTTTGGATGTGAATGTTTTTCAAGCTTCCTCGTTATATCTTAGTCTGGATCTAGGTATTTTGATTTTTTTTTAAATAAAAAAAAAAATCTTAACATCTCAATCTAGATCTGGATGTCTCAATTTTTTCCGTCGAACATTTTACTTTAGATGTGAATGTTCTTCTCAATCTCAATCTATTACCTGTTATGTTTTTCAAGGAACTTGAGTGAGAGTTGGGTACTTGTGGAGTAAATAGGGATTTATCATGTACCTTAAGATGCTTTACCGCACTGACTGGTAAGTAATTGTAGGTACGTTCTTTCCTTTGGCATCATGCATTTGCATTAGCATTTCCATGTACCATATGAATTGCATTTAAAAAAAAAAAAAAATGGGATACATTTCCTAACAAAAAAAAAAAAAACATTCAGTATATGTGCATAGTCAAAATTTAGGTCTCAATTTGTCTTTAAAGGCAACCTCTTCGAGCGCACCTTCAAAGAGAAGCAAATTGTTGACACCTAAATTTTGACGGCCCGTTAGTCATTTATCGCATTAAAAATTAGGGTTTAATTTTATCAAAAATATATATTAATTGCATAGCATATAGATTTAGGTGCATTTTTTTATTTTGTTTTAATTGGCATTTTATTTATTGGACCGATGCGGATGGGTTCAAATTAGTTGGACTAAGCCCACGAAGTGAGCAAATTGCCCAAACCCATGTTTTTTATTGATAGAAAATTATCTCATGGGAAAATGGAAATTTGAAATCTTTTCGGATATGAATCTTTTGGATAGGGCATATGTGTGAAAAAATATTGCGATTTATCTTTGCAAGATCTGGATTTAGAGAAAAAAAAATTTATCGTAATCTTGAATCCTTATCAATATGTGATAAGTTGGTGAAAAATATCACAGACATAGATTTAAAGGGGAAATCAAAACCTATCTCCTACCCCTATAAAAGCAACGGTGTACGGGAGAAAAAGGGGTTCATTTCTCGGGGTGAAGTCAAAAATTGAAGAAATTTCTCCTCTGGTTGAGAAGAGTGAAAAAGTCTTCCGCAAAAAGTACAAAGTGGGCGAGAGGGAGAGTGATGTGAAAGAGAGACGGAGAGAGAAAAAAAAAAAAAAAAAACGAATCGTCTTCTCCACGGTGGGCTTCGGCCGCACGGCCACAGTGTCCGCACCAGCCGATGCTGGAATTGTCTCTGCCGGCCATCTTCGATGCCATCGCTTACTCCGGCCTATGACCCTAGTGCCAACGCCTAGCAGCACCACCAGAGTCCGATGCCGCCATTGCTGTCTCCCTCCTGTCACCGTTCGCTTGCAGCAATTGCCGGACCCCCTCAGCCTCCACCTGTGCCCCTGCTCAGAGCCCAATCTACTGCACCAGAACGCTGGTCTCGCCCCCGACTCGTCTGCAACCTGCGACTCAGCAGATCCTAAGCCAACCTGCCTCCATCACGCTTCCAGCCGTCACCCCCGACGCCTGCACCAGTAACCCGCGCTGCTCTGCGACTACCCGGTGCCCGACGCTTTTGTCCGCAACTGCCCAGTGTCCAACTCTGCCTTCTCCATGCAACGATTATGCAGCCACTCTGTGCCCACTGCTGTGGCACCATTGCCCGCGACGCCCCTCGCCATCGTGGCTTGCCAGCCTTCACCAGAGCTCCGATGCCGGTCATCCTCCACCCGACGCCGACCAATCTGCTACCCCGCTTTCCTTAGGTTGTTTATTTTTCTTTTGGTTTTTCATTTATTTTATGTTATTTTTATTTTATTTATTTATTTTGAAGTTTTGCTATTATTGTACCAATTGGAATATTGGGAATTGATTTTCGTTTCATTGTAGGCATTATCCATAGGGTTTCCCTAAAATTATCTTAATTACTAATTTGACCCGTAAGATGTTGGGAAATTTTTTTTTTAATTATATTAATTTTGGGGTTTGTTGATAGTATTTTAATTAATGAATCAATATGATTATTAATTTGATCCGTAAGATTTCGGATCAGATTTTTAATTATTTTGAACTATTTGTCGTGATATTTAGGGTTGGAATAATCGTTAATTTGATCTCGTGAGACAACAAGTTATGTTTTTGATTATTTTGATCCTTTATTTGATTAATGTTTTTATTTGTTTAGATATAATATTGCTTATCTTTTAAAAAAAAAACTAAAAAATCAAAATCTTGCATCAAAGCATTTAGGTTTAATAAATCGATATGTAGGATTAGGTTTTTTGAAATTTTCATCATCTAGTGATTGTTGCTAAGTTTA